>ML685946.1:656471-739767 GCA_007922175.1 Pelusios castaneus | reverse complement strand
TGTGGGGCTCAAGCGACACACTCCATCACACCATTTGTTTCCACTTCATTGGCTTCCAGTGACCTGAAAATGAAACCGCATCTGTGCCACACGCTTGGCCTTACGTGCTGGCTGTGGGCCTGACCCGATGTTCGGTGCCGTGTTCACACCCGGAAATTATGGGCAGAAGAATAGAATTCCTTTGGAATCAGACTGAAGGCTGTCACGTTGCGAAGGACCAAGCGTGACAGAAGCCAGGCCCTGAGCCTGCAAAGACTCTCCTGGCCCTTGTGTGGATGCAGGACCCTGCCAGAGAGCATCAGTTTGTAGGCTGGGGGCCACCATTTGTGAGCAGAGGAGTGCATCTGATGTCCTTGATGATTCACTTCCTTGCTTGTCCAGCACGGGGAGATTTTGAGCAATAGGAGACTCATGTTGCTAGACACTCTTGCTGGGGTTTAAAACCAAGGCACTCCTTAGGCTTTGGCATCCCCCAGGCTTTTATTCTGGTTTTAATGCCCCCTCCATCGCTCGGTAACAACTGTGGAACTCACCAAAGCTGAAGTTGGACTGGAATTTTATCAGCAGATAGCTACATGACCGGAGAAAGTGGTGCTGGGGGAACTAACACAGGCTCCTGTAGAGCCCTGTCCCCCACAGAGCAGCCCGGACAGGAAACACACATTCTCTGTCTAGACAGATAGCCTGGCGTGCACCACCGGTCCCTGAGTGTGGCCTAGAAAGAGGAGCACTCAGCATAGTCCAGGATCCAATCCTCTCATGGCAGCATGGTGCCTGGGGTGGCAAATCAGCATGACTCTCTGTTGAGCGCAGGTCTGCAAAATAACTTTACAACACGCATAGCTCTTTTCATCGCTCAGTCTCAGAGCTCTTTAGCGAGGTCACGGTCATCAGCCCCCTATTACAGAAGGGGAAACTTAGACACAGGCCTGTGGCAGAGACTGGAGTAGATCCCCACTCTTCTGAGTCCTTTCACAGCAAGCAATGTGCTAAAGGCACTGCCTACCACCCCAGGTGGAACAGCGTGGTGCTACTCACACAGGGTACGTCTACACTGGCAAGTTAGGTCGACTTAAGGAAGCTTAAGTCGACCTAAACAAATCCGCGTCCACACTGGGCTTTTATTAAGTCAACTTAAGCCCTTCCTTAAGTCGACTTAAAAACACCTCCTCTGATGTTGACTTTAGCCTTACGTCGACTTCTTACGTTGACTTAAAGCCAGTGTGGATGGGAATTAATGCCAGAACCACAGAGCCACCAAGACATTCCTACCTGCCTGTGACTGGCTTGATGCAATAGACCATGGCAGTCTGAGCATGACTTAGAGCAGACCTGGCCTGGTAAGCAGCCCCTGGCAGCCCCAGATTCGGGTGCTGCCTTATCTCTGTCCCTGCCCTGGGCATTGAAAGGGTAGTCATATCCCAACCCCTTGGGAATTTCTGCCTAGGTGTATATCAGTTCTGCCAAGAAATACTCCACCCCCCCCCCACATACACACACCTAACTTGGGCAGAGGATGCCCAGTTCTCAGAGATGAAGCCTTTATGAGCTTTCCTGTATGCCCCTGCCCAGTGCCTCTGCTCCTGGGGGTGGGTGTCTGTCCAAACCAAGTTGGCACACCACTTAAGCCACTTCCCTATCAGATCAGATGCACTCCCCATTTCCCCTCTTCCCCAGTATGAAGGATCAGCCACATTCTTACTGGATCTCCAGGAGCTCCGAGCGGTCCTTCCCGTCCTTGGTCCCCCTGTGGTCCAACATCACCCTGAAAATGCAGAAACAATACATATAACTCAAGGAGACACTTTGGAAGCTGAGCATCTTGCATGTGCTGGAGAGCAGAGCAAGCTAGCAAAGCGGCCCAGGTGGGAAGAAAAAAAGAGTGTGTTAGAAATCAGACCTTTATCTACAAACAAAGCTTCTTGGGTCTTTAGTCAGGGGTCTGAGTCACATGGATGAGGAAGGGAATTATCTGGCGCTCCGAGGAGTTTGCATGCAGAGCTGTGTGGAGCACGACATTGGCCCCCATTTGTCCCCAGCAGGATCAGGCCCTACTGTGCTAGGGACTGTGTAACCACTCACCCAAGCCAGTACTTTCCCAGCCTCACTGCCCACTCCTTGGTGGGTGCTTTGTCTTGCACACAGTAAGAAGCTTTTATACAGGATCTCTGCATGGGTTGGATGTGGGCCTTCCCTGCACACACATAGCGAGGAGCTGGGGCCCTTGTTTCCAGACTGGTCCCCACCTCAGCTGTGCCTTGGAAAGATGTGTGCTGGAGAGCTGTGTATGTTCCACAGGGCACAGGGGTTTCCAGTGCCACCCATTCTGGGCTATTGTCATGTGTGTTGGGCCCCTGTGCTCTCCGAGGGGCAGGGCAGGGATGTGCTCATCACCCCCTGCTTTTAAAGGGCCAGAATCTCTCCACATCTCTCCCTTCACATCCTCTTCCGTGCCCTTGTTAAGACAGAACCGCTTGGCTGTGTAGACTGCTGGGAGTTGCCAGCAGTGGACAGTGAGGGTGAGAGATAAGGTTGAGACTAGGGAACTGGATACCAAAATGGAGATTCTCCTGGGAATTTGGCCCTGTGCAACTTGCAGCGTTTTTCCTACAGCTGGAATGGACAAAAGGGTTCTGGAGCTGGCCGGCTCTCTGGACAGCTTTGGAGAGCCCTGCTCTGTGGAGCTGTAAACAAAAATCTGCAGTCCCGTCGGAAGATGAGAATTTAGCACTGAACCCTTGACCCGAATATTGCTTCTTTCTCAACGCTCTGTGGTAGGGCGATTCCCAGACTGCGTGATTAGTGAGGGAACCTTGCCCCATAGATCTGCCCCCCATAACTAACCAGAGCACAGGGAGGAAACTACAGAGAAACCCCCAAAACTGTGCAATCCCTGCAAACTGACTGGCCCACACCACAGAGGAAACATGCCACACAAAAGCAGCTGGTGCGCAGAGCATTGAGGATGGAACGTGTAGCACTGAACAATCAGGAAATCCTCACCCTATGGTGTCACTGGGAATTCTTAGCTATCTCGGTGACCAGCCACCTCTCCGCAAAGCCAAGTTCGCTTCATGTAAAGCATGTTGTCCCTTATATGTGTCTGGCAGCCACCTTCACAGTGTGTACCACCATCTGCTCTCAGATCTGCACTGCAAGGGACAGTGCCACAGCAGCACATAGCACAGAATTGTCCACAGACTAGATTCTGCTGCCCCGTGTTAGCAGGGAATGTCTCTGTCCCAGCCTCACTCAAGCTGTGTCTGGCCCCAAGCTCTCTCTTCTAGCTCCATCGTCAAATCCACAAGGTAAGAATCTAGAATCTACAAGAAACCTCTCCTTCCAGGCTTTTATAGCCTTCTTCAAACCATGCCTTTCTTCACACTAATCGTTGGCACACCACAAGATCTAGCACATAAACTTTCCATTACTTTTATACCTTTCTGATCACCTGGCCTAATGGCTTGAGCTTGGGGGAGCTATAAAATGCAGAGAAATAAAGCCACTGTTTGCTAGCTAAAAGCTTCCATTGGGCCACGCCAAGCAGTAAATATAAAACATAAAGTTAGGAAGGTCCTGAATACTGCAGGAGATGTTTCTGGCAATGCAATCGGCCCTCCAGCCAGAACTGAGCCTTGGAAATTAGCCTCTACTTCTTTCTTAACAATCTCATTCCAAGAGACTGTTGTGGCTCCCTTCTCATGCACATCTGCCTTGCAAACAACACACAGTGGGGCTTCTGTTCCCAGGACATAGTATGTAAACAGGAAATTACACTTTGGGCATTTTCCAACAACAAGCACGTCTCAATATCCCCCTCCCCCACAAGTTTCCTTGTGGTGTTCCATACACACTCCCCACCAGGTCTATAATGCTAAGTAGATCTCGAAATGCAAACTGGGTGTTTCTAGAAGGGTCCCACAGGGATCAGTCCCAATACTGTTCAATATTTTTCATTAATGACTTTGATAATGTAGACAAGTCATGTTATCAAACATAAAGATGACACCAAGGTGGAAGGGATTGCAAGCATTTGAAGGACAGAATTCAAAATTACCCTGTCAAATTGGACAATTGGTCCGAAATCAGTAAGATGGAATTCAATAAAGACAAATGCAAAGTACTACACTTAGTAGGGAACAATCAGATACACAGCTACAGAATGGGAAATAACTGGCTAGGCAGTGGTACTGCTGAAAAGGATCTAAAGGTCATAGTGGATCACAAATTGAACATGAGTCAGTGAAGTCACGCAGTGGTGAAAAAGGCGAAATATCATCCTGGGGTCTATCAATAAGAGAATCATATGGGAGACATGGAAGGGAACTGTCCCATTCTCTGTGCTGGTGAGGCCTCACCTAGAGTACTGTGTTCAGTACTGTCTGCCACACTTTAGAAAAGATGTAGTGGAACTGGAGAAAATCCAAAGGTTTACAAAGTATGACCTACAAGGAAAAGTTAAAAAACTGAGCACATTTAGACTTGAGAAAAGAAGACCCAGTGGGGGGAAACAGATAGTCTTCAAATATGTTACAATCTGTTATCAAGAAGCTGGTGATCAATTGCGCTCCATGTCCACTGAGGGAAAGATAAGACACAATGGACTTAGTCTACAGCAAGGGAGATTTAAGTTAGATATTAGGGAAAATCTTTCTAACAATCAGGATGGTGCAGCTTTGGAACAGGCTTCCAAGGGGGGTTGTGGAATCTCCATCACTGGAGGTTTCTAAGAACAGGGTGGACAAACCCCTGCCAGGGATGGTCCAAGTTTCCTTGGTCCTGCCTCAGTGCAGAGTCTGAATTCAATGACCTCTCGAGTTCTCTTCCAACCTGACACTGCTATGATCCTGTGACAACTGGCCCGACACTATGGCTGCGTCTACACTGGTAAATTAAGTCGACTTAAGCGTGCTTAATTTGACTTAATTAACCCTGCGTCTACACTACACTTTGCTTAAGTCGACTTAAGGAAAATAAAGTCGACTTCATTAAAATTAAGTCGACTTTATTAAACCTCCTTTCTAGTAGACCTAAGGCTTAAGTCGACTCCTTAGAGTCGACTTAAGCCAGTGTAGATGTGGGGTAGCCCTAAGTCGACTTAGGGCTACCCCAGGGCTACACCAATGCCCTCCCTGCCGGGGGGGGGGGCACAGGGGGAGCCTGGCATGCCCCCAACAAGGCAGGGCAGAGCCCTGCCCACCCTGCCTCTATGCCCTGTCAGGGTCCCTATCCGCCTTTGCCCCATTGTACCTAGGTACAATGGGTCAAAGGCTGAGCTCCCTGGCATTGGGCAAGGGGTGCCCCCCTGCCCCCATGGATATGCCCTAGGTCCCCCCCTCCTTAGTTAAAGTCAACTTTA
Organism: Pelusios castaneus; assembly: GCA_007922175.1. NCBI lineage: Eukaryota > Metazoa > Chordata > Testudines > Pelomedusidae > Pelusios > Pelusios castaneus. The sequence continues at coordinate 734,408 of ML685946.1, read as the reverse complement.
ATACACAAGTGTAGACATAGCCTAAGGGTCTGCAAGAAATCCCAGCCCTGTTCCCATGGCATTGGCCATTCGTGTACCAGCTTTATCTTCCCACAGTCAATGAACCCTCCAGCAGCAGGACTGTCTTGTTGTGATGCCCTTCATTCTCTCATCTCTGGCTTCCTCATCTCAGAGTGGAATTGATGTGGAAGTTACTGACATTAGCCTGGGGAGCCTACTGCTTATGGCAAACTAGCTCTCCCTCCCCCAGGGTACACCTTCCCAGTTGGCACATGCTGAATCTCACAGGCTGCGTCTACACTTGTAAATTAAGTTGACTTAAGCTTGCTTAAGTCAACTTAATTTATCCTGCGTCTACACTAAAGTTTCCTTAAGTCGACTTAAGGAAATAAAGTCGACTCAATGAAAATTAAGTCAACTTTATTAAATCTAGATTTAGTTTGACTTAGGGCTTAAGTTGACTCCCTAGAGTCGACTTTAGCCAGTGTAGACGTGGGATAGCCCTAAGTCGACTTAGGGCTACCCCAGGACTGCACCAATGCCCTCCCTGCGGGGGGGGGGGCACAGGGGGAGCCTGGTATGCCCCCCCAAAGGGCAGGGCAGAGCCCTGCCTACCCTGCCCCTATGCCCTGCCAGGGTCCCTGTCCCCCTTTGCCCCATTGTACCTATGTACAATGGAGCAAAGGCTGAGTCCCCTGGCACTGCGCAAGGGGTGCCCCCCCTGCTCCTGTGGACCTACCTTAGGTCCCCCTAGTGCCTAGAAGTCGACCTAGGTGTCCAGTGTGAACGCTCTAGGTCGACTTTGTAAGTTCCCCCCAAAGTCGACTTAAAATTTAAGTGTAGACTCACTAAGTCGACTTAGCTAAAGTCGACTTAAAGTTCCAAGTGTAGACATAGCCATGGAGACTCCGGGGTAGGGGGGAGGGGGAATCAGCTCAGTGTTTGCCCCCTTCCCTTCTGCCCCAAGGTCACATCTTCAGGACACGCTTGCTGGAGTCGTGGAGCAGAGGGAGAGATGGCTCCAAGATGTAGGCCAAGCCGATCAGGCTTTGGGTGACCCTCTGAGGCAAGACACCCTCCTGGTTGAGATGCTCTGCCAAGCAGAACCCCGGGCCATGGCTTGCTCAGACCATCCAGTGTAACTTGGCTCCTTGATCCATAACTGGACGATCCCCATGTCTGGCACAGGAAACCAGACTCTTTCCATCAGGTGCAGCAGGTTTCTTTGGAATTCTTGGCTCTCACCAGGGCTTTGTGCGGCTGTTCCCACACTCACTGAATACTCGTCCTGGTACAAGGTGTGGGGCCAAGGTGTGCGTGGCAGCCCTGGCACGGGAGGTGAGAAAGAAGGGGTCACCAGGAGACGCACAGGGAGTCTTTGGGACGGAAGGCCCAGTGAGTGCTTTGACTGCCAGCAAACACAGATCTGGCAGCAGCCTGACCGTCCTGTGGCAACAGGGAGCAGCCAGACAGATGGGAATCCGTCAGCTGGAAGCTATCACAGTATGTGCTGCTCGATGCTGTTTCTATTCCTCCTCCCCACCACCTTTCAAGGCAACTGTACATTTCTGGTTGCCCGATACGACCTGTGCCATCGTCCAGGGTTTGCAGCATGTTGGTTTTGGCCCATGGAGTGCTGATCCCTGCCCAGTGCTACAGGGGGCCTGCTGGATGAGTCATCCTGTGGCCACCACACGGAATACTTTCCTACTGAGTCCCATCCCAGACCCTTATTAAAGAGGAGCTGAGTGCCACATCCCCTCTTCCATCCACACACGTCCCTGCTCACCACCCCCAGATCAACGTCCTCCACAATCTCCCCATGAGTCACGTACACCAGGAGACTGCAGTGACCCTGCCAGTCGGCATTGCTAGGAGATATTCTCCCTCCAAATAGCTCTTCAGCTGCAAACTCATGAAGTGAGGACCCCAGATTGTTGCTAGGATCATGAGGAAACATTCAGCCATTTATTTCCTAGCACTTCTACCATGAATGCAGTCTGCTAGTGTGCTCCGCCGCCTCCCGGATAGGGCACAGGGGGGTCAGAACAAGGGCTCTTGCCCTTTCCCTTTCTTTTGGGAAGCGCTTTCCCACATTGCAGTTGTTTACTTACTGGCTCCAAGCTGGGGGTTACAGTTACTTGCCAGCTCCAGGCTGGCTCTTTGCTACAATGCAGAAAGGAAACTTTTCTACACTTAGCCACAAGTTCCTCCCATCAGAGCAGCTTCCCTCCAACCTAAGATGGGTTTTCTCTTCAGAGCCTTGCACCCAGATGACCCAACTACAAGTGTCGTGATTGGCTCTCCTGGGCTCAGGTTGGGTCCTTGCTGATTGTCTGTCCAAGCTGCTGGACTCGGCATGGCAGAGTGAGTGTGCAATGACGGGAGATGGGCAGCACTCAGCCCAACAAGGAGCAGTGGCTGGCAGGAACCGGGCACACTAATGTGAGCAGTAGCAGAAGGGGGCTGGAGAGGAATCTCAAGCATTGGCTAGGCTGGGAAGCCAAGCCCTGAAGACAAGGATTGCCACTCTTGATGCTCGCAGGTCAGGTGCAGGTTGGCAGTGCCTGAGTAAGCTTTGGGGCTAGGTCGGACTTCAGGGCCGAGCAGCCCTCTTTCCCTTTATTTCCTCCCCTCGTTTTCTTTCTTCTCTCACATACTTTGCTGCTGGCCCCTGCAGCTGCCCCAGTGATGGTAAACCAGCTCACTGCAGAGAGAGTTCCATAGCTCCTAGTCTACCATCGCTGAGAGGGTTGGAGAGAAGTTGGACTCTGCCCCGTAGGTTACGGCGTGCCAGAGGCAAGCCGGGTTATGTACCCAAACCCATGAGGCCATGGATTTTATAAGGTCAGGTGTGAGGCTCAGAGCAGCCTCATTTTCTTCCAGGTGGCCATGCCCCATCACTCACAGGCAGCTCATACGGCACCAAGTAGCTAGAGAGGAAACAGAGGCAGTTCTGTCCATGTGGAAGAGTTGTACTAGGTCGTCACCTTCCTTTCCTGGTCCCTTTCCCATAGCATGGTGTATCTTTGCTGCTCTGTGCTGGGCAGGGCTGGGAGCATATAAAGTCCTGCTGATTTTGACGCCAGCTTCCACAGCTCCCCACCCCAGCAAACACACACACTTGATTGTGGGACCGTTCCAGCCCTCACAGCTGACGGCAACAGCATTGCATGCTGGTGTGGAGGGAGCCAGGCAGGGAACAGCTGGTTAAGTGACAGATGGCAGAAGGCTTTGTTCATAGGTACTCAGGGCCCTGTATTGGCCTTGTGGCTCCCCAGGCCCCCAGTGAAGTCAGTGGGTGATTGGCATGCAAACGGACTGCAGGACTGGCCAGCAGGATGGAGGGGGCTGGCCTCAAGAGGCACATTTCAGTTCCCTGCCTCTCGCCCATGGAGGTGTGGCAAACCCAGCCAGACAGGAGCGAGGCCATGTGAATGCGAGTCGTTACCTTCTCTCCTCTGGGCCCACGAACGCCAGGGGTGCCCGGTGGCCCTCGTTCGCCATTGCTTCCCTGTTTGGAAAGAATCAGATTGGCGATTCAGAATCTGCTACACACGGAGGTCAGCAATGAACTCATGGCATCATCAGCATGGCCACTGGGGCCTGTGACAGCCTAGCCCGGGGGTAGATCATCCTTCTACCAGGGATGTCCCTTGCACCACACCCCCTTCTGTACACCTCACGGAGACCTGACAGATGAGGCAGACATTCAGGGTCCCACTGAAGACAGCAAGACCCTCCATGAATACCTGGAGATCCAAATCTCTGCCTCCTGCTCGGAAAACGATGGGGGATCTCCACAGATGCCTCCCCCGGAGCCTCCTGCTGTAGGAGGAATAAACCAGCTCACTGCAGAGAGATTCCCATGGCTCCTAGTCTCCCATCACTGAGTGATTCCACCAACCCCCCCACTTTAGATTGTGAACTCCTTTGGGCAGGGCCTGCCCACTTGCAAAGAGCCGTCTCGTGCCACCACTACAGCAGGAACAACAGCTCCTGCGGATGGGAGGATTATGGAGTTCAGGGCCATAGCTGCACTCATGTAGTCGTGCGTGCACCATTGGAACACAGGCACATTAATCCATAAGCGAGAAACAGCGCTTGGCTCAACAAGAGGGGAGTGGAGGAGAGTAAACAGCTGTTCAAATATGCTTCTAAAGGAGGCGCTGGAGGAGTGCGTCTGTCCCATTAGTTCCAAAGGGGTAGCCGTGTTAGTCTATTGCAGAAAAACAATGGAATCCTGTGGCACTTTTAAAGACTAACAGATTTATTTACCGCTTGAGGTTTCATGGGAGAAAATCCCACTTCATCAGATGCTTTGAAGCTGACGAAGTGGGATTTTCTCCCACGAAAGCTCATGCGATAAATAAATCTATTTGTTAGTCTTTAAAAGTGCCACAGGACTCTGTTGTCCCATTAGTGTTACTGTGCCATTGGGAACGGATTCTAATGCAGTGCACTCCAATGCGGATCCAAGGAAATGCCTGGACTAGCCCCAGAACTATCAGGGCTCAGGGGGAAGAGGCGCGGGGGGCAAAGTACAGTGAGCTGCAGAAAAGTGCAGCATGCCCTCTAAGAGTTCACCAGGTGTACAAGAGAAGAATACTAAATCATTCTCAGCCAGGCCCAGCCTGTTCATTTAGCATTTGCTCACCTCTGCTCACCACCCTCCCACCGGGTTTGCGACTCAGGAGCTCTTACCCTTTCTCCAGGTGTGCCATCAGGTCCTTGACCTCCCTGCACAGACATAAAAACCATGTTAATACACTCAAAAGTGTCAGCAAATTGAATCATTCAAATGCAGACAACATGCACATGACTCACCTCATCTCCCAACTCCCCTTTCTCTCCAGGACCACCAGGAGCGCCGGCTTGTCCCTAATCAGGCCAATCAGAGACAAGCAAAAAAGGTAAATCAGAGGGTTTGGAACAAGGCCATGTGCACAGGTAATGTTGCTGCAGACCACACAGACAGTCTGCTCTTCAGAGAAAGCAATACAGCCAGTTGAAGCCTCCTCTTTCAGAGAGAAACGGTTACGGCCTTTCTGCAATACATTCTTCTGCACTTGTAATGCGGCTTCTTTATGAGGATAGTGACACACTGGGGGAAGCATTCTGAGGATCAAGGGCACGGTGGTCATATATCCCCACTGCTTAGCCCCATAGCTAACTACTGAACCCAGAGGGAGCTCTGCACAGATGCAAACATTTCCCTGCTGATCAAACTGACTGCATGTCCTGTTACATTTTGCCTCCCGGGCACATGAAAAAAAGCTATTCCTTTTTTACTTGAGTTTTAGAAGAAACCGAAAGTCGAGAACTGCCCTTGTCATACACAGACACTTGGAAGTTACACTGCAGCAGTAACAGAGGGTGGGAGATAGAACACAGGGACTTTAGACCATCTGGTTAGAAAGGCAGCTTACCTTTTCTCCAAAGTTTCCAGGATTCCCAGGTCTGCCAGGATTCCCATCAACACCAGGCTCTCCCTTGACAAAAGATAAAGGGTGTTATAAATACAAAGCAACATTCCACATTTGAACTGGGTCCATCTTGAATCATGGAGTTTAGTTATCTCTAACTTTAAGCAACCCATCTCAGTTTCCAGCTTTTACCAAAAGCCATTTTTCCTTCAGGTGTCAGACCAATTTTTTTTATTGATCACAGAAAGCTCAATCCTAGGTAATAAATCATTAGGGCATTCCCCACATGCATTACAAGGATTCAAGGCCACCATTCAAACCTGCTGGCCTCAAAGGGAATTTGCCACTTTGTGCCATCTGCAGTCAAGGCTGCAAAAGGAACAGGTGTATACATATGAGAAAATGAAAGTATCTTAGCGATAAGGAGATGGTTTTATAAAACTAAGAGGCTCCTCCAATTTGCTCTGCCCCTAAGCATCCTGGGATTGTTTGTGTGTATTCTGAAATGTTCTCTACACTCTACTATTGCCCCGGGTCACATGGAAATCTGTGCGGGAATTGATAATACTAACAAAGGAAGTGATATGTCACAGCGGGCCACGAATTCTGACGCTGGTGCCTGAAACCATCAATCTTAGTCTTTTAAGAACGCCTCTTCTTTTTTTAGCAGCTGTCTCCACCCTCACACCTTCAGTGAAAACACTGCAGCATTACACTACCATACAACAGAGAAGCAACCTGGCACATTTTGCTCCCCGTAGCCATTCCATTAAAGGAAGCACTGGGCCGACAGCTCAGCATGTGCTCGTGAAAATTTTGCTAGGGATAACTGAGAGCCTTGGGATAACAATGCCATCAGGCCTTCAGAATTACATCCCGTGGGTTTGGACAGAACCCAGTGGTGTTCACAGTTGCATCTACTGGGAAGCACTCTGCTCTCTAGACCAAAGGGCCGTGAGTCACAGAGCCGAGAGCTGCCCTGCTCAGCCCTGGGCAGAAAACATAATGACCTGTGCACTTTTGGTGGGTCAAGTAGTTCGTGTCAGTCTGGACCTTTTTGAAGTCAGTGACAAAGGGCCTGGTCTGAGCCAGGGAGTCCACATTTAGTGGATGATGCTTTAAGCCCTTTCAGAACTCAGCTGGTAACAGCCAACAGCTTTCGTTTTTGTTCCCTAGACTTCCCAGGCCTAACACCACACCAGTCGTATCAGTTTCACACCTCGCCAAACACCCCCGTTTCACTGGGTTCGCCACCATTCTGAACCAGTAACACCACTTTTATCATTGGCCAGTCACTGGTGCACTTCAGCCTGCTGTATTGACTGGCCCAGCGTGAGGGCGCTGGTAATGGATGAAAAAAACAACGAGAGTCCTGTGACATCTTGTAGACTAACAGATTTTCTTCGGCATAAGCTTTCGTGGACTATAACCCACTTTGTCAGATGTGGTGCATATTGAGTGGTGCATCTGACAAAGTGGGTTGGAGCCCACGAAAGCTTATGCCGAAGAAAATCTGTTAGTCTATAAGGTGCCACAGGACTCTCGTTGTTTTTTGCTGTACAACAGACTAACACAGCTACCCCTCTGGTAATGGATGAATAGTCGAGCAGCTCCGCGGCCCCATGTGTAAGGTTGCTTGACCAACAAATGCTTTGCTAGGTGTCCTAAAAGGTTCACCTCTGGCGCTGCCGGGGCGGGTGTGCTTTTTAACACTACTTAGCCTCTTCTGCTGTGGCTCATTGCTGTGCCAGGTGGCATAACATTCAGCTGCTGGATTCACTGATTTCCAGCCTCCACTAAGGCGACTGTTGTCTATTTGTGTCTCATCTCATTGCCTAGACTGCCATAGCAACCCAGCTCATTTGTTCCCATAGTAATAGAGTTACACTATTAGGGGTTAGCTTAGCCAGTCTGGGCTGATTTAATGTGTTTCCTAATAAAGCCACTTAAAACATGGATCCCTCTCTGTGTGTGTCATCCTGATCTCTTCTTGGATACAAGCTATTCCAAAGATTCAACGTAACAGCAACATCAATTAATACATAGAAAAGTGGGCAGTGGCAGGGTGTTTACGTTTATCCATTAAAGATAATGAAATTTTAGGATCAGTGGAGGGGAAAAGGTCAATAGCAAAATGGAGACCATTTGCCTTTCCTAGCCCTGAAGAGAAAAAAGCATTGGGTATCACAGGTCTCTTCCTGAAAGGTGCTAGGAACCAGCATTTCCACTCACTCCAATCCGAGTTTCGCACCACGTTAGCCCTGCATGGCAAATTGAATCAAGTAGGAGCTGGAGCATCGTTATTCATTTTGGTACAGGGATTTGCTTGCCAAGGAAAAGTTAACAATAATCAATGACACATCACACTCTGTTACACAATTAAATCCCCTTTCCACGTGACAGGCAGAAAACAAGGTCAGTACCACCCAACTACGTTCCCTCATGCTGGATTGTACTGGTATTGTCATCATGGCATTAACATATAGCAGGGGCAGAAATAACAATGCCCTGCAGTCCCCATGTCATTGGCAGAGGGAAGATGGAGTTGTATCATGACTGACATAATATTCTGGCTTACCTTTGCTCCCTTGGGTCCATAAGAACCAGGATCTCCCTTAGGTCCAGGAGGACCTTGTAATCCCTATTAAAAAAAAACAGCTATTATCAACATATGTGGAAAATCAAATGTCTCATGCATCATGAAATAGCCTATCACATTCCAGTGACTCTAAATAAAATTAAATAGACTCTAATAAGTAAACAAATCAGAAACACAGGGATCAAGGAAGTTTGAAGTATTTTTAAACAATGTGTCTCTGGGGCTGTGAGAGCCACATTCTCAAATGCTGTAAACCTTGACTTGCTTTTGAAAATGGAAGTATGTTAAATGCAAAACAACTTTTGATCCTCACTGAGGCTGCATCTACACTGGTAAATTAAGTCGAGTTAAGCTTGCTTAAGTCAATTTAATTTACCCTGCGTCTACACTACAGTTTCCTTAAGTCAACTTAAGGAAAATTAAGTCGACTTTATAAAACCACCTTCCAATAGACCTAAGGCTTAATTCGACTCCCTAGAGTCGACTTAAGCCCATGTAGACGTGGGGTAGCTACCCCAGGGCTACACCAATGCCCTCCCTGCCGGGAGGGGACACAGGGGGAGCCTAGCATGCCCCCCCAAAGGGCAGGACAGAGCCCTGCCCACCCTGCCCCTATGTCCTTTCAGGGTCCCTGTCCCCCTTTGCCCCATTATACCGAGGTACAATGGGGCAAAGGCTGAGCCTGCCCCCGTAGTCCTCCCCTAGGTCCCCCTAAGCCCCTAGAAGTCGACCTAGACATCCAGTGTGGATGCTCTAGGTCAACTCTTTAAGTTCCCCTTTAAGTCAACTTTATTTTTAAGTGGAGACACACTAAGTTGACTTAGTTAAGTCGACTTAGTTAAAGTCGACTTAAAGTACCCAGTGTAGACATAGCCAAGATCTGCCCAAGTTACTCAAAAACAAACAAGGAGTTCTGTGGCACTCTTAAAGATGAACAAATTTATTTATTTTATGAGCTCTCATGAGCACAATCCTACTTCATAAGATGCATGAGATTCTGACTTGAAAATTTCCTATGAATTTGTTAGTGAAAAAATTCAACATAATTTTAAGATTTTCTTTAATTATTTAATGTGCCTGTAAAACTATGAAACTGAATTTTGCAGAGTCTGTACAAAGTGCTACCAAACTGGGTATGTATAACTGGGTATGATTTTGTTTTGGATTACATCTCAGGGGTGAATACTCACATTTAAAGTATAGAAAATGAAAAGATATTGCACACTGAAACACCCTTGCTAGAAAAGCAAAGTGGGTGTGCAGTAACAACCCCCTATGTGACAAATGATGTAACCTGAAAATTCAAGGCACAGGATTTGCACTTTGCAGTATTCGGGCCTTAGGTTTTGAAAGCTTAATTTTAGTAAGATTACTCTTCTGAGCACCTCAGACATTTAAAAATTTGCCATTAGAGCATGTATTTATTACAAAACAAGGTGTTCAGCTAGAAAGAAAACACACATACAGTGCAACTAGATTGAATCATCTCTTTTGGAGGTTCCCTTATTAATCAAAAGATTAGCTGGACTTTTTCTGTATAGCCATCAGAATTCTCTGTTGAAATTGTTACATTAAAAGCAAGAGTCAAAATTTTGAGCTAAGTCCCTAAAGTTAGGGATCCTAGCCCATCAGTGTATGGTGTCCAGTCTTGCAAATGTTCTGATGTGTAACTGACTTTACTCACAAGCATACCTATTTGCAGAATCAGGCCATTACCCATCTCAGCCCAAGCCCTAGTCCACACTTAATGCCGTTTTCGGCAGCAGTCGACAGGAGATACACAAGGTATGTAAAATACCTTGTGTATCTCCAGCCGACTTCTTAAATCCTTCCTACACTAAGCCAACCAGAAATGGCATCCGGTCAGCATAGTGTAAGTGTGGTTACGGAGCTGGTGTTCCAGTTCCGGTTCAGTTATTGATTGAGTGAGTCTATACACACAGCTCAATCGAAAACTGAAGATCATGCTGACGGGGACAACTTTGCCACCATCAGTATAGACTTGCCCTAGTAAAGCATCCTGGCTTTCCAAAACATGGCTCATCCACTACTGTAGCTAAAATCAGTGGGTGCATCTACACTGGCAAGTTAGGTTGACTTAAGGAGGCTTAAGTTGACCTAAACAAAGCCACGTCCACACTGGGCTTTTATTAAGTCAACTTAAGCATTTCTTTAAGTCGACTTAAGGTAAGCTTAAGTCAACTTAATAACACTGCGTTTTAGGTCAAGGTAAGCCTTAAGTCGACTCCTTAAGTCATCTTAAAACCAGTGTGGATGGGGATTAGCGCCTAGGTCGACCTTATTAAGTCAACTTAAAGTGTTACAGTGACTTAATAAGGTCAACAAGGTGCTATGTCTACATTAGAAAAGTTAAGTTGACTTTGTTAAGTCGACTTAATGACCTTGTTAAGTCGACTTAACAAAGTTGACTTAACTTTTCTAGTGTAGACATAGCCAATGGGAGACGCAACTGCTCAACATCTCTGAATAACAGAACATCTTTATTGAGGTTTCAATTTGAAAATGTTGACCAACCACCCAGATGTCTTGGTTAGGAATGACATAGAAAATCCCTGGACAGACCCACACCCCACATTCATACTTTAAAGCCACACCATGATAAAAAAGGTTCTGTCCATGAGGAAACCTCGCTTTCACAAGAATACAAAGGATGAACTAAAGCCCCATTGAAGTCAATGGAAGTTTTGCCACCAGAGTCAGGAAGGATTTCACCCAAGGCAGCTCGTAGATTTGCCTCTTTAGTAGTTTAAAAAGAAAAAAGAAAAAGCTACACAACTTAGACCTACAGGTGAGAAAAGCTTCTAAATCACCCAGAAAACCCTGTTTGTTACTCATGGAATTTCCTATACAATCCCTGCTATGCTGTCCAGAACACCACAGATATCAAGGGATTTAGTGATGTTAATTAACTGCAAACTTAAAACTGTAGCTCTTGTAATGATGGCCATTCTGGGTGAAAAATTAACCCTTTTCTGCATTAAAAAGTTTGGCAGAGGTTCTGCCCCATCAGTGGAACAGATGCCCTGTAACGCCCAGCAGCTTGGGTAAGCTGGTATTTTCTACTGTCTTGCAAAATTTTCCCTTGTTATTCTGAATTACAGAAGTCTGACATGTTCTGGAGAAAGCTGAGCTGGTGCTGGAGAGCCAATCAACACTAGGCCTTTCCCTCTCATTCCTTGCTCTTGCATGGCTAACCCAGGACTACATTTCCTTGCTCTCTCCAGAGAAGGTTTTATTGCAAACAGCTGGGGTTTGTCATCTGACCACAGGTATTTCTGGGCTTTCATACTTATAAAATAAATCACAGATTACTCTATCAAAGATCATCTTAAATGAATCCATTTTTCCTGATGCTCTGACCTTCAACATTCAGAGCTAGTACACAAATATGACTAACGGCCTCAAATCTATATCCAGAAAATTAGAGCCAAGGCAATGATGCCCTTTTTCTGTTCTCTGAAGGCAGCGCACACATGGCCCAACCGTGGCTGACTAATGCCGTCATGCATGGCACTGCCTCTCCCCATTCCCAGGAGGCCTCACACTTTGAGATTCTGTTCGACTAGGTGCCAGCCAGCCAAACTTCCAGCCTAGGGCACCACCCTTCTCCATTCTTTAATGAAAAGCAAACTAGCCACGTACGTACATCGAATCCTGGTGACCCCTTGCAGCCGGGCAATCCAGAATATCCTTTCTCCCCCTGTCAGAAAAAGAAAAGGCAATGATTTTCATGATGCGTGGTGGGCAGTGCCCATGTGACGTGAAGGCAGTAGGAGCTGCGGAGTTGCACCCCACAGATCAGCAGCACTCACCCACTCGAGCTCTGGTAGCTGAGGAGCGCACACACATGCACTGGCTTGTTGGAGTACTGGGTGGGAATCCCGCACCGAGCCCCGGCTGCCAGCCCCTCTCCTTGCTAGAGGGGAGGGATCCCAAGGCAGGGCAGGAGCAGGGGATGGTTGCCGATAAAGTTCATGGTTCCTGGTGGCAATGCTGGAGGGCTTCCTGGGGGAACTCCTGTCTGCTCAAAGGAGTGGGAGTTGGGGACTGAGAGCCATCCAGGGCTGCACCCCACTGAGCTAGTGAATTCACCTTACACAGCCCGGATCACCCTGCACCAGAACTCCCACCCCAAGGGCATAGGAAGCCCAAAACACCCTGGAGTGAAACAGAGCCTCTGGCCTGACTGGACATCCTCCCTGGGCCAGGCTCATAGGCCACAGCTATCTCTCTGGTAGCTGGCACACAGAGATAGCACACCTGGCAGGCTGTGTCTGTGGGTACAGGGCTCACCTTCATGCCATCAGTGCCATCAGTGCCGCGCTTGCCCTTCTCCCCCTGGGAGGAGAGAAATGAGAGAATTGTGTAGAAACTATTTCTGACACTCATCCCCCCCAAGAGCCCGTCAAATCGTAGGAAAGTCTCAGCAGCTGACCTTGGCTCCTTTGGATCCTTGCGGGCCCTGTCCGGGAAAGGAGAGGAGAGGTTAGTGACAGCAGGTGGGTCACAATCACACCACTACCGTGTGCCAGCCATGCATCGGCTTGCTCGGGCCTGCCAAAGCCAACCAGCTGACTGGGGGAAGGACAGGAGACAAGGGATGCAGGCTCCCCTTTGAAATCTGCCTGCCTCTTCCCTAGAAAAGGAGGCAGGACTTTCCCCCTCCCCTCGCTAATGGGAAGAAGGACAAACTCACACCAGTGGGGAACTGATGTTTCAAAGTAACCCCTCACTCTGGTGTATATCCCCAGCCCTGTCCATAGCCCTTTGCCTCTCCCTCACCTGCCCAGATAACACACTGCTCTGAGCAGGGCACTGGCGGAGAGAACAGAAATTGTGGGTGGGCAAACACCTGGCACATTGGGTTTGAAAGGTCACAAAAAGGCTCATTGATCTTGACTACATCTCTCTGACCCCTGGTCCCTCCTGAATCCATGATGAGGAGTCCTACAGCCCCTTTCCCTCTGGTCTGTCTCTGCCTTAGGGCTGGAAAAGCCTGCTTCCCTAGACACCTGCGGAAAGCATTTCCAGTGGGCCTGTTGTGAGGAGAAACCAATGACCCACAGCAGCGAGTGTTGGCGCAGCAACCAGAGACTCACTGTGCTACGAAAGGAACACAAAGGTGGAGGAACAGAGCTCATGCTACTGGTGCTGGCAGTGGAGGGGGCCATGTTCTTACCTCCAGGAGAAAACCTAGTACATGCAGTCAAAGCACTCTGGGGAGGGGAAGCTGTCACAGGAAGCTGTGTGGGGAAAATGTCACCACCAGGTGGATGGGGGCCAGTGATGTCACACTCACCCTTTCACCTCGACCGCCTTTTTCTCCCTGCACAACAAAGGAAAGAAAACAATTCAAATGAGACAATGAAGTGAGGATCGAAACACAGCTCGAAGACGGCATGCCAGTGCTACTACTAATCAACCCCTAATAGACCGCCAAGGAAATTGTACATACCTTCATTCCCTGGTAGCCGACCGGGCCCAGGTCACCTTGCTTGCCCTAAGGTAAAAAACCCAACACATTAGAACCTTTAGAGCAGGAAATCTTTAGAGCCACAACTTTAGAGCCACATCTTTAGAGCCCTTTCAGCAGCAGGCAACATACATGTAAGGGGAGAATGCTATTCCAGCTCTCCCTGTTTATGACCGAGTTCTCTGTTTAAAATTGAATTCAACAAAAACCCACACACCAAACTCATGTTCCTGAAATACCTCTGCCCACTTCAGAACTTTATTCATCTGATCTGTGCTCTTCATGGCCTGCCTAACACCCACTTCCGTACATCTGAGCTCCAACCTTACCAGCAAATACGGAGGGAAGTTAGGACAAATAGATTTATTTCTGCCAAATCAACCGTGGGTATTTGAGTGCAAACGTTGCTGCTGGATTTCAATCCAAACTTCACCAGTGGGACAGAGGGAGCAGCTCCTTTTCACATACGAATACCCAGAGAATAACTCATCGACATGTATGATGCAAATGTTTAACCATTTCAGGAAATGAAAGAAAACTTAATTGGGAAGTAAAGGAAACATTCATCGCCTTGAACCTCGCAATATGAATTTCTGAAACTCAGGGTCTTTCCAGGGCTAAGGAAATTGAGAGCTCCAAGAGGTGTTCTTTGGTACAAAAGTTAAATCTAGAGGGGAAATAAAGCACCATGAAGAACACATTATAGTCACGGGTTTTCCAAGCTGAAAACACACTGCACTTATGGGTGTGGGAGAAATATATCTCCAGAAATAAATGTACCAATAAAAAAGGGAGCAAGGAAAATGATGTTTTCCTCCTCCTACAAGCAGATTATTTACTAAACACCTCCCTGTAACACTGCCCTGTTTATACTGGGAAAGAGCGTCAGAGCCCAAGATACACACCAAGGCGGGCACCGCTGGTACGGGTGACTCAGAGGAATACCCTTTAGGAAAATGGGCTATTTTGGGTTTGGAACTCAGAGGCTGAGCAGCTACAAGTTTGCAGCAAGAAGATACAGCTCTCCTCCTCTGAGAGAACCTCAGTTTATCATCATTATCTCTGTGTCCCAAGGAAACGCTGTGGCCGTGACTGGGAAGGAGCCCACGTTGGTTGGTCTACTGTTTTGTTAACACCCATCAGATGTTACTACTGGCTACCTTTTCCCTCTGCACTGTGCTGTTCTTCTGTGACGAGCGTGGGAGCCAAACATAACCTGCCTATGGAAACCCTCTTCGGCTCATAAGAGAGGCTGAAATGAAGGCAATTTCAGGGGCAGCTGCTACTGAAAACACTGAATCATCATTCAAGTTAATCTTTGCTCACACTCAAAACCATCAGGCCTTTTAGATTCCTCACTGCCTTGCATTTGTTTGTTGATTCACCCCAGTGGCTGTGGAAAAACCTGTCATTACCAACCCATCCCTTTTCTATTTATCTGGTTTCTTTGGTTTTCTTCCAGGTTGGGCCAGCACAGGCTGTCCTTCATCCTTAGCAAAGCTGGAGACAGTGGCCAAGACATTCTAGTGAGCTGGGTGGCTGCAGAAAAGATAACATGAGAACTACAACTATGAATTGGCTACTGGACAGCCAGGCTGAGGTTTTATTTCCTAAGACCCCTTATTCTTGATCCATAAGGGAAGTCAGAGACAGGGGCAGTAGGAGAAGAATTCCAGGTGGATCACAATAAGGGAAATTCTGATCTAGGGGACAGTGAACATAACAAGCTACATCCTGTTTATTATGTGCAGTCCAGTGTGTCATGTTTCCTGCAGGGCTGGACCATCGACAGCTAGCAGTGTAAATGCATTAGCTCACCCACTGTTGGTCAGAACTACATGATAGTCAGATAAACTTATTGCTCAGAATTACTGGTGACTGTTCACAGAACTTCACGCCTTCCAACATTTTCTTAGCATGCAGCAAGTTAGTTCAGTACCAGGAAACTGTCTAGCACCATCCCACGATACAGATGACCGAGAAGGAGGTGAACATACAGACTCATCTCACGAGGGAGTTCTCTCCCAGAGGCTGTAGAGCATGTCACATGAGCCATTAAGGGTCAAAGCGTAGTTTCCTGTACAGTGCGCCGTATGTCTTTCCCGTACTTACTGGATCTCCAGCCTCTCCTTTCTCACCCGGAAGACCTGGCTTTCCTCTTTCCCCCTGAAACACAAAATATTCATCAATATAGGGCAAAACCTCTATTTATTTGTAGCTTTATAAGATCCTGTGATTCAAGTTCATCCCCAGTGTAACTCCCTGGAGTGACTCTACCCAGGGACAAATGGCCCCAGGCTTTCTCATTTTCATCAGCTGAATGTTTATGATCAGCTGGAGGTTTTTCTAGTCTGACTGTCTAGGAAGAAATTACTTGCTTTGTGTCTGCGACAAGCTGCTCACCATCAAGGAGCATCCTGACTCAAACAATGATGATAAGCTCACCACATTTCAAGAACTACTGAAAGAGCAGCGTGTTGCCCCTCACAAATTGGAAATTGTAGCCCATGAGCTCAAAGGCGTTTGTTCATGTTCTCCCCATGGCTGGTTCCTTATTTCCCAGTCTCATGTGTTTTCTCCCTTCTTCTCACAAGGGAGGTTGGAGAAAAGCAAACCTGATGTTGCTTTCCTGAAGGCAGAGGAAAGCAATAAGGGCAGTGACTGGTGGGTAAGTCTGACTTCTGCTCCACATGAAGTAGAAACCAGTGGCTTACAGCTGAGTGATCGTGAGGAAGGGGTGCGGAGTCATAATGTCCCCGTAGCTCCAGGGAAGCCCAGGGAAAACAGGGTTTACCCCACGGATATTCACTTGAAGGCCACCCCCACCCTGGGTCTCCCTAAAGTGCAGGAAAGCACAGCTGTGATGTCGACCCTGTTCTGTCCACATTTGCTGCCCCGCTCTTCTACTCCCCAATGCTGGGAGCCTTGCAGGGGTGGAAGCCAGCAACAGTGCTTCCCACTGACCCTGCGTGGTGAAGTGAGATGTCACAGGACACCGATGGAGAGGCATGGCCTGGCATGGCCCACCAATGGCATTTGGGAGAGCGAACTGCCTCTAGGTAGGAGCCCTGCTCTTCCTGGCTGTAGGATTCAGGGGCATTGTGGGGCCAAGAGGAGGCTGGACAATGACCTTCAGGGAAGGCTGGCTTGTAAGCTGTCAGACAGCAGCATTTCCTGGGGGAGGCTGCTATCCTTCAGTGGGACTAATCAAGCAGCCTGGAGTTAAAGCCACAGAGGCTGATCTTTGTTTAGATCCTTCTGCTAGATCTTCCTGACTGAGGCAGCCTTGTTCTGAAAAGCTTCGGGGCAATGCACAATGTGTGTGGAGCCAGACGGCAATGATGCCATGAGTATCCCTTCCCAGTGGCCTCCCCACAGCCCTCCAGCGGGATCTCTACTCTGGCATAAGGTATCTCAGTCTCAATCATGTGACAGGGCAGCTGCTGGGTCCATTTATTGACTGACCGGATATCCTGCATCACCAGGTGGTCCTGGAGGCCCCCTCGCAGGCTGCAAGAAACATATAATGGTTAGACCTGGGACATGGGCACCAGCAAGGAGAAAGGTGTATTGAGGGAGAGCTAACCCAACTCACCTGGCATTCAAAGGAGCAGCACTGCCCGGAGAGAAGGAGAAAGCACAATATTAGATGTGGAAGGGCCACGCTGCCACACCCGGGCAGGAAGTGAACCACTGAATTATCCCTTCCAGCCATGAATTGCCATCAACCCGGTGAGGGCGAGTCACTCAGACCACTGGTGTCCACACGGGCAACACCAGCTGGCGACTCACACTGTTGTGGGGGTCAGAAAGTGTCTTGACGTGCCAGAAGCTGCAGCCTAACCACTTTCCCTATGTGGGGAGGCTGGGTTATTCCAATGTGATAAGAAGATACCCCAAATACCTTCCTCCTCTCCCCCAGTATGCCCAGCCACAGTCACTGCACCCTAGAGGGCATAGCAATGTAGGTCTGCGTGTGTGCCCAGGCACCACCCTGCTGAGGACTTGCTAACGTGCTATACTTTTTCCCAGGAAGAGTAAGAAGAGCTGTACATGCACACCCCTTCTCCTCCTCCACTTCCCCCCGAGAGCCAAACTCTGCACAGGGCAAGTCTACTCAGCCAGGAGAGCTCTGGACACTCCTTGGGGGCCAGAGAGCAGGAAAAGCTCAGGGGAGCTCTCCACACCTGGCATAATTTATTCCCTACTGCCTGGAAGGGAGGAATCCCAACACCTCCCCTTACTGCCTCTTTCTGGGATGTAGTGTCCCTGACTTTGGGCTCCCTGTTGGATAGTACGTAGTGAGAACAAGAGCTGCCCTTCATCATGACTCACAGGAGAGCCAGCTCGGCTCAGACAGCTGGTTTAGGAAGGGACCGCTTTCAGCTGGAAAGGGCAGTGGGTTCCCGCTACAAATGTGAAAACGGCGGATGAACACGGAAACGCAAGACTCACCCATTCTTCTGTATTCTTTTTCTGAAATATAAAAAGCAACAAAGTCATTTGATGAACTCCTTTCGAACAGCGTGGCCGAATTCCCAATGACGGTGGGCTGGGTTGGACAGGAGACAAGAGAGCCAGGAGGAATGGAGGTGACTAGCAAGAGAATACTCACAATCATATCTATGATGGTTTCAATTGTGCTGTCAGTGTCTACTGGAAACTGTACAAGGCTGGTGGCCGTGAAGTTGCGACGATAGTTGTTGTCTGTGGCAATAACTCTCATCCGGGGTTCCTGGGGTAAAACAACAACAAAGCAGCCAAGTTGGACTTAACAGAAGTCAGGATCTTTGATACCTCCTCAGGCACCCTTCCATCCATGATCAAGTATCAGGGCTCAGTGCGATTCCAACAAGTGCCATCCTTGCAAACTTTAGAGAAACAGCCTTTGGGTGCAAAGTACTTCTGGAACTGCATCATCTGTTCTAGGAATATGACAGTATTATCCAGATTAAGGTAATACTTGGGGAAGGGATGAGGAATTTGAGTGGCAATCACATGTTCTTGGCATTCAGGAAGCCAACTGAATTTTTCCGTGGGCCTTGAACTTCCTCCTACCTTTAGGAAGACCTCTCGCAGGCTTGATCATGGTTAAATCATTTTGGGTACATGACACCGCAGCCAGGAGCAAATCGCCCATCATCAGGAGACAGACTCACACTACCTTGGCTCAGGCATCACATGCTAAAAGCCACTGCAGTGTCTCCCTGTCTCTTGCCATGCTGGCATAAGCTGCCATCTTCCATAGCATGGTCAGACCTCAACACAATTTCAATTCCATACCTGGGTTGGTATCTGAGGGTTTTTCTCAGTTGAACATAGAGATAGGATGAACCATAAAATTCAGCAATGGAGATGAATTCACACTTCCCCAGAACTGAGGTGTAGAGGCATTTGTTTGGAGACTATCTCTGTGTTAATGAAAGGCACTGGACCAGATTCTCAGATGCTGTAAACCAGAATAACTCCACTAGCACTTTATTTCTAGCTATTTTTTTCCTGGAATCATTATAGGTCATGGGACTCTCTGCACCAAAGTGAAGATTAATTGAACCTCCTAAATAATATTCAGTTTCTAGTTTCATTCCCTTCAGCTCCATCTATGAAGTATTAATCCTATAATGAGGGCCACATTTGAGCCATTCCTACCAGATGGCCAGGAGAAATGGCAACAGAGAACACTTTGATCCCCAGCTGTTTTGCTTCGTTGGCAGCATCTTCCAGTCCTCCACAAGGCTCTTTGTAGCCTTCTAAGGGATGTCCATCTGTCACCACAATCAGGTATTTGTTCTCCTTCTGGTGGGAGCCACTGTAACAATTCAAAATATTTAGTGGAAAATGTGGAGTGCTTGCACTTCTATTCTGATACTAACTAGGCTTGCCGTGTTTCACCACCTTTTTGTACTGTCGACAAAGGCCCCTACTTGAGTAACATTGCTGCATTCATGACCAAAGAATTAATGGTCTGCAGATATGTGGCACTGGAAGAGGGGAGGGTTCAAACGCTTGGCATATAAG
This sequence comes from Pelusios castaneus, assembly GCA_007922175.1. NCBI lineage: Eukaryota > Metazoa > Chordata > Testudines > Pelomedusidae > Pelusios > Pelusios castaneus. The sequence continues at coordinate 714,871 of ML685946.1, read as the reverse complement.
TCTCATTATACCAGTGATGACACACAAGGGGAACTGTTCATAGTGTTCTTCCTTTTCTTTAGAAAATATGGGTAAGTCTACACTTGTTAAGCTAAGTCGACTCTGTTAAGGCGACTTAACAAGGTTGACTTACAGTCAACTTAAGTCGACCTTGTTAAGTCGACTTAACAGAGCCTGTAGTGAAGACATAGCTTAAGGAAGCACTTAAGTCGATTTAATAAGTGCCCAATGTGGACACAGAGTTCTAATCACTAATTGGACTCTTCTGACGTCCTGCATTGTGAGTGATGAGCCCAGCGATTGCAACCCATCAACAATGCCCAGTACTGTCCAAACAGCAAATGGGGGTGGGGCATTTGGGCTAAGAGTTTGCAAAAACCTAGTTTTACAATGCTGTCTTGATTTGTGGGGCTATTTTAATTGCCTTATCCTGAACCTCACTTATTCTGCAACATGAATTTAATACAAATGGATCCTTTTCTTGGGCGGTGGTTTAATAATATGTCCAAGGATATTTCTATACCAAGAACTTGAATTATTAAACCAACATAAGACACAGAGCCAGAGCTTTCCCTTTTCGTATCACACTGCAACAGGAAGCAGAAGCAGTGAGCTAAATCAAACGTTATTCAGAATGACGTACAAAGCACATATACACTGCATTTCCAAAGAAACACAATTCTTGTAATTTAATCCCCAAACTATCTAAGTACGCAGTACGGTGTCGCTAAGGGTGCATCTACACTTACAAATTAAATCAATTTAAGGAGGCTTAAGTTGACTTAAAATACTCCACGTCTACACTGGGCTTTCCTTAAGTCGACTTAAGCTGCTCCTTAAGTTGAATTAAGGAAAAATTAGTTTGAATTAATAACACCTTGTTTTAATTCGAACTAGTGGTTAAATCGACTTTATTAAGTCAACTTAAGCCAGTGGAGATGCGGAGTAGTGCCTAGTTGGACCTTTTTAAGTCGACTTAAAATGTTAAGTCGACTTAATAAGGCCAAAAAGGGGCCACGTTTACACTTGAAAAGTTAAGTCGACTTTTATTAAGTCGACTTAATAAGGTCCACTTTAAGTCAACTTAAAGTCATTAAGTCGACCTAACTTTTCAAGTGTAGACAGCCACATGGAGTAAGGGCATCCGCTAGGTCCTGTGACATGAAGCCGAGCTTTTCTTGTCACAACACAAAAGGTGTTGCTTCTACTTGCCATCTATGGGAATAAAGATTTCCGGTCTGAGGGATAAGCTGTGTTAGATTGTGTACGAAGAAGCGTACAGAACTAGGAAGGACCACTCATGTTACCTGGGTGACCTGTCAGCTGAACATACACACAACATCTCATGCTTCACCTACTATACGCAACACGTCATAATATAAATCCAATTCACTGGCAACCACGGGACGTCACTAGCGTCACTTTGGGTACCCATAAAAATAGCTCCAACTTGTTGGAAGACTCTTTCGGTTTCTGTTGGGAATGTCATGTGACTGTGTTGACAAACAACTCCAACCAACACCCATTGGAGTCCAAGGCCTATGCCTGTTGTCTTCAGAAAGAGTTAAGCAGTCCCAAATTGACTTCAGCTTTGCTGTGTTCTGAATAAAGATTTTTGGTAATTTCTAGTCAAACTCCAAATATCCTTAGGAAAGCTCAGAGTCCAACCAATGTGCTAGTAAACTCCCAGCATTCAAAAATCAGAAGTCCGACTCCCCAAAATGGTGAGAGTGGTTTACAATACAAACCAAGCATGTCTAAAAAAATAATCATCTTTGCCCTCCATTGATTCATCTGCCAGTTTTTGAGCCTTATGGGTCATGTTTTTAAGCTTTTCCCTAACACAAAAGGGCTTGAAACTTGCTTTTTTGTTAACAACAGACTCTCCCCTCATCACCTGACTCCAGGATCTGGGGCTTTAAGCAAAACATTAATCATCGTAAGAGTCATGATGATTAGCAACAATGGGCGAGAAATCAATATGCGGGGCTTTTGTCTGCATGCCAGTTAGCTTTCTAGGCAATATTCAGGGAGGTTACCTTTGTACGATGAGCTTGGGCATGACTTTATGGCTGTTTGGGTAGCCATACAGTTGGGTCCAAAAAAGGCTTAGATCAGTTGATGGAGGACAAGTCCACGAATGGCTATTAACCACGATGGTCAGGGGCACAACCTCATGCTCTGGGTGTTCCTAAACCACTGACTGCCTGAAGCTGGGACTGGATGACAGGGGGATGGGTCTCTCGAAGTTGCCCAATTTTGTTCATTCCTTCTGAAGTGCCTGGCAATGGCCACCGTGGGAAGACAGGACTCTGGGCTAGATGGACCCTTGATCTGACCCCGCATGGCCATTTTTCATTTCTTAGGTACATTTACAAAAGCAGCCTCTAGTCAGTATTAGCAGAACATATTTTTCCATATAATTAACTGCAGGCACAGTTACTTGCACCTCTAATTACACCCATTTAGAATGACAGTCACTTGATTGCATCCATCGTGGATTCAGTTACCAAATTGCACTCAAAGCAGTGGAGGCCAGGCTGAGGGGGATAGATCTTGAGAAGGTGTCAATTGTTGAACTCACAAGTGGTCTGACAGAATGTTTTGGGGTAAAGCAATGAAAAGAGCCCAAAGGAGTGAAGGGGGAAGCACGCCAGGCTGGGGTGGTGTTAAAGTCAGACCATCCAGGCCTCTACAAACGCCATCATGGCACAGAGCTGCCCAGCTTTTGTATTAGATAGCAGAGAGTGACTGTGCACCAGAACAAGAGCTAGCCCTCGCCCAACCCACCTCCTTCCTTCTCCACTGGGTTCCTTGGACACCGTCCAAGAGGCATTGCTCTCACTCACCCAATGAGCAGCTCCTCAATCCCCCTCTTGATGGCGCAGTCTGTATAGGTGCCTTTCCCAATGTAGTTCACGTCAGACACTCTCTTATTTAAGTCATTCCGTTCAGTGGGCATTCGGCTGAGCCCTTTTATCAGCACGACGTCATCGCTGTAATGCAGCGCTCCAGCGTTCCACACCAAGTTCCGGTCACACCGGTAATACCTGCAGGGAAAATAGGGACACCCACCTTCAGTGTCTGCTTCACCACCCCTGTATAACCTGCCTCTCACTACCTTCACAGCCCCCTCCCATCTCTGGCTTGGTCTCTCTTGCAGTGGAGAAGCCCCAGTCTGGAGAATGTGTACATACCTTCTACTTGCTTGGCCCTACCTATATATTGCATTGACATCAACATCCACCAACATACATTCTTAATAACAGTGCATCTCTGCAACAGAGCCCTGCTGCTCTTCTAGGCCTTCCCTTTAGTTCTGTCTGCCTCTCCTAATGCCATGGGGGGAAAAGAAGGATTAAAAGGTTGGGAAACAGGACAGACTGAAGGAGCTCGATCTCTTTCTTTTACCAAATCTCTTTAGTTTCATAAAGAGAAAATTAAGGGTGACTGCATCACACTCTGTAAGTATCAACATGGTGAAGAGGAGTTTGAAATGAGGCACAACAAGATCCAATGGCTGGAAGCTGAAGAGGAAGGAATTCAGACTGGAAATACGGAGTCAGTTTTTAACAGTGAGGTCATGAACCATTACAGTGATTTACCCAGGGTTATTCTGGACTCTACATCACTGCAGATTTAAACTCATGGCTGGAGATTTTCTAAGTGTTGTTCAAACTAGGGATGTAAACATTCATTTAGTTAAGAATCCATTTAAACGGTCTAAAAATAGAATAGTTAACCAGGTGAGGGGAAGTCATGCTGGGCTCTGCTCCTCACTGCCCAGAGAGAGGTGCCTGGCTGCTTTGTGGTAGCTGGGCAGCACTTACTGGCTCCAAGCTGATCTGAGCCCAACTGCAATTTCCCCATCTCCCTGCCGAGCTAAACTGAGCAGAGCCTGCACTGCAATCCATAACTCCAGCCACGCAAGGGAAAGCTCATGGGGAGCTAAGCCCAGCTGTGGCTCACCCCCTGCACTGAGCTCCAAGCTCCCTCCATCCTACAGCTCATCTCCCCCAGCTGAGCCAAACCCAGCTGTAATTCAACCCTGCCACAGCTCCATGCCTCCCACCAAGCAGAGAAGAACCCAGCTTCTTCTGCCCCTCCCCCCCCGTCTGGGCTCCATGCCCCCTGCCGAACCAATCCCAGCTGTGACTGGTCCCTGCACTGGGCTCCTCACATCCAGTCCAGCAAGGAAGCCAGCCCAGATGCTGCACTCCCCACCACTCCAGTTTAAACAGCAATCAGCTACCATTTAAATGGTTGAACGGTTAACCTTTGACATCCCTCTTTCAAACAGGAACTAAATCAGGGAAGTCCTTGTCTTGATGATCACAGGGGTCCCTTCTGGTGTCAGAATTAGTTAACAAGCTTGTGTGTAGAATCTATCCTTGTGCACAGTTTTAAGGATAAATGTGTCTCATGTTTCAGTTCTAATTGAGAAGATAATCTCTTGTGTGTAAATGTGTGTGGAAGGAGGGGAGTGAATGCACAGAAGTGACGATATGGTTGTATATAAATGTGTGTGGTTATATGGCGGAGGGGAGTGCTGTGATGATGAAGCACCTAACTCCTTGTTATGGCAACAGGCGCCATCCCGACTGATGAGGAGCATGTGCCATGGAAGGGGTTCCACAGACAGGATGTTGACTTGGCTTGTCAGGTTTGATCTCTCACCTGTTTCCCCAGCGAGCTCCATTTTTCCCCTTGTAACTCCCTGCTACCTCCCCTCCCCCCCAAAAAACACACATACACAGAACTCTAGCTGAGCACTGACTATTGCTAACTGCTCATTCGGGGGCCATCTTTCCCTCCATCCTACTTCTGTCAGGGAGTGTGGGTGTGGGGCCCTCTCTATGCGCATCATCCCTGCCGTTAAGGGCATTGGCTGGCTGGATGTCCGGCAGGAGGCAGGACCCCTCACTCACCCTGGAAGACAAATTGGCCATCTGGAGTGACCCTCAGCAATCCAACATCCTGATGCAGTTATTGGCAGAGTCCATACTAACCGCATGGCAAACAGCGTATTCAGTGCTGGCCGTTTTCAATACGCAGGGAGACTAGCCAAGGAAAACGCCATCACCTTCTGACTAACCCCCACTCTCACGCATCAGCCAACTAGCTTCCCCTTGCTCCTCGACCCCCCTCCGGCCCCTTGCCCTCCACAAAGCCGATCCTAGGCCTCCAGGAGCAATGCTCCCACCACATCCACGTTCTCCACTCCTGCTTCTGTGACTGAGCCCCTCAGGCCCAACCCACAGCCATGCAGACCCCCTCCTCTACAGCCATAATCCCACCTGCTCCAGCATGACCAGGATCCTGCCCAAGCAGCATGTCTCTCTACCCCCATTGACTCCCACCTGCTGCCGCTCAGACATTCACCCACTCCCATTGGCTCCCCCACGTCCCTCCTTCTAGCCCCAACAGACAAGTTTACAGCAACCTTGCCAAAGGATCTGTCTCCATCCCTCCTCCACCTCCTGCTCTGCTCACATGGCTTCAGCTACCATCTCTGCACCGAGGTCTCCAGTCCCGCCTAGTTGCTCCCATATCTTGGCCTCCGCCTTGACACTCATATTGATCAGAAATGAATTTTTCTCCCTCACTACTGACACGAGCACTGACCTGCTTGGCAATCAAACCTGCAACCGAGGGTCACCCTTTGGCTCCTCCTCTGGTCTCACACATCCTGACTATGTCCCCATCCTGCCTTTTCTGCTTCCCAACTTTCCTGACTCCAACATTTCCTTTCCGTTCACACCACTGTGCTCTGACCCCAATCTTCTCCCTTCACCCATGGCTCCTAGGCCACTCACCTCAGCCATCAGCCCCCTCCATTCACTCATCCTCTGCCCCTCCATTGTGTCCAAGTGTCTACACAGTAATACCCAAGATAACATTGCTGCTCTGGCTGCGTTTCACTGCAACAAAACAAAGCCAGGCAATCAATACCACCAGTACCCCGATGTACCAAGACACTTACACCGGCCCTTGCAAATTAGAACCAAGGGGCATGAAGTTTGCTGATTTCTTTTATTTCCTTAGCCAGCACACCTAGGTGGCTGCACACTTAGGAGAGGAGAAAGAGCTTCCCAGCTAAAAAGCCATCTGGCCCCAGTAACTTTCCCAGATTTCCATTCTTTGCCCTCACAGGGCAGTTACACACATTACAGTCACCACAGAAAAGCCCCAAATGGGTCTAACAGGATGCACCTCAGCACAAAGATGATCTGCTACCAACCCATCCCATCCACCCTAGTGTCTGCTTGCACTCACCTCCCTGCAGTGCTGTCTCTACGGATTGTGGGGCCCCCACTGGGGCAGACTGGAAGCTTCTTTGCTATCTGGCCTAGCTGCGGCTCCCTTTCTGAGGAGCTTGTATAGCAGTCCTGGGTACTGATGCTCCACAGCAATCTAGGGCTGTGGACTAGCCCTAGGACTAGGGCTCAGGCCCTCTACACCTCAGCGGGACACCTCATGTAAGAGTACGGATAGGGCCCAACCAGAAGAGACAAACCTTACTGGGGAAATCCCTGCAGGGGTCTCATCGAGGGCAGCTAAAATCTCTGATGGGGAGGAACATGACACTAACAGGGCCAGCATTCCCTGACAATTTCCCGTGCACCACTGCAGCTTCCATCGCCATCGGTGTGCAAGGCCAGTTTAGGCTTGGCGAGCAGCCTAAGGGCCAGACAGGTCATCCGCAGGGACACTGAACCTGCCCCACAGGAGCCTGGGAGACTGTGATGAAAGCAAGAGTGAAGGCAGAAGGCAAAACCAGAGCAGGAGGCAGCTGGGTAACTGACAACTGTGGCGGTGCAAAGGGGTGAAAAGTTGCAGGAGTGGGGTCCAGAGCGGGAGGAGCAGTGAGGAAGAGCGAGACAGGAGCAGACATGATGCCCCAGCCATGATTCTCTGACTGGGGAGCCTGTGAGGAAGAGAGCTGCTGCATGGGCCCTGGGTGGGAGCGTCCAGGCCTCAGGAACGAAGGCATTGTGGACACCATGACCTTTTTCAGCCAGAGAGGGAATTCAATTGGGACAGGAGGATGGAGCTCTAGCATTTGAGAGGGAGAGACAAGGGGGTGAATGTGGTGACCCAGCGGGTGGAGAGGGCACAGAGAGATGAAGGAAAGGGGGACAGGAAGTGGGGCAAATACTAGGGCACAGCAGAGGGGTCAGCGAGAGACCTGAATGCCATTTGTGAACAAGCGTTCTGCCAATTGGCCAATGGGGGACCCGCAGGCAGGGTCACCTCAAGTCAGCTGACGAAATGGGTAAGAAAGGAGGCGAGTCAGGTGGCAGAGAGGCAATACTTTACTCCCATAGGCTGCGTCTACACTGGTAAATTAAGTCGACTTAAGCTTGGCTTAAGTCGACTTAATTTGCCCTGCGTCTACACTACACTTTGCTTAAGTTGACTTAAGCAAGCTGCTTAAGTCGACTTAAGGAAAATAAAGTTGATTTAAGGAAAATTAAGTCGACTTTATTAAACCGCCTTTCTACTCGACCTAAGGCTTAATTCGACTTTTTAAAGTCGAGTTAAGCCAGTGTAGCCCTGGGGTAGCCCTAAGTCGACTTAGGGCTACCCCAGGACTACACCAATGCCCTCCCTGCCAGGGGGGAGGGCACAGGGGGAGCCTGGCATGCCCCCCAAAGGGCAGAGCATATGGGCAGGGTGTGACACTGTCTGGATTTAGGGAAGCATTTATGATATTATTTTCTATGGTTATCTCATAAATGCTATAATCCATAGGAACTATGTCATGTTTGGTATCAATAGAAAGGTAGTAATTTGCTGGGAATGATTATATAGTTTATGTCTAGGAATTCTATTTCGATTAGAAGTTAGGAATTTGATGTTATATCCATACTTTAACTTGTGTCATTCTAGAGGAATGCCTTAGACAGGAGGGTGTGAACAACCATTGTCTTCTTAATGTTTAGGAATCTGCCAGGTGATATGGTCCCAGGGAGTAAACTGATGAGCCATTAAGGACACAATGGTTGTATTCTTTATGTCCTTAAGGCCTCATCAGGATACTCCCTGGGACCATTCTACCTGGAAAATTCCTAAACATTAAGGAGACAATGGTTGTTCACACCCTCCCGTCTAAGGCATTCCTCCAGAATCACACAAGTTAAAATATGGATATAACATAAATTTCCTAACTTCTAATCGAAATAGAATTCCTAGACATACACTATATAATCATTCCCAGCAAATTACTACCTTTCTCTTGATACCAAACATGACATAGTTCCTATGGATTATAGCATTTATGAGATATCCATTGAAAATAATATCATAAATGCTTCCCTCAATCCAGACCGCATCACACACAGAGCTATGCCCTGCCAGGGTCCCTGTCCCCCTTTGCCCCATTGCACACAGGGGGTGCCCCTTCGCCACCGTGGACCTGCCCAAGGTCCCCCTAGCCCCACAAAGTTGACCTAGAGCATCCAGTGTGGAAGCTCTAGGTTGACTTTGTAAGTTCCCCTTTAATTCGACTTTAATTTTAAGTGTAGACACACTAAGTTGACTTAGTTAAAGTCGACTTAAAGTGCAAGTGTAGACATAGCCATAGAGAGCTCTGTCAGGGGGAGTCCAAATAGTCACCAGGCTATTGTCGTGCTCATCATATTCCCCAACGTTTTACTATGGAATCCGGTAGAAGAGCCTCAAGTCGTTAATTTAGCTGTGGGAGCTCAGCCCTGTGTTTTTGGTGACCCTTTACTTGAGGGTCTCTTTCCACGATGTGACGGAGACAGCCTCAAGTCTACAGAAGAGCAGGAGCCTTTGGTCAGGCAGGAAGAGTCAGATAAGGAGATTCTACCTCAACCATGTAGCTAACCTCAGCCATTTGCAAAGCCTGTGCTCTCCTGTTCCTCTCCCCTCAGCCCTCAACAATCCCCCACCCCTTTGCTGCACATCTGGGCACCAGCTCCCTGCAGTGCCAAGTGTGGAGCACAGCACACCATCCTGCTCACGGATCGCTTGGCTCTAGATGGAGTTCGCCAGCATCCGAACAGAGGGGGATGGTAACAGGGGCTCTGAAAGATAACTGGGAAAATACAGGGGAAACCGCTTTGCCCAGGACCTGGGCCAGAGAGCTGGGAACCTCTGTGGATAAGGCAGGCAGGAATGAACCTCGTTGCAGCCCTCACCTCCCTTTGGGGAGCCAGCTTTGAGACAAGGGCTTCCTCCAGTATTTTGCAGCAGTCACTAACATGTGCCATTTCCTTTCTTCCCCAAAAACCATCTGCCCTACCCTGCACAACCATTCAGTCCATGTTCTTCTCCTGGCCCAGTCCATCAGTCCCTCCACCCTGCTCTACCTGGCTTCCTTAGCCCGAACACTTCCTGGAGGCTCCCTGGTCTGTAAATTACCATCAGGCCCCTTGTGAAGACATGGCCAAGCCTAGAGCCCTCATGACCATGACATTCATGAGCACGGCCTGCCCATGGGAGGTGCCTCGTGTGTTTAACAGGATGGAGCTAACATGTTTCTGACATGTTCCAGCACAGGTCTGTCCCCAGCAGGGCAGCCAGGCCTGAAGCCTGTACCTGTGGGAGTCTGTGCAAGTCCTTTCCAGTCTGGGGCTCGTGAAACCCCTTTCGTTTTGGGATGACTGTGCTTCCTTAGGCTGGTGTGGTGGATCAGAGGAAGGCATGTTGAAGGGAGGTCGCCCTTAGCTGTGGTAAGGAGACAAGTAAGAGACCATGACTCCCCCCAGATCTATATCCTCAGACATTAGGATCGGGCTTACAGATCCTAGTTAGAAGAGACCTGGGTTGCAGCTGCTGTTGGATTCCCATGAAGCCAAGGCTCTAGCAGCTGGGACCGCCTCCTCCCCATTGCGCAATGCAGGAGAGGCTGCCTGGGAGTGGCAGAGGAGGCTGCTGGCCATGCCCTCCATGCACTAGGTATGGATGGAGGAGGGGTCTTACTTTTACAGCTGAAGCAAGCTAATTTGCAGCCTGGGAGCTATCCACTTGGTGCCGCATCCCTGCATCCATCCCCACGAGAGCGACGGGTTGTGCTAGTTTTGGGCTTCAAGAAAAAGCCTTGCAAAGAAACAGACTAGAAAAAGCCTGTGTTGAATAAATGAAGGCCCAGATTATTCTTCCTGGGCCCAGCACTGGTGCTGTTAACCAGGAACTCATGCCAGCCTCATCCACAAAGGGGGTGGGGGAAGGGAAAGTTCACCAGCCTGCTCAAGCATTCCCTGCAGGAGAGCAGGGCGGCACACAGCCTGCTCGATGGGGGCACGTCTCGTCTGCTATCCTGAAGACCTGATGAGACAGTGCTGCTCCAGGCATGCATGCTCCCCTCACAGGGCATGGATCCAAGGTGCCGCACTTCTCTGGGCGCACACACAGCTGAGGGCTGCAGGGTGCAAAACAGCCTCTCTAAGGGACTGCGTGTGGAACCAAAGGCGAGGGCAGGCCAGGCCCTGCTTCCATGTTTTTTAATGCCCCAGATAATAGTTCTTCCTGTGAAACACGACAGTGACATTAATGAGCCCACCAGAGGCCTCCTACAACACGTAACAGAAACCACATGGGACAGGAAACGCAGTGTGCACTAAGCATTGCTGAAGGAATTCTGCCATCTGCAGATGGGGATGGAGAAGTGCACAAAACTCCCATTTCTGACAGGAAAACCATCTCAGTTACTCCAGCCCATGGTCACAGAATGAGAGCACTAAACTCACAAAGATAAATTCCTTCTGAGACAGACATGCTATTTTCATTTATTAGTCAGCCATACACAGAGCATTTCTCTTATGCACACATTTATCACCAGCTGACAGCCTTCATGCAAAACAAATACTAATTCCCACAGAGTCCCAAGCTTAACAGTGTCACTTTTTCTATTCTGTTGAATCTAATTTGTCTGAAAATACATAGAAAATGAAAATAAAATAAACAGTACGGAAAAAGTAAAATTACCCAGTACATTTACCTGTCTGTTAACTTGTCAATAAACGTGGTGGTAAATTCTTTCACCTGTGTTACTAAGGTTCCAAATGGCTTCACTCTTAAAGCAACACTTTCTGAGGTATCCAGAACAAAAAACAGATCAACAGGGCAATCTGTTCAAAAACAGAGAGAGAACGTTTAAACACAGTGCTGCTGCAGCTTCCAGTTTTGCTACAAGATATTCCATGAATCCTGGTAAAGCATGTGTATTCAAGAGATATAGCCAATTAACTTTCTGCAGTACATGTGCAGTCTACATCTCTATTACACTGTTAAGTTCTGACACTAAATTAAAGTTTGCAGCTTGCAAACAACAAAGTTATACACAGATACTTGCATGGCATTTGTGGTAGGCTGGGTTGCTCCTGAACTTATATTCAATAAATTGTTTTCTCATTGGCGTTAATGTCTTTTTCCAAAAACTTGGTATTTTTCTCTGCATTTATTGTTGTGATTTTTAAAATAAGAGATTGTTCTTTCCAGGCTGCTCAGCTCTAATTAGACACAAGTTAATTCATCCCAATAAAATATCAGATAGATCATGCTATTTAAAATAATGTCCAGATGTAGTGTTACATTTTATCTTGTGCACATTTTCCATTTAAAGAATAATTCTAATTTTTAAAAGTCTCTTTGACAAAAGAATTTTTTTTGCAACAGGAACACAAGAGATTGTTAGAAATAAAGCAGAAAAAACTAGAAAATATTTTTACCAATTTCGATAACATTTTAATCAAATATTTGTGAAGTATTCCAGAATACTATCATCTGTGTTAGTTGTTTTCATTCTCCTTCTTTGCTGAATAACTACCAAAAATGATAGCACATGAGATGGGGCAGAGCTGAAGATAACAGGGAAAAAATTGCTTCAGGATGACCTTGGAGCATAAGTGAGTGAGGGGAGCAAGCAGGTATCTGATACATCCTTAAAGAATAACTTCATTAACAGAAATTTGAAATATCTCTTTTTAAACATTAAGGCAAAGTTACAGTTTGTAACTGAAATTCCAACAGTAAAAGCAACCTAGGCATGCTGATCAGAAGACAGATGTCACTTTTAATGGGATAGTTTCCTATCAGCACAGAAAGAGAGAAGAAAGGACACCACAAAGTGACATTCTTACCTTGAAAGGTTTCAATTGTGTTGACTATTTCTGTCTGTTGAGCCAGCGCCCCTCTCCATAGAGAACAGACTAGAAGCAGGAACGTGAACAAAAAGTTTGCTAACTTCATCTTTCTGATTTCAAATTTACCATTTAACATCTATGGAAAGGAGGAGAGTGGGAAACTAAAGGGGGCCGAGGCCAGGAATGGCAGGCAGCAAGGAGTTTTATCTAACTTGGATTTTTTCTAATTTTCTACTCTGTCCCTGAGTTTCTGCGGAAGGAGGCACGGGAGAGGGAGTTAAGATGAGGAGGAGATGTGTGTAGCAGCAGCTGGCTTCTCAGCTCCAGAGGGGAGGGATCTCACAATGTCAATTTCAGTTGATCGTTAGCATAGCCAGGGAGTTGCTGAAACTCATGCTCATTTTGAGGCTGTTTCTTCTGTAATGAAAGTACAATTATCCATTTTTTTGAACTTCCTATGTGTCTGCAACAACGTCTTGGTCTACATCAAAACTCAATTTAGTTCTATTTCAAATATTTTGCCAGTCTCCTCCCCACCTCCTGAATATATCTTCTATTTATGTTGGCTACTGATTTCTGACATAGCCTCAGAATTCGCATTCTAAAAAGAATAATATAAATGCTGCAAGCCTAAGAATATAATCCATACAATTGAAAAAGTCTCAGCATCATTCTTTGGGCTCGTATCAATAACCCCCACCGTTGGCCTGTTCTAGCATCATTACTCAGAGCACCACGGAAATTTTGGAGGTTTTGTTAGTGTAAGGACTGTAGCATTACAGAATCATCTGCAGCCTTCCAGGCCAAAGAATCTCTCCTCTCAATTCCCTAGTTGTGTTGTAAATGCCCCTTCAAGAGTTTAATCAAAATACAGACTCAGTCCTGGTAGCTCCCTGCACTGCAAACACTTGCAGGACCGGCGCCTTCACGTCCTTCCAGAACAGAGACTTTGGACCCAATTTTCCCCTGGCCTACACTTTCATGGAGTCACAGACCTCAGCAAAGCAGGAGCCAAGCAAACGTCACCATTCTGATTTGTAGAGATGCACGTGGCTGTATTAGATGTGGAGCAGTGAAGAACTGGGTCCTCTTGCTTCTCATTTCCAAAGGCAGGACCTCCAAGTCAGGGCTGACTTCTCTTGTCAATTACTACACAGCCATAAACACAAGGTGCAAGTATACCAACCAGCCAGAGAAGCACATCCATAAAATAGAGACACAAGTGCCACACAGTCCAGACAACCACTGCCCGTTCCGATCAGATGGGAGGAGGGCAGTTCTTCCCATGGTCAGTAATTCATCTCCTCTGTGATGGGAAGGAGGTGGGACACAATTTGCAGCTGAAATAGTGGAGGGATAAATTGACATCACTGAGGTGCATTCTGGGGTGTAAGACAAAAGAATTAAATCTTAAATGTCACATGGTTAAAATATATTCCAGAGCTTTCAAACTTGGGCATCTAAAGACAGGCCCCTAAATCCATAAGTAGTCACCTAGACAAAAATGGCCTGATTTCCCAAGGTGCTTAGCCTGACTTCAGTGTCATTTTGAATTCTCAGCTTTTTGCAGAACCAGGCCACATTTAATCCAGGAGGTCACAAAAGGATTTAGGAGCTTAATGTTAGGCTTCTGAGTTTGATTATTTTGGCCACAAAATATAAAAGTGTGTACATCAACTTCCTATATGTAAAGTGGCCAAACGTTGCAATGTGACAAGGTTTAGAGAATCAATTTCTTCCTAACTTCAACCATTGACTCATGGAACAGCTATACTTTCACAGCGGTCTCTAGAGGGGAGGGTGTTTTTGATTCACTACTAAGTAATATGAAGACAGTCATTCAAGGGGGCAGGGGGAAACACATAGAAGGACTCGTGTGTTTGCATGCATGCACATATGTGTGTGTGTTGCAATATGTTCTTAAAATGTGTTTTGGAGGGAAGCCTGCCTTAGACAAAGGAATGTGGATTTACCTGTATGGGTCAAGCCATATACAATGAAAGTGTATTTACATATAAGGCAAACAAAGCCATCAAGGTAACAAGTGGTGGAGAAATAACTTGGTAAACCCACTAGGAGATACACAGAAATCTCAACCCCCAAGGAAGCCTTCCTGTCTCTTGAAGCAAAGACAGTGCATGTTGGGAAATCTAGGGGAGCAAAAAGACCTTCTAGTTAGCCATCATTTAGGAGACAAAGGGGACGGCATCTTCTGATTCTAAGTACACTGGAGATTCTGGTGGTCTGATGTAAGTGATCAACTGAGTTGGGCAAAGATCTAGCTAGCTTTGGATGGCAGTGAATTTAACAACTTCTGTGAGAGCCCAGGGAAAGGGACTGGACACTGCAGGGAGACGTCCCTGGAGAATGGGGGCTCACTGAACGTTCCCTGCAAGGCCCAGGTCAGCCAGTCAGAACCACATGGAGCTGGCTGGTGAATTGGATGGCTGGAAGTGACAGGGAGTCGCCTCCCAGAACCAACTCCAGCAAAGATCTCTTGCCAAGGCAGAGAGGTAACGGCGGCTTGTGCTTCTAGATAGCCTGAGGAGAGCATCACAACCACACAAGAGGCTATGGAGGAAGGAAGTATATGTAGGGTGAGAGTCATGGCTCACGAACTGGCTAAAAGCCAAAAAGCAGGACCCAGAGGTCAGGTTTCATCACAGCAAAGGTGCCACAAAGTTCCATGCCAGACAGTATTGGTAACTCTTCTGCCAGGGGTGTGGGCAACAACAAGAGTTGGGTTCAATATGTAGGGGCCTGTCTTAACATTACAAACCAGAACTGGCTCAAAGCCCCTTCCAGAAAAAATAGCTGGCAGGGGGAGTCCTCTCAGACCCCGGCTCACATGTTTACCAAAGACCTGGAGGAGGGAGCAGTGAGGTGGCCAGATTTGCAGGTGACTCAAAATTGGTTCATTTTTTTCAAGCTCAGAGAAGACCGAGGGACCATTAGAGAGGTACCAAAACTAGGGGACAGGACGCACCCTGGCAGATGAGTTTTTGTTGCCCAGAGGAAGCTAATGCACAATGAAAAGGATAGATTATCTACATGCACACTTTGCTGGGATCTAAATTACCTGTGGCCTCTCTGGGAAAAGAGCCTGGGCTCATGGCAGAGCACTAATGTGGGTACAAATAGCAGTGTGGCTGCAGTAGTGTAGGCTGAGCCACATCAAGTACAAACTCCCCAAACCCCTTGTTACTTGCTCAGCACAGTTAGCTCTTGTCACTGCTGCTAGCCTGAGGCTATATGTGACCTGGGAATCATCCCCTTACCTCAGAGTGCAGACGTAGCCAGAGAGCAAAACTCATCATAGACAAAGACTGACAAGACAGGAACTGTTTCATTTAGGGAGAAGATGAAAAGGGGAGAGGATAAGGGGTTTATGTGTGGAAAATCTAGAAAAGGCAAACTCCTATTTACCATGTGTCATAACACAAGAGCAAGACATTCAATGAAACTGAAAGGCAGAGAGTTTGACTGTGAAACTTTCTTTGAAACAGTGTCTAAGTAATCTGTGGAACTCACTGCATCTAGATACCGCTAAGGTATCTTATGAGGATTCACACAGGAATTGTGCATATTTGTGGACAAGTTAAACATTTGGCAGTTATGGTGGGCAGGGTAAAACCTCATGTTCAGAAAAGAGCATAAACAGAGAACAAAACCAGCCAGTGAGGTCTCCTCTCCAGAGAGCATATACCCAGTTGCCAGGCAACTGTTTTCAGGCACATATACCATTAGCATCCCTCACCACGTCCCAGGAATTCCTCACCACATGCCTCTCTCAATCTCCCATAACACACTGCAATCAGTGGAAGAAGAGGAGACAGAAGGTCACCAGGTGATCAGCCCCCCAGACACCTTGTCACGGGCACAGGAAGAATAAAGGGGTGCTCAGAGGTGTGGGAAACATAAGAACCACAACAGCCAGATAGACATTCTGGCCTCCTGGATATTGATAGCAAATGAGAAATACGTGCCTGGAGGTTTTACACATTAGCCAAAGCAGCTAATACTGTCCTTCTCGTCAAGCAGCTGAAAAGCCTGATCATTGACATCTGCCCTTTATCAGAAGTGGCCAGGCCAGACACCAGTGGAAGGAGAGTTGAATAATATATATCTTTGTTCTCAGTCTGCCCTGGCAGGTTGTTTCAGTGCGGGGTGGCCATTGTACTTTCACCTACCACCCAACAGGCACTGCAGGGTTGGCCGGTGATTAACAAGCAACTGACCCATGTCCAGTTCTGCACGCACTGTGGTCAGCTTGCTCTCCTTGCAACGGATGGTCGCATCAATATCAAGACCCAATGATCAGTGGTTAAAGTATAATTTGACGGGCCCCCGAACCCTCCTAATCTCTGGGCCCCCTTCCCGTATTGTCTGGGCCCCCTTCATGCACGTGCAGGCCCCAGCCCAGGTAGGCATTTGCAAGCACTTCTCAGTACCACATGCATCAGTTATTGCTCCATAAAAAGATTTATAATTTTATATGGCGTTTATGTCTATAGCAATTATTGTCACAAACACTGCATAACACAATAAGTATTGTGATTAACAACGGAGGGGCGTAGGACCTCCCACCAGCCAGGGCAGAGCGAAACATGTGTTCTGCCGGATTATTCTATTTTTAGGAGCCCTGGAACTCTGGCTCCTCAAATTTGTGGGCCCCGGAACTGCGTTCCAGTACATTCCCCCTTACTTTAACCCCTGCCAATGATGTGACTGCAAATCATTGCTACCAGCAACTGCAGGCAATCGTAAGGAACCTCTGAGAACAGATGCCATTCTGAATGCAATGCCCAGATAGTAAAAGATAAAGACAACTGGGCAAGTACACTCAAGAAGTTTAGTATGGGTCAGAAGAGGAATGGGCAATGACTGCTGGCATTTGTGGCTTCCAGTGAGCTGTGTTCACTGAGGTGCTCTTTCATCACCCAAGAATTCACAAGCAGACCTGGTACAGCCCAGGCAGTTTTTTCTAGGACTGTTATTGTCCATGTCCTCATTATCAGTCACTGTTCACAGAGGTACGAGTTTGCAGAGGTGATGAATTTGACATGGAACATCAGCTTCTGTTGACATAAGCACACCTCTCACTTTGAGAGCAGTCAGCTAATGGGCCAAGATTCTCCAGTTCAACCAAAGTTCGTATTACCATCAAGCCGTCAGGCACCTTTCTGTTCAGAATGGCTCAGGGCCATTGAAGCGTTGAAGACTGGAGTCTCACTCCCTTTGTCATCTGCGGTCTCTGCTCTTGAAACGTCATCTACAGGTCAGCTAGGAAAAACTCACAGCCAATGAAGCGAAGAAGAAAGCCAGGCTACCATTTGAATCTTCAAAGACACATTTTTGAGAGCAAAAGCTGAATTCATTTGACTTCTGAATATCATCAAGTCACTGTGCAAGAATGATAAAAAAAATCCTGGTGGTTGATTTGAACAGCCCGACTAGGACAGCCTGCCGTGCAGCATAGTTTCCACACCCTCTGTTCAGCTTTGCAGTGTTTGTAACATCCAGTAAAGACTTGGGATGGCAGCATCGCCAGAGCTTGCAGGATCAGTTGCAACATTGAGAAGATTATGTCAAGACGCTTCTGAAATGTCCATCACCTGCATTCCTTCTTTCATGTGAAGAGGGGCAGGATGTAGCCACCTTTCTTCAACAGAAGATACCCTCATCACATAAGCTGAAGTCAGGGAGGGCACTAGTGGTTTGTAGCATCATCCCTGAGCTGCTGAAGGGGTGAGTATTGTTGAACTGTGGCTGTATAGGCTCCTTCAGACAACCAGACACACCACACCATGTCCAATAACTGAGAAGAGGAAGTTATTCTGCCCCTGTTCAAAAAGGGTGTTAAGGCCAATTGTATCCACTACAGACGTATCCCACTATTGTTGGTTATGTCTACACTTGCAAGAAAGCCTAATTTGAACTAACTTAAGCCTTGGCCACACTAGGCTTTCATTAGTTCAAATTAAGGACTTCCTTAATTTGAACTAATACATTCGATGATACCTTTCGAACTAACCCTTAATTCAAACTAGTTAGTTTGAATTAAGTCAATGTGGCAATGTTAGTTTGAACTAACTGCTTAGTTCAAACTAAAATTCCAGTGGGGCCATACTAGTTCGAATTAAGGTAATTCAAACTAACTAAAATGAATTTGAATTACTTAGTTCGAATTAACTAATTTGAACTAACTTTGGTAAGTGTAGACATAGCCGTTGATTGTAGGGGAAGTCTTCACTACTGGGTTTATGTCTTGAATCATCGATGCATTTTGTGGCAAAGGCCAGGATACTCAATAAAGTTCTAGAGCTGGTCTTTCCTCCATTGACCGGATCTTTACCATGAAACAGCTTTTTGAGAGCTTTTTGAGCTTTTTTTCACTTAGGGAGGTGTTAGAATCTCCAGCCATAAAGGCTTGACAAAGCCCTGGCTTTAATTATTTAAATGGGGTTGGCCCTGCTTTGAGCAGAGGGTTGGACTAGATGATCTCCTGAAGTTCCTTCCAACCCTAATCTTCTAGGATTCTATGGCTGAATTTAATGAGCCATGCACAGTGCTTTTTACAAACTTCTGTGACCTTTGATTTGTTGCATTGGGCAAGTTTGTGGGGTCTGATAAGGCATCTTGGTATGCCGGGAAAACTTGGTATGCTCTGTCACTCATAGACTGTAAGGTCAGAAGGGACCAATATGATCATCTAATCTGACCTTCTGCACAATGCAGGTCACAGACCCTCACCCACCTCCTCCTGCAATAAACCTTTCATGTGATGGAAAACTGGATTGAAGTCAATGGCAGATACACAGCCAGGTTTCCAATCTCCCCAGGAGTTCAGCAAGGCCATTTTCTGACACCACTGTTGTTCAGTGTTGGCACTGATGGGCTGATGGAGAAACTTGAGGGGGCAGATGTTGAACACCTCACTGCTTTGAGATCTGGCCTTGTTGGCTCAGTTTGGTGAATCACTGCAGCTGATGGCCAGTCGGGATGGGTAAGAAGCAGCGCTCACTGGTCTAGTTATTAATCCTGATACATTGAAGCTGCTGGCCATTTCCCGCAAATAGTCACCTGCTCCAGATGGCAACCTGTTTAGTATTAACCTGTCTGGGGGGACATCAAGTAGGCATCAAATATTTGGGGAGCATTGCAGACTGTGCTGGAGAATGTGGATGTGCATATAGCAACAGCTGCCACCACATTTTGGCCCCTTCTGCAGTGGACCTCACAACATCAATGTAATGATCTTGAGGGTTCCTTAAAGAACATACCATTGAATGAGTGAGGAATAGAAATTTAATAACACAGACAGGAGTGATTTCCAGGTGTGCAGCTGGGAGTAGCCATGTTAGATCACGTCTCCCAATTCACACAACACTGACCCATGCTAGGAGTGTCTCTAAAATTACAGCCTTCTACAAGCATCTCTCTACAATCAAGCTTTCTACACAGCTGCAGATCTATGGAGCCACAGTTCTAGAAATGTTGCTGTCAGGACTGTCAGTTCCAGTCTTCTCTGTTGTCTGCTTCAGATTCAGTGGCAGGAAAAGATCAGAAACAAGGATATTTGAAGGTGATGTCAGCAACTGCCTCCATCAGCAATGGGGGCTTTCTTGGTATGAACATATCAGAATGGAAGATCAACAAATTCCAAAGAATGTGTATCAAGGAATGCTCTACACAGCCAGCACTCACATGGACAAGATTATTCAATTTATGTCCATCACTGTCATACACTTGGCCCATCTTTAGCATCTTGCCAGAAACTGATCTGCATGTCACTCGATCTGCCAGGGTGCCATGCCTTGTAGGATTTTCCACAATGACGATGATTACTTCATTACCACTAGAACAGTTTGTAGCAGCTGGGGGCCTGCTCAGGCATCAGGATCACTTATCCCAAACTTGAAATAATAGCATGCGGAATAAATTATGTTATTCCAGAATCATGAGGTGAAAAATGTGGATTCCACTGGATAAAAAACTCAAGTACCCCAAGTATTTGACTAACTCCCATCTAGAAAACTATATGATCCACATCGTGGGTCTCTGATTTAAAAAAAAAAACACTTTACAAAGTTTAATAAAATGTGCCAATGTAATAATACTGTGTACAATCTTAGCTGTAGAAATAACTTTTCTTCCCAAGGTTTACATTCTTCGTTGGAGGCCACATGGGATCTTCTCATCTGACCTCCCGCATATCACAAATGAGAGAATGTGATCTGATCGATAGTCATTATTCCCAGTTACACCTTATTTCACACACTGCCAATAGAAATCACCTAGAGCAACAGATTGGACTGACTTGAATTCCCTGTGTGTAAATGGGGCATCCCATGGGAACCCATAATCTCTCTCAGTATGGAAGAAACTTTAAGTTCAGCCATTGCATTAGAATGGCTACACTCCTTCAGGCTACATTTTATCTGGGGCAGTATCATCTCCAGGTCTATTTTAAAAATATCCCCACATCAGTGTTTGGAAGGAAGCCGAGTGACTGCACACCTCAGGGAGTGTATTCTCAAACACACTTAGCCCTATGGAAGAAGCATAACACTGAAAACCAAAGAAAACTGGAGTGTGAAGTTGTCATTACCCCATCAGGGTCAATAATTTCTTACTAAAACAGCTGAATGCTAGTCAGAAGCACTTTCCCTCATCTTGAAAATATGGGGGGAAATAGAGTGAGTATCAATCCTCTAGCTATCAGATACAAGATGAACTTGGCTCAAGGAAGTTGTGCCAGGGTGGGCTTACCCTGGACTGCAGGAGCCAAGCCAATTCTATGGGAGGCGGAAATCCTGCTCCCCTGGAGTCTGCTGGGCATGCTCCAACTGCTGCCCTAGTATAAAAAGGAGCAGAACAGGTCATTCAGGGCTGACCAGTGAGGAGGAAGGACATGTGTCAGAAGCTCCAAGCTGGGAGTCATGCCAGCTGTAGACTCTGGAGCTATGTCTACACTTGAAAAGTTGTCAACTTTATTAAGTAGACTTAATAAGGTCGACTTTAAGTGAATCTTATTAAGTCAACTTAACAAAAGTCAACTTAACTTTTCAAGTGTAGACATAGCCCCTTTTTGACCTTATTAAGTCGATTTAACACTTTAAGTTGACTTAATAAAGTGGATTTAGGCACTAATCCCCATCCAAATTGGCTTAAATCAACCTAATAAGGTCGATTTAAGCATTAAGTTGACCTAAATGGAGGTGTTATTTGGTGTTATAAGGAAATGCTTAAGTTGAGTTAAGGAAAGCCCAGTGTGGATGTGTAGTAGTTTAAGTTAATTTAAGCCTCCTTAAGGCGACTTAATTTGTAAGTGTAGATGCACCCTGGGAGCCTGGGACCCAAGAGGCTGGACCAGTTGACAACCACCCTTTGTCAGCAGCCCAGACACCCAGGGAATCACACTGGAGACCTGCAAGGTGATGCTCACAA
Source organism: Pelusios castaneus (assembly GCA_007922175.1). Taxonomy (NCBI): domain Eukaryota; kingdom Metazoa; phylum Chordata; order Testudines; family Pelomedusidae; genus Pelusios; species Pelusios castaneus. Next base: position 693,308 of record ML685946.1, on the reverse strand, counting down.
AGACAAGGTAGGAAGTAGCCCAGGGTGCCCGAATGGTGTAAAGGGGGGAATCGCAGAATGCGGGTCAGTGTTTTGTGGATGGATCCCCACTGACCAAGTGGACACCCCCTGCCTACACCACGAGGGCCCTGGGATGAGGCTTAGTGGAGTAGGAGGGCCTGAGCCACACTTCCTGGGGTGCTGCACCCATATAGCAGATGTCACAGTTACTGAATGGCTGCTAGGCCATTCTGCCCTGAAACCAGGGATCGCCACTGACTCTGGCTGCTATGCCATGCTGCCGGGACTCAAGGCACAATTAATGGAAACTTGCTGAAACTACAGCAACACCGGATAAACCCTGGGAGCCAATCAAAGCCATGGAGGTGCCTGTTTCCCCATGCCTCCTTGGACTTTCCCCACCAGGGGATGACTGGGTGGGCTTACCCCACGGCAGAGACATTGATCTCATTTTTAAATCATGGGGGAATGAGAGTTTGCAAATAATTGACCAGTTAAATAAAGCAAAGAAAGTGATGGGCCTGGAGACATTAATATTATTGGCAGTTTTCTTTGAAGTTATCAACATTTAATTCTGCAAAACAAAAACATTCTCACTCAGCTCCCCAGGACCTGTCAAACTTCCACAGACCACCTAGAGACTAAGAAAGTGATCATGAATGCTCAAGGCTTGGTCATACAAAATAGCAGAGGGAACTAATTACATTTGATTTGTTGAGCACAAAGAAATGAGGAGAGACTCAGGCTGGGTGCTTCAGCTTTCGCACATGCTTAAATACCAGGCAGAATCCAGGTGTACTTAAAGCCCCTCGGTGTCCACTTCTGTGCCTGTCTCAGAGTTGGGTAGCACAATGCCCCCAATAAAACAAGGCAGATGGGGAGTTCTAGGCCAACCTGTGCTGAAGACACTAGGGCCATGTCTACACTAGCAATTTAGGTCAACTTAAGAATACTTAAATCGACCTAAATTACTCCATGCCCACGCTGGGCTTTCATTAAGTTGACTTAAGGGCATCCTTAAGTCGACTTAATAACTACCGACTGCTAGGTCGACTTAAGATCTAAGTCGACCTTATTAAGTTGACCTAACACCAGTGTGGACGCCACTCTTTGGACAGCCGCCGGCACTCAATGGACAGGGGAACCTCTGGGGCTCCCCTGTCCGTGAAGCGCCAGCAGCTGTCTTCCCAGTCACTCCGCAAACAGGGGAACCTCTGAGGAGTCGATTTAACTTTTTAAGTGTAGACATAGCCTAGGAGTTTAAAACAAAACAAACAAACAAGAAAAGATTAAGAAAGGGAAATTCTTTCAGGTAAATGTTCAAAGGACCCAAACCCTTTGACTGGCACCAACTTCCCCAGAAACCACTCTCCCATAGCATAAGATGCTGCACGTGAATTTCTGAAAGATCCATTTCTTTTGGGAGCAGGATGATGATGGGGCTTGTCCTGGGAAGCTGGCTTCACTCTGGTATGGGTGTGGCTGCCTGCAGTCTATAGGGCAGTCCTGCCCCAGCTTCCATGGCTGGAAAGGCTCCCTTGGCATCCAACTTGGTGTCATTCCACTGGAGAAGGGGGGAAACCTTGTGGTGAAGAGGATGCATACCCCCATGGGCATCATGGAGCAAGGGGGCACAGTATGGCAGCAAATAGGGGCTGGGTGGATTTGAGACAAGTTAGCCAGGAAGGAGTGGGTCATATAAGGACATCATAATTGGGGATAGAGGATTCGTGTCTCTGCTCCTTGATCCATCTACCCAGAGGCAGAGGGTTTTCCCTAAGGCTGGAACAGGGTAGCAGGCACAAGAGGAGAACAATCTGTGCTTCCAGTGAAACCATAAAGACTCAGGGGACGGGGTGCTTTCCAGACAAGCACCTGGGCTTGATGCTCTTTGCGGAGCCAGTTAGGGAAGAATTAATTTCTCTTGCTCTCATTTCCTTGACACTATACTAGCTCGTAGCAAAAGAACGGGGGAGAGCAGGCCCATGGCTATTACAGATTATTCATTTACTTACAGAAAGAGCCGCCTTAGGGAAACTGCCCCCACCCTCACTTGGCCATGGCTGCTTCATAAAGCAGCAACAAGAGGGGAGGAAGCAGCCTTGTCAAAGACATAGCAAGGATGGGATGCCTTTTGCAGTACATCTTTGTCCATATATGGTCACGGCTTTACATCTGGAATGGATCGAGCTCACATGCTTGTCTGGCAGGAGGCACACAGCTGGCCTGAGCTCTGCGGGGCTCTGACAACCAGCACTTTCCAGTCAAAGGGCAACAGCGCCATCGTGGCTGCAGAGCAGGGAGCTGCAACTGGCTCCGGTCTCCATGGCTGTGCTGTAAAACTGGAGATGCGGGTGTCCTCTGTGGATCTGTGCAGAGGCCCGGCCATACGTTTTCTCCTCCTTGCAGCATTCTCACTGCCTAGAAATGGGGAGAGACAAAAGCCTTGTCCTGCCTGTGTATGGGACAAAGAACAGGCTGAACATTTGCAGGCCCAGCATTCTTTTGGAGACAGATACTGCCCCCTCCTAACTTCTGAGACACAGGCCCGGGGTCACTGGGGCCCTGCTCCCTCCCCCTCAGGCCAGTGCAGATCGTGGGACAAGGTGGGCAACTCACTTTCCCAAAGGAGGGGCCAGGGAAGCATACTCCCTTGTGTGTCTGGATCCAAGGGGCGATGGCATTTCCTGTGCCTAGGGGAGTTTATGCCTGAGGACAACAGCTCCAAAGATGGAGCAGCTTGCGCATTGGAAGGAGAATCAAGCAGGGTCAAAGCACTAAAAGCACTGGGTTGTTTCTCCCTGCTGTTAACTCATAATATTAATGGCTATTTATATAGCACTATGCATGCTTCAGAGAACCCAGAAAAGAAGAGTCCTTGCTGGTGGATCTTGCAATGCTGGGGATAGGTGTGGTACAACAGTGACTCAATGCAGCATCTGTGAGATATTTAACTGCTGTTATAAAGCATGTTAATCCAGGATATCCAATAATCTCTGTTAAAAATTCAGGGCAGTGTTCTTTCAACTGGCCAGAATATTTGTTTCTTTTAAAATGAAGCTCTAAACCAGTAAATTGCCTAGCCAAGGCTCTGGGTTTCTTAACATGTCTAATTACACAATGTCCCAGCAGCCTGAAACCCTTCTCCCATGGGAACTCGTATGAGAGTGTCAGAAACCGCCAAGACACTTCTACAGAATTTCAGCTGGCTGGTTTGCCATGCAGCTGGCCAAGCAATAATGGCAAGCAGCTGATGACGGGCTGGCTGGCCAGCAGTGTCTCAATCCCACTGCATACCAACGATGCTGTGAGGGACTGTCTTGAAATCAGATGAAGCTTCAAAAAGGTCTAAAAAAAGCCTTCTGATTTTCATCTTTTTCCTCCAGTGATCAGACTCTTATGAAAAATAAACATGCAGCTGTGACTGGTTTTCAAGAGCCAAAAATATTTCCCACTGCTACTTACTCCCAGCTAAGGACGAAGAGGGAGTCACTGGCTATATCTACACTTGTTCAAATAAGTCGACTTAGCATGTCTACATTATAAAGTTAGGTCGACTTAAAGTTGACCTTGCCTATTCAACTTAGAGCGTCCACACTGGATGCCTAAGTCGACTTGTAGGGGCTAGGTGGACCTGGGAGTGGTGCATGGTGGGAAGGGGGACACCCAAGAGGTGCCCCCTTTCCCTGGGCACCCCTCCAAAAGTGCCAGGGAGCTCAGCATCTTCCGAGCAGGACAGGGACAGGGGCAGCGTACAGGAGCGGGGTGGGCAGGGCTGTGTTCTGCCCTGTGGGTGGGCACGCCAGGCTCTGGCTGTGCCAGGCATCCTGGGAGGGAGGTCAGTGGGGGAGCCCTGGGGACTCTTTAAGTCGACTAAGGGCTAAGCCACATCTACACCAGCTTAAGTCAACTTAATAAAGTCGACTTAACCAGTAAGTTGACTTAAAACTAGGTCTTATTAAGTCGAATTAATATTTCCTTAAGTCGACTTAAGCATCAGCTTAAGTCGACTTAAGGAAACTGTAGGGTAGACACAGAGTAAATTAAGTTGACTTAAGCCTGCTTAAATCGACTTAATTTACAAGTGTAGACGCACCCACTGAGGCTATGTCTACACTTGAAAAGTTAAGACGACTTTATTAAGTTGACTTAATTAGGTTGACTTTAAGTCAACTTAAAGTCAACCTTATTAAGTTGAGTTAACAAAAGTCGACTTAACTTTTCTAGTGTAGACATAGTCCCTTGTTGACCTTATTAAGTCACCGCAACACTTTAAGTCGACTTAATAAAATGGATTTAGGTGCTAATCTCCCTCCACACTGGCTTAAATCAACCTAATAAAGTCGATTTAAGTGTTAAATTGACCTAAAATGAGGTGTTATTAAGTCAGCTTAGCTTTTCCTTAAGTCAACTTACAGAAATGCTTAAGTCGACTTAAGGAAATCCCAGTGTGGACGCGGAGTAGTTTAAGTCAACTTAAGCCTCCTTAAGTCAACCTAACTTGTAAGTGTAGATGCACCCTGAGAGAGGGCAATGGGAGTTGTTTGTGGGAGCTGTCAGTGGTGGCAGGTGACAAAACCATTATTGGTGAACACAAGTATGAAAAAATCCTGAGAATGACCCCCCAAAAAAAGGGTTTAAAAAAAAAAAAAAAGATGGTTCCTGGTCTGGCTGCTAGTTTTTGAACTCCTTGGCCACACGCGCCAGGTGGAGACAAGGATAGGTGGGAAATTCAACCTGAAAACACCCATAAAAGGTGCATCTTGTCTCCACATTAGCACTGTATTCAAATAATTCCTCTCCCTCCCTGGTATTTATCCCTCTGATGTATTTATAGAGAGCAATCATATCTCTGCTCAACCTTCTTTTGGTTAGGCTAAATAAGCCAAGCTCTTTAAGTTGCCTCTCATAGGGCAGGTTTTCCATTCTGCAAATCATCCTTGTAGCCCTTCTTTGCACCTGTTCCAGTTTGACTTCATCTTTCTTAAACATGGGGGACCAGAACTGCATGCAATATTCCAGATGAGGTCTCACCAGCGCCTTGTATAACGATACTAAGACATCCCTATCTCTACTGGAAATACCCTTTCTGATGCACCCCAGAACCACATTAGCTCTTTTCATGGCCGCATTCCATTGTCAACTCATAGTCATCCTGTGATCAACCAGTATGCTAAGGTCCTTCTCCGTCACTGATGCATCCCCAACTTATAAGAAAAATTCTTGTTATTAGTCCCTAAATGCATGACCTTGCACTTCCCGTTATTAAATTTCATCCTATTCCTAATACTCCAGTTTACAAGGTCATCCAGATCTTTCTGTAGAATACCCCATTCCTCCTCTGTATTGGCAACACCTCCCAACTTGGTGTCATCTGCAAACTTAATTAGCACATTCCCACTTTTTGTGCCAAGGTCGGTAATAAAAAGGTTGAATAAGATTGGCCCCAAAACTGATCCTTGAGGAACTATGCTAGTAACCTCCTTCTAGCTAGACAGTTCACGTTTCAGTATGACCCTCTGTAGTCTACCCTTTAACCACTTCCTTATCCACCTTTCTATTTTTATATTAATCCCCATCTTTTCTAATTTAACTAATAATTCCCTATGTGAAACCGTATCAAATGCCTTGCTGAAATCTAAGTAAATTAGGTCCACCCTATTCCTTTTATCCAAAAAAATCTGTTATCTTCTCAAAAAAGGAGATCAGGTTGGTCTGGCACAATTTACCTTTTGTAAAGCCATGTTGTATTTTATTCCAGTTACCATTAAACTCAATATCCTTAAGTACTTCGTCTTTCAAAATTTTCTCCAAGACCTTGCATACTACCGAGGTCAAACTAACAGGCCTGTAGTTACCTGGATCACTTTTATTCTGTTTCTTGAAAATAGGAACTACATTAGCAATTCTCCAGTCATACGGTACATCCCCTGTGTTCACAGATACATTAAAAGTCCTTGCTAACAAGCTGGCAATTTCATGTGCCAGTTCCTTTGATATTCTTGGATGAAGATTAACTGGACCCCTCGATTTAGTTCTATAAAGCAGCTCAAGCTTGGCTTCTACCTCAGATAAGGTAATTTCCACCTCCACATCTCTTCCCCATTAGCTACCCTACCTCTATCCCCAAGCTCACCATCACCCTCATTAAAGACAGAGGCAAAGTACTTATTTAGATATTCAGCCATGCCTAGATTATCCTTGATAACCACCCCATCCTCAGTGTTTACTGGTCCCACTTCTTCCTTCTTTGTTTTCTTACTATTTATATGGCTAAAGAATCTTTTACTATTGGTTTTAATTCCCATTGTGAGGTCTAACTCTGCTTGGCTTTTGGCCTTCCTCACTTGATCTCTACATGTTCTGACCTGCAAGAGGTAGTCCTCCTTTCCTATCCCTCCCATCTTCCACTCCTTGTAGGCCTTATGCTTTCTCTTAATCGCCCATCTGACTTGTTTACTCATCCAGCTTGGTTTACAACTCTTGCCTATGATTTTTTTCCCCTTCCTTGGAGGCTTCAGATAGTTCCTGCAACTTTGACTTGAAGCAATTCCAAGCCTCTTCCACCTTTGCATTCATGAGTTTTTCAGTCCAATCCACTCCCCTAAACAATGTTTCCTCTAAGGTTTGGCAGCTTGTCTGCAAAATTTTCAACCCGTGTGCAAAACTTTTTTCTGAATACAATTTTTGTGCAAACTCATGACAGAAATTATTGAAAAATATAGAACAATGAAAAATTAATGAAAGTTGTTATTTAAAATTGTCTTTATTAATAAAAAACATGTTCAGGCAAAGTGTGATTCCATTTATTTGGGCTCTTATAACAAAGTGAGGCAGTGTTGCCTAGAGACTAGAGCACTGGCCTGTAACTCAGGAGACTGGAGTTCTGTGGATGCTGGAAGACCTTGGGAAAATCACCTCAGCGATCTCTGCCTCACTTTCTTTATCTGTAAAATGGGGTGCTTTTGTAAAGTACTTTGACATCTATTGATATAAGAGGTAAGTACTTTTAATAATATGTTAGGCTACAGCTAGTAAGAAAGGGAAAAAAGAGTTGACCAAAAGACATCACTCTGAGCTTACTTTAGCAACATTCAATCAATGGGATTCATTCAGTTTGAACTGGATTAGCTCGTAGTCACTCAAACCAAGGTTGCCCCTACAACCAGTTCCTCTATGAGGTCATTACTACTGACCAATACCAAATCTAAGATAGCATCTCTTCTCATTGGTTCGCAAACTGTTTAGTAGAGGAATTCATCCGCTATCACAACCAAGAAAATCTGGGCCCTTTTATTGCTACTGGCACATGTCCTCCAGTCCATATTTGGGAAGTTAAAGTCTCCCATAATCACACAGTTCCCAGCAGCGTTTACTTCCTTAAAAGCCTTAAAGAGGTCTCTATCCATGTCCAAATCAGATCCCGGTGGTCTGTAACACACCCCAAGCACTATCCCAGGAGAAACTCTAGTAGCTTTCCTCCCCAATGTGATTTTAAGCCAGATAGACTTTGTTTTGTTAATTCCATCACTTTGAATTTCTTTACATTCTATTGCATCATTGACATACAATGCCAGTCCCCCACCTTTGCCTTTACATCTGTCTTTCCTAAAGAGCACATAACCTTCAACACCCGTACACCAGTCGTGACTGCTATTCCACCATCTTTCTGTTATCCCTATAATATCTGGTTTCACTTCCTCTACCAGTAGTTCCAGTTCCTCCATTTTGTTACCTGGGCTTCTCGCATTCACACACAAACATTTTAGTTTTTGCTGCTTGGCTTCACTCACATTCTTTACCCAGTATGGCAGTGTTGTACTACTGCCAACGTCACCCATAAGACTAGTATTTGCATCTCCCTTCTTTCTAATGTCCATACTGCTCCCCGCATCTATGTCCTTTCCTATTTCATTTTCCTTACTTTCAATGCTAATATCAGGCGTGGAGATTGTCCGGGCATCTCCCAACCATCTCCCCAGACTCCCTAGTTTAAAGCTCTCTTAATCAGTTGAGCTAATCTCCCTCCTAAAAGTCTGTTTCCCTTCCTGCTCAGGTGAAGTCCATCCCAAGGAAACAGTCTTCTGTCCATGAACACCTCCCAGTGCCCATACATCCCAAAGCCCTCCTTATATATTAGTTAAGTTACAAAAGATGGGGATTAATATGAATATAGTAAGGTGGATAAGGAACTAGTTAAAGGGGAGGTTACAGAGGGTCATGCTGAAGGGTGAACTGTAAAGCTGGAGGGAGGTTACTAGTGCAGTTCCTCAGGGAATGGTCTTGGGGCCGATCTTATTTAATCTTTTTGTTACTGACTTGGCAAAAAAAGTGGGAATGTGCTAATTAAGTTTGCAGATTGCACCAGGTTTGGAGGTGTTGTCAATACAGAGAAGGATCAGGATATTGTACAGAAAGATCTGGATGACCTTGTAATCAAAAGTATTAGGAATAGGATGAAATTCAATAATGGAAGTGCAAGGTCATGTATTTAGGAACAAATAACAAGAATTTTTCTTATAAGTTGGGCACACATCAGTTAGAAAAGATGGAGGAGGAGAAGGACCTGGGAGTACTGGTTGACCACAGGATGACTATGAGCCGCCAATGCAATATGGCCATGAAAAAAGCTAATGTGACCCTGTGATACATCAGAAGGGATATGTCAAGTAGAGATAGGGAGGTGTTAGGGCCATTATACAAGGCACTGGTGAGACCTCATCTGGAATATTGTGTTCAGCTCTGGTCCCCCATGTTTAAAAAAGAGGAATTCAAACTGGAACAGGTGCAGAGAAGGGCTACAAGGATGATTCGCAGAATGGAAAATCTCCCTATGAGAGGCGACTTAAAGAGCTTGGCTTATTTAGTCTAACCAAAAGAAGGCTGAGGGAGATATTATTGCCCTCTATAAATACATCAGAGAGATAAATACCAGGGAGGGAGAGGAATTATTTGAATACAGCGCCAATGTGGACACAAGAATAAATGTATACAAACTGTCCATCAGGAAATTTAGGCTTAAAATTAGGTTTCTAACCATCAGAAGAGTAAAGTTCTGGACTAGTCTACCAAGGGGAGCTGTGGGGGTAAAAGCCATAGTTGCCTTCAAAACTGAGCTTGAGAAATTTATGGAAGGGATGATGTGATGGGATGGCTTAGTTTGGCAATTGTCCATTTTTTACTACTGGTGATAGATATGCCAGTGACATGGAAAGGCGCATTAGATGGGATGGGTTTTGAGTTATTACAAAGAATTTTTTCTTGATTGGCTATTGTGACTTGCCCATATGCTCAGGGTTTAACTGATAGCCATATTTGGGGTTGGGAAGGAATTTTCCTCCAGGGCAGATTGGCTTGGGCGCTGGGAGTTTTTTGCCTTCCTCTGTAGCAATTGGCATGGCTCACTTGCTGGTTGATTCTCTGTATTTTAAAGTCTTTAAATCATTATTTGATAACTTTAATGACTCAGTCATAGGTTAGAGGTTCATTACACGATTGGGTGGGTGAGGTTTTTTGGACTGCATTTTGTGGGAGGTCAGACTAGATGATTATATTGGTCCCTTCTTACCTTACAGTCTATTGGTGCATCTACACTTGTAAATTAAGTCGACTTAAGCCTGCTTAAGTCAACTTAATTTACTCTGCGTCTACATTACAATTTCCTTAAGTCTATTTAAGCTGCTGCTTAAGTCGACTTAAGGAAATTTTAAGTCGACTTTATAAAACCTAGTATAAAGTCGACTTTACTGGCTAAGTCGACCTTATTAAGTCAATTTAGCCAGTGTAGACGTGGATTAGCCCTAAGTTGATTTTAAATCGACTTAAAGGGCTCCCAGGGCTCCCCCACTGACCTCCCTGCCAAGGTGGCTGGCACAGTCAGAGCCTGGCGTGCCCACCCACAGGGCAGGATACAGCCCTGCCCACCCCGCTCCTATACCCTGCCCCTGTCCGTATCCTGCTCAGCCCCCATTGTACTCTGGTACAATGGGGCAAATGCTGAGCCCCCTGGCACTTTGAAAGGGGTACCCCCCTCCCATCATGGATGACTGTCAGGTCCACCTAGCCCCTAGAAGTCGACTGAGGCATCCACACTGGATGCTCTAAGTCGATTTGGCAAGGTCTACTTTAATTCAACCTAATTTTATAGTATGGACATGCTAAGTCGACTTATTTGGCCAAGTGTAGACATAGCCTATGAGTCTATGATGTCTTAAAGTCACCATGACCTGAGGATATGCACCTTAGAATACTCAAGGAGCTGACTCAGGAAATATCTGAGCTATTGGCTATTATCTTTGAAAAATCCTGGCAGACTGGGGAGGTCCTGGAGGACTAGAAAAGAGCAAATATAGTGCACATCTATAAAAAGGGAAATAAGGACAACCCAGGGAATTTTAGATCAGTCAGTTTAACCTCTGTACCAGGAAAAAATAATGGAACAAATAGTTAAGGAATCCATTAGCAAACATCTAGAAGAGAATAAGGTGTTAAGTGATAGTCAGCATGGCTTTGTCAAGAACAAATCACGTCAAAGCAACCTTGTAGCTTTCTATGACAGGGTAACAAGCCTTGTGGATAGAGGGGACGTGGTAGATGTGGTATATCTAGACTTTAGTAAGGTTTTTAATATGGTGTCACATCACCTTCTTATTAACAAACTAGGGAAGAAAAACCTGGATGAAGCTATTATAAGATGTATACAAAAACTGACTCCCAGAGAGTAGTTATCAACAGTTCACAGTTATGTTTGAAGGGCATAACGAGTGGAGTACCGCAGGGATTGATTCTGGGTCCAGTCCTGTTCAATATTTTCATCAATGATTTAGATGATGGCATACAGAGTACACTTATAAAGTTTTCCAATGGTACCAAGCTGGGAGGGTTTGCAAGTGCTTTGGAGGATAGAATCACAATTAAAATTGATTTTGACAAACAGGTGAAATGGTCAGAGGTAAATAGAATGAAATTCAATAAAGACAAGTGCAAAGTACTCCACTTAGGAAAGAAGAATCCATTGCACACATACAAACCAGGCAATGACTACCTAGGAAGGAGTACTTTGGAAGAGAGTCTGGATGTCACAGGGGACTACAAGCTAAATATGAGTCAACAGTGTAACACTTGCAAAAAAAAAAGCAAACGCCATTCTGGGATGTGTTAACAGGAGTATTGTAAGTAAGACATGAGAAGTAATTCTTCTGCTCTACTCCACCCTGATTAGGCCTCAACTGGAATATTGTGTCCAGTTCTGGGCACCTCATTCCAGGAAAGACGTGGACAAATTGGAGAATATCCAGAGAAAAACAATATGAATGATTAAAGGTCTGGAACACTTGATTTATAAGGGAAGATTGAAAGAGCTGGGTTTGTTTAGTCTGGAAAAGAGGAGACTGAGAGGGGACATGCTAACAGTTTTCAAGTACCTAAAAGGTCCTCACGAGGAGGAGGGAGAAAAATTTTTTTCCTTAACCACTGATGATAGGACAAGAAGCAATGGGCTTAAATTACGGCAAGGGAAGTTTAGGTTGGACATTAGAAAAAAATTCCTAACTCTCAGGGTGATTAACCACTGGTATAAGTTGCCTAGACAGGTTGTGAAATCTCCATCCATGGAAGTTTTTAAGAGCAGGTTAGACAAGCACCTGTCAGGAATGATTTAAGAGGGTACTTGGTCCTGCCATTTGTGCAGGGGACTGGACTCGATGACCTCTCATGGTCCCCTCCAGTTTCTATGATTCTATGATCCTATTCTAGTCTATGATTCCATGTGCAATCTATTCCCCCAACCTTGTCCTCATACTGGTGGGGCAGCCATTGGGTTCTATGAGGAAATGTGTTCTCAGTGTAGAACTTTAAAAGTAAGATGTGTAATACAGGATGGACTCTGCTGGATTGAGGGACCTGGAGCATTGAAGGAGACTAGGTTGATCCATCTCCATCCATCTGGAATAGGCCAAAGAACTGAAGTCAAGTTTCCTAGGTGGTCTGTCCATGGGCCCTTGTTGTATATCTTTGTTGGCATGCTTTTTGTAGTCCTGTTTTGACAGTGTCCCTTCACTTCCTCTGGTATGTGACGGACGTGTTGTATGAGGTCATAGGCTAATGAGTTGGGGGAGGATGTGGGTAGTTGTGGATGAAATTGGGGGAGGTCGCCATTGTTAAAAAAAACAAGGGCTGTGGTCTGCAGATACGTGGTCTTCTTAGAGTTTGAGAACTTGGTATAAGGTGACAGTGAAGGCCAGTCATCTTGGTGATTGTTGGTGTAGCATCATAAGTATTGCTTAGGATCTGGTTGATTCTTTCTGTTTGGCTGTTCAGCTGAGGAGTGGGGCACATACAGGACCACCAGAAGTAGCAGGACATTAACCGTTGGTGTTTTATATCACTTTAATTGTCCTGGATGGTGATGGCAGAGTTGAAGAGCTGTCACTCTTGCAGGTCCTGGGAGAACATAGATACAATTCATAGATGCAGTGATCCCCTCCTGGTGACATGTGGTTCTTGGCTGACAATGACTATCTTGTTGGGGACAATTCCAGAGGCAGAGGCAGAGGCAGAGATGAGCATGAGCAAGTCCTGACGGTGAATCACACTGATTTGAGAATGTGGACTGGGTTTTGAGAATGTGAGCTGGTTCCATGCTGGGTCATTATAGGTCAGAGGGTCAGAGTCGCTCTTCAAAGGAGATCTTAATGTCCAAGATCTCATAGCTTTGCTCAGCGGGCGTATGTTTCTTTGAGTAGTAGGTGAAGAGCTGCAGTATTTGCTTGGGTCCACAATCATAGTCCTGATGTGGAGGGAGGTTTTCTGACATTTTTCTCAGCTATACCAGCATAGTTGCAGGGTTGGGGGGAAGTTCCATTGTTCTCTCTGGGGTGTTTCAATCAGAGGTGCAGATGACTAAAACCACTCAAACCTTCCTGCGTGTGGATGCAATGTTCGCTGGTCCTTGGCCGTGTGGTCGGCAGAATTCTGATGGGAAAGTGACCATCGGTTCTCAGTAGTGAATTGAGGGGATCATGAAGAGTAAGCTAGGAGATGCCAAGGGATCATGGAAAAATATGGGGTATGGGCCCTACCAAATTGTGTTTTTTCTCTGTGTCCCTGAATAACTGCCTGCAGGGGGACAGTGCCCTCCACAGCTGGATCTGAAGACAGAGGGGACCCATGAATACTTTCAGTCATGTACAGGGTAGCCACGTGCAGCAAGGGAGTCTGTAGGACTTGTGTAGCAGGGGAGTAGCTATACACCACTACCAAATCAATGAGGGCCTGTTGGAGAGGAACCTGTCATGGTCTCCCAGGATGTGCACCTGCAAATGAGAAGCCCCTGGATGGGGCTCAGGGTATGTCTCAGTGAGGTCCAGAGTACAGAGAAATTCTCTTCTCCCAATGCACAAGCCACTTTTCCCCCACTGTGCCTGGGCCGGCTCGTTTCTCTGAGCTCCACAGGGTTCATACTGAGCAGACCGAGATTCCCAATTTACATTTACATTTTAAGATGTATCAGTTAGCCAGTTTTTAATCCATTTAATGTGTGCTATGTTAATTTTATATCTTGCCAACTTTTCATCAAAATGTCATGCAGGCTCAAGTAGAATGCTCTATAGACATTTAAGCATTAAATGGACACTATTCCCTTTATCATTCAGACCTGCAATATCATCAAAAAAGATATCGAGTTAATGTGCCAGGATCCATTTTCCATAAATTCTCTTGATTGGTGTTAATTATATTAACTTCCTTTAATTCTTTATTAATCAAGGACTGTATCAGCCACTCCATTATCTTGTCTGGGTTTGATGTCGGATTGACTGGCCTGTAATTACTTGAGTCATCCAATTTACCCTTTTACATATTGGCACAATATAAGGTTTCTTCCAGTCTTCTAGAACTTCCACAGTGGTCCAAGACTTATTGAAAATCAACATTAAAATGACCTCATCAGCCAGTTCTTTTAGAACTTTTAGAAGCAAGTTATCTGGACCTGCTGATTTAAAATTTAGTAGATGCTTTTTGACAACTGCCTGAGGTCTAGTGGAATGGAAAAAGGTCTTTCATATGATATGATCTACATTACCTGTTTTTTTCCCAAATATAGATCAGAAATATTTATTGAACACATTTGTCTTTTCTGCAGTATTATTAATAATTCTACAATTTCCATTTACTAATGGACCAGTATTATTGTTTGTATTCTTTTTATTGCTAATATTCAAAAAGCCTTCTTATTGTCCTTAACAGTGTTGGCCACAGATTTCTTCTTGCACCCCTTTGCTTCCCTTATTAATTTTATATTTTTCACTTTTCTTGTAAAGTAGCTCAATTTTTTTAACCTGTGGTGGATTGCCATGGCCCCCCCCCCCCCCCGCCCATCTGAGTCCCCTAGGTGACCTTTCCTTTTTGGGACAAAGGACTCACAGGTACAACCCGTTATTTATGGTGCATGTATACAATTCCTACCCTGGCACCAGACCTCTGGCCCTGACACTTTGGGCTGCTCAGCCTCTCTGGCCAGGGTGGATTACCGCATGGGCTAACGGGGCCCATGCCCAGGGGTCCACCACAATGTGGGGGACCTCTGCACTGCCAGCACTGAGGGGGAGCAGGGCAGGGCCGCCCCTGCCCAGAGGCCGGCTCCATGCTCCGTCCTGCCCCGTCCCTGGACCGGCCGGTTTGCCTCCAGATTCAGGGTGGGCCAGCCCAGAGGCTGGGTTCTAAGCTCCTGCACTGCCCAGGACGCGGGGTGGGGCAGGCCGGCCATGGCCTGAGTGGTTGGCCCCCGGGGGTGGCAGTGTGGCGTTGACTGGTTTATGGTGTACACTCAGAAGCTGACCAGCCAGACCACAGCCAGCCTCTGGCCCCAGTCCCCCCACCAGCGCTGGCCTGCCTGCACAGGATCAGGACTGCAGGGTAGGGGGGGTCTACCCTCACCAGTGGGGGAGGTCCAGGGATCCAGTGGCCCCTGATCATCTTCTGTCTCTGGCCAGGAGGCAAACTGTATAGCAGTGTTCCTGCTCTCCACCCTGACCTCTCTGTTTCCTACTTAGCTGGCTTATACTTCCTCCCCAGTTAGAAGGACAGCTGTTCCCTCTTGCCTCTGTAGGCCAGGTTCTGGCTCTCTCTAATCAATGCATTCAGCTGTTGCTTTCCTCTTTGCAATCTGCGTCCTTACTAGCCTGCGTTGCCCCAGCTCCACTGGCTGTGTTGGGGTGGCAGGGGCTGTGAGGAGCTTAACACTCTCTTTCTCGCCACAGAACCACAATGGCCTTCTCCCTCAGTTGTGGCTCTTTAGGCATCTAGCAAAACGTTCTTAAAAATATCCTATTATCAGTCACATTTTTCTGATTAAATTCTTCCCGCCAGCTGATTTAAGTCAGAACTGTTCTCAGTTTTGTGAAACTGGTCCTTTTAAAGAACCAAATATAGATATCACTGGTCTGGACTTTACTCTCTTCGTGCATTATAAATATGACCAAGCCTTGATCACTTGTATCTAAGGGTGTGTCTACATTTAGAAATTAAATCGACTTAAGGAAGCTTAAATCGACTTAATTTACTCCACGTCTACACTTGGCTCTCCTTAATTCAACTTAAGATGCTCCTTAAATTGAATTAAGGAAAAGTTAATTCAAATTAATAACACCTCATTTTAATTCAAACTAACAATTAAATGGACTTTATTAAGTCGACTTAAGCCAGTGGAGATGTGGTGTAGTGCCTAGATGGACCTTTTTAAGTCGACTTAAAATGTTAAGTCGACTTAATAAGGCCAAAAAGGGGCCACGTCTACACTTGAAAAGTTAAGTCACCTTTTGTTAAGTTGACTTAATAAAGTCTACTTTAAGTCGACTTAAAGTCGACCTTATTAAGTCAACTTAATAAAGTCGACCTATCTTCTAAGTGTAGACATAGCCTAAGTTACCATTAATTTTTATTTTTGTTGTGAGTTCTTCTTTAGGACAAGGTATAATATAGAATTCCCTGTGTTTGATGCAATTCTTTTGAATTAGGAAGTTGTCATCAATAATATTTTAAAATGCCAAGAATGTTTTAGTACTGGCAGCCTGAGACCTCCAGGATATACGATTCCTTACTCATAGCCCATCAACTTATTTGGCCTCTATTTGCAAGTGTGTGAATGAAAATGCGGGCTCTGCTTTTCGTTTTCCTGGGTCAGGGAATACTGCAAACGTTGACATTTTCATTAATAAAGAAATCTCTACACTGCTAACTTCTAAGTTGAGAATTCTCTTTGTTTGGCATGTGGGCAAATCTCGTATGACTAAATGGTGTATATGTTCGACTGGGAAATTGATAAAGAATTGAAGGATCATGGTACCAAAACACCACTAGAGCAGTATAGAACTAAAATCAGACTGCTTAATAAGACAGTGATTTACTATGATTTGATTTATTACTGCTTGGTAAGTTCTAATATTTTGTGCTATATCTATTTTCTTAAACCTTGTAAATATTATCCTATAGTCAGCATGTTTATTTTCTGTAACTGGCTATTTAGTTTTTAAATTTTATTTTATGAATAAATTGGATAGATTTATACGAATTCTGAAGACTGTCTTTAGCTAAGGAACTGTGACCAAAGAGCCATCAGCAATGGGATGTTAAAATGGCTAAATCATTGTGTATTTAGTGCTATAGCTAGTCTTCCATTTGCACAATGTCCTTAGTGACCTCCACAGATGGTAGCAATACTGAGCCATACCCTAAATTGCCAGAGATGTTGGGATTTAAGGAGCAGTCAGTAAAAGGCAAATATTTAAAAATCCCCTTAAATAAATAAACTGTCCAGGGAACTTCCCTGACTTAGAGGTTGAATCATTAAGCAAACTATTTACACAGGGTAAACTCCCCATTTCCATGGCTCTCCTAGATGGCTGCTGGGGTGGACATTGCACAGAAGCCTTAGACGGTGCAATGCTTGCCTGTAGCTGTGACTGGCATAGGAAAAAGCAAATGCCTACCACTTCCTTTCTTTTATAACATGCACTTTGTGCTTCACATGGTGCACTGGGGGTCTGCCACAATGTGTCCCTGGAGTGGCTTTCTCAGATTAAGTCCCAGACCTCGCACAAAGAACTACACCCTAGTTTTAATGTTATCCAACCTCCCTCAGTTCAAACACACCACCTTTTGGCTTGGCTTCCTTCACCCATGCCATTCGGGGGGGGGGGGGGGGGGGGGGGAAGGGGGGGAAGAGAAAACTGTCAAAGAATCTGTTCTCCCTGGCCCATGAATGCTCCAGCCCAGACAGCAGCCTGCCAGCCACTCCCAGTTCTTACCCACTCTGCTCCCAGACACACAGCCTAATGTTCTGCATTGCAGGACCATGGTGCTGCTTCTGTGTGGAGGAGAGCCCAGGGATTTCCCTTCAGTGGGGAGGTGGCCAGGCTGTATGGCACGCTGAGGTTGTGCCTGCACAAAAGGAAGACAGGTCATGGTCTGGAGGTAATGAATGGTCCAGTGAGATTCTGCCTTCCCAGCTGGAAAGTGGAGGCAGCGAGGCCTTGGGGATCCCAGCTGGGCCAGGCCTCATTCGACTGAAAACATATAATAAATAGACCTTCAGTCTCCAGCTCTGTGGGATCCCTGCTTGCTCTTCCCCAATGGTTCAGATTACCTGGGGTAGTTGCTCCTGGAATTGTGAGGTGGGGTCCCTGGTGGACCAGGGAGGGAGGAGTAGCAGGCAGTTCATGTCGGGTGGAGGCGGAGGGTCCCAGGGCGCGTCAGGCAGATGGCAAGTGGAAAGATGGTTCCTGGAGGGCTGTAGAAGGTCTCTCTGGGCATGAACAGGCTGCACTCTTTACTGAGACTCACTGTCCCTCTATTTCAGCCTTTCAGGCCCCTCTCTGCAGACCAGGGAGACCAGAACTGCCTTTGAGAGCCAATGCCAGGACCTGATGCTAGGACCTAGCTCTGGCTGAGAGCACAGCATGGCGTGATGCAGCCCATTGTGGGGTGCCAGTCCTGAGAAGCACAGACCAGTTCTTGCTCCTCCCACCCGGCCCTATGGCACAGAGACTGTCATCACAGATACATGTGGGCAGCTGAGGCCGGGGGCATGTGTGTGGCTCCCAGAGAGGCTGGCCCTATGCCCTGGCAGGCTCACATCACCCTGCTTTGCTCAGCCCATAAAGAAAAGACTGTGAGTGTGGCCTGAGTTCAGTTCATGTTAATCAGAGCCAGGAGTGGTGCAACAAGCCAACAGACAGTGCCTGGGGGTGAGCAGCCAAGGCCTGGAGGGATCAATGGGCAGCAGGCCGAGGATCCCAGAACAGCAGAGAGTATATGGGATAGGGGTGCCATCTGGGCAAGCAGATGTGTCTGTGGGGCCTTGGTAGATGGGGAAAGAACCGGGCCAGCCTAGTGCGGGTGTGCATGAGCCTGGAGACAGACCAGTGTGGGCCTGGATAGACTGGAGCTGGGGTGAGCACTTCAGGTGTGTCAACAGGAGAAGCAGCAATGCCCTCTTATCCCTCGTGCAAGGCTTTGTTATTCCTGTCCCCTTTAGCATATGACAGAGACCCAGCGCCTACAGCACTGCACTGGAATTGTCTCGGACCAGCTCCCCAGCTCGTATAGGCACCAAAGCTCCCTGGGACAGGGGCAGCAGGGCACAGGCCAGGGAGCCGTCAGATTCAGGTGTCTTTGGGGCAAGAGACGTTTCAGAGTTACTAGACTACATGGACTAGATTGAGATGCAGCTGGTGTCCTTGTTCAGCAGGTTGGGGCAGCCCTGTGCAGCATACCCAGAGTACCTCCCCACCCCTGTGTGGCATACTGAAACCCTGAGGTCATGGTACAGGCTACCTGGCCATTGTCCTGCAGCAGAGATGTGAGTGCATAGAGTGGGTGGAGCCTTGGCACCTGACAGCCCCTCACACTGGCTAGCTCCCAGGAGGAGCAATTTATTCTGATGTATGCCAGAAGCCAAGTTCCACTCCCCAACACCATAAAGGGAAAGCCAGGAGAGATTGTTACTCAGCAGGGGGAGTGTGATGGGCTTTTCATCCCATACCATCCTGGAAAGGGTTAATGTGGCTGAAAGGGGGGCCAGAGGCCACACCTGAGGGGAACTAGCATGGATAAGCAACCCCTGACTGGGAACAGAGCCCAGCTGAGAAAGAACAGGTGGGGTATGCTAAAGCCAGGCAGTTTGCAGCAGATAAGGGTAGCAGCATGGAGCTCTGCAGTCACCCTCCAGTGTAAGAGAGGAAAAGGAAGCTCCAGCCCTGATGAAGGACATACTTAAATAAAGGTAGAGAAAGGGCTTGGTGGAGGCAAAGGGTCAATGGAGCCAAACTAGGAACAGCCCAGGGAAACAGCAGCAAGGCTGGGACTGTGCAGAACCTGGCTGCTGGTTGTAGGGTCCCTGGGTTGGACCCTCAGAGTGGTGGGTGGGCCTGGGTTCTTCTAGCAGCCACTGGAGAAGTGGCACAGACCAGGCAGTGGGACATTGCTACCTCAGAAGGGGAGACCCGTAGTCTATGTCTACACTACAAAAGTTAAGGCGACTTTGTTGTCAACTTTAATAAGATCGACTTAAAGTCGACCTTATTAAAGTCGACTTAACAAAGTGGACTAAGTCGACTTAGCTTTAAGTCGACTTAGTCCACTTTGTTAAGTCGACTTAACCACCCTTAAGTTGACTTAATAAAGCCTACTTCGGGGTTACTCCACGTCCACACAGTCCTTAAGTCGACTTAAGGAGTGGTAGTAACTAAGTCGACTTGATCTTTCATTAAGTCGACTTAAGGAATTTCTTAAGTCAACTTCATGAAAGCCTAGTGTGGACATGGCTTAATTTAAGTCGATGTAAGCCTCCTTAAGTCGACTTAAATTGCCAGTAGAGACGTAGCCATAGTGACTTAGCCAGAGGGTTGAGTCATGAAGATGAAGTACCCTGAGTCCCGCAGAGAAAGAGAGACCAGGGGTCAAATAAAAGGGCTGATCCCCAGACCTGACTACAAGGAGGCGTCCAGCAACGAGTGTACCCTGCAACAGGGTGCCTGAGTGGCAGCACCGCCTGAGGCTCTCTTGGGACAATCCATAAGCTAGCTTTGGGTATGTGCTCTCAAAGGGTCACTTCTTTACTCCCCAAGCCAGATTCCAACACCATCTTTTCTATAAAAGAGCATCATACTGCTGATGACTCTCAGTCAAGTAAATTTGAGTCAGGGTGACTCAGTCTGGCCTTTTTACTTTCCCAGGAGTGGCACAAAGCTGCAGAGTTCCAGTACTGCATTTCTGAAGCCAGGACTATGCATAATTCATGTCTTTCCTCGGAGAAGCCAGAAGCCAGATACCTGACTTTCCTTGGTCACCACTATACAAAACAGAAATCCATGTCTGTTCCCCTAACCCATGTGAGTCATACTTCTTTTTCTGGTGCAAGAAACAGCCACGGCTCATTACGTGTTCAGAGTGACTAACTTTAGGTGGAAGAAGCAGTGTTATTTCCTGGCTTCCACTGGGTTGCCTCAACCCATTTAATGCAAGGCTGGGGACACCCTTAACCCCTGAAGTTGCAGAAGTCATCATCTTGTCCACCAGTCAGTAGAATTCATCCTGAGTTTTCAAACTTTTTTGTAACTGTACAATTTTTCTCTTCGGTTGGCTGATTTAGAGGAACTGATACTACAGTTACATGCTGGCACCTATAATCTACGTAGTGGGAACAGCTGTGGGTTTGACTGAACATTTATTTATCATTTCAGTGATGCCAGTCCAAAGCCTCACTGAAAAGAGTGTGGTTTTGTGGTCTCTACGAACATGATAGTTAAACTTCCCACGACATTATCTCAGTAGTGGTTCTCTCCAGAGGAGGATGTGAGGGAGAAATTCATTCATCTAGCAAAGAATCAAACCAAGAAGAGGACTGTGTGGCCAATAACACCTTAATCCCAAATTAAACAATTCAGTGTTTGATTCCAAAACACAAAACAGTAAAAATGTATCATGGATCTGAGAGTAACACTTGCTTGGAAAGACCCATGGGTGTGGTTTTGATCAACATAAGACAGTGTGAGCTTTTGTTAGTCAATAAGGGTATGACTACACTAGCAATTTAGGTCGACTTACGAACGCTTAAGTTGATCTAAACTACTCCAGGTCCACACCAGCCTTTCATTAAGTCAATTTACGGGTGTCCTTAAGTCGACTTAATAACTACCGGTAGTTAGGTCGACTTAACACTTAAGTTGACCCGTTAAGTCAACCAAAAGCCTGTGTAGATGCCCTAGGTCGACTTAATTTCCTAAATCGACCTAGGGCTGGGGAAAAGGGAGCTCTCTTCTCCTCGGGATCCGCGCACGTCTCGGCAAAAAGAAAGCCTGCACTCCCTTCTCCCCAGGACCCCCGTGGTTCCGGCCGAAGGGACCCGCAGGTCCCTTCTGCTGGGAAGCCACGGTCCCTGGTAGAAGAGATCTGCGGGTCCCTTCTGTTGGGAAGCCATGGTCCCAGTGAGAAGGGAGCCGTGGGTCCCTTCTGCAGGGGACCGTGGCTCCCTTCTCAGCAGGGAGCCACGGCTTTCTGCTCTGTGTACACTTGAAAAGTTAAGTTGACTTGTTAAGTCGACTTAACAAGGTCGACTTAACTTTTCAAGTATAGAAATACCCTAAGACCCTTCACCCAGTGCCCCAAATGAGCATCGCCTTGACACAAACTCAAATGTTTCCTCAAAGCCAGCTGAAATAATAGCAAGTGGCATTGGCAAAGAAGCAAATCCTGGACATGGTGTAATTGGCATCAAAGTGGCTGTGCGGTACAAACTAAAACATGGGGCAAAATGCAAAATGTGTGTTAACAAGTTTCTCTAAGGACAGTTTACATTAGTAATTTCCTATGCTTTAAATAAAGCCAGTCATAATCTCCATGTGGAGTTCCTCTCTTCTGAGACCAAGCAGTTTCTGAGAGAAAGGCATGAATCATATCTCAGGGTCCCCTATATCAGGAAGAGAGTGTGGTTTGGTGGTTCAGATAGTTGCCTTGGTTTCAGAAGATGTGGGTTCAAGGTTTTGATTAGCCTGAGTCCATGTGTGATCATGAGAAAGTTGTTCTTTTTTATATTTTTACAGCTCTAAATTGGAGTGATAAATCATGTATTCCAAGCCCAGAAGTGACCACTGTGATCATCCAGTCTGACCTCCCTTATAGGAAATGCCAGAAAACTTCCCCAAAATAATTCCTAGAGCAGATCTCTTAGAAAAGCATCCAATCTTGATTTTAAAATTGTCAATGATGGAGAATCCGGCATGACCCTTGATTAATTGTGCCAATGGTAAATTACCCTCACTCTTTGAAATTCATGCCTTATTCCTGTCTGAATTTATATAACCTCAACTCCCAGTCATTCGCTCTCGTTATACCTTTGCTAGATTTTTGTCTTTCACTAACAGAAACCATGAGAATAAACATCCAGTTAGGATGTCCAAAATCCTTCAAAATCTCAAATTAACATTTGTGGTCATGTCTTTGAGAGGCTTCCTCGATGCACTATGCCATACTCTGCCACCATTGATTGCAGTCATTCCAGCGGGTCTCTTGACTGGTCATTCAAAATATTTCTTTTTCTCTGTTGCACATTTTCTTCTCTCTTCTCTGACTCAATTCTGACCTTCTAGTATATCTATTCTGCAGCAGGCCTCTTTCTTTCTCTTCTGTAAACCATGTGTATGGTTCTGTCTCTGTCCCTCCTTTTTTATCACTCCAGTACCCCTCTTGAAAAGCATTTCCAGCTGAGACCTAGGGGGAAAGAGTCTGTGGAAGGATGTTCCCACTTGTTTTTTCACCTGTGTGAATTTCCTTTGTTTTTTGCCTCCCCTCTTTCTGTTTGAGTGCAGAGATGGCTTTTGGGGTAGGCAAAGTAAGCACATGCCGAGGGCCTTGAACAGTAAGAGGCCCTGTTGCCTGCTTCACCTAGCCCAAAGGCCACGTCTTCCTCATTTGGCAGCAGGAGGAGGAGCTTGCTTAGGGAGCCAGGGCCATGTGGGAGGGAGCTGGGGGCAAGGGGTCTGGGGGAGGGGGGGAGGGAGTGGGGCCACAGAGGAGGGACCCTGTCAGCCTATAGGAAGCCCTGCAGTGGGCCTTCGCCTAGGGAACCCAATAGCCAAAGGCTGCCTCTGGTTGAGGGCTCTGTTTACTGCTTAAATGCAGATTAAAGAAAGCATATGCTCCCTTGTTCAAGACAGGCCTGTTTGACCAGTTTGGTGCTAGAAGAGTCTATATTTCTAATATCATACAGGGGAAATTTGATGGTATCATTTGTAATCCAACATTGATTTTTTTTTATTCTCTTAAAACCCAATTGTTCTTCAGCGAACTCTGTGATAGAATCCTAAAATAAAGTCCACTCTTCTTCCATAGTAGACAGCTGAGCAACCGATATAGAATATTTGCAGAATCTAGGGGACTTCAGATCAATTCTGAAAAAAACCAAAGCAATGCACATCTCCTACAAAATGGAAATGAGTGACCTGCTGACGCTGTTTGTCTATGACAGGGGTCAGCAACCTTTGCCAGCCCCTGTGCCAGCCCCGCCCACTGCACCCTCAGCAGGTGCCAGGGGCAGGGCCAAAAGGGGGTGGGCCAGACTTCAGGTGTCCTGCCAGCCAGGACCTGGGCCGGCATCAGCCAGCGGGCAGCGTCCGGTTCCCGGCCCTGGGGCGGCTCCTGTCCGCAAGGGCGCCTGGGACTGATGGCCCCTGTTGGCCCTGCCCCTTTGCTGGACAGCAAGAGGGGAGGGGAGTGGAGTGGGTCGCGTCGCCCCCGCCCGCCCAGAGCTGCACCGCTGCCAGCAGGGCGGAGCCGGCCCCGGCCATGGCCAGCAAGAGGGCGGGTTGGATCAGCCCACCCAGAGCCACCGCTGCCAGCGGGAGCCAGGACCAGGAACCGGAGGCCACCCACTGGCAGTGGCGGCTCCGGCTGGACCGACCCGACCCGCCGTCTTGCTGGCCATGGCCGGGACCGGCTCTGCCCTGCCGGCAGCAGTGCGGCTCTGGGCGGTGCGGGGCGATGCGACCCGGTCTCCTCCCCTCCCCTCCTGCCATCCAACGGGGGCATGGCCAGCAGGGACCCTCAGCCGCGTGCAGCAGCTGCTGACCATGCGGTTTGCGGGGCCAGCGAGGGAGCCTGAGCAGCTCCATGTGCCGCTCAGGCTTGGCACACGTGCCAGGGGTTGCTGATCCCTGGTCTATGACAATGACAATGCATAGGTTAATAACTTTATAGTTTGGGTAGTGGGTTACAGCAGAGAGTTCTGTATGTCAAGAAGTCGCATGTTGGATGGATTTGTGTGTCTGACATTTCAGCCTCTTCACAGTCCTCTGGTTGGGAGATAGGATGTCTCAGTGACAATGAGGATACAAATGGACAATGTGACAGTAATGATGTGGTAGAGGTGACAAAGAAGTGCAACTAGGATGATCAAGGGAATGCAGAAACAGGGCCTATCTTATGAGACTGAAAGAGTTTGGTTTACTTTAGTCTAGCAAGCAGAAGGCTGAAAGAGGATGTGATTACTGTCTATAAATATTTTAGGGAGGTAAGAGAGCTATTTAAGTTAAAGACTCATAGACTTTAAGGTCAGAAGGGACCAGTACGATCATCTAGTCTGACCTCCTGCAAAATACAGGCCTCAAGACCTCACCCACCCACTCCTGCAATAGGCCACCAACCTATGACTGAGTTATTTACCTCCTTAAATCATGATTTAAGGACTTTAAGATACAGAGAATTTACCGGTAGGTGAGCCATGCCCTGTGCTACAGAGGAAGGCGAAAAGCCCCCAGAGCCCAGGCCAATCAGCCCTGGGGGAAAATTCCAGGACAATGGTGAAACAAGAACAAATAGATATTATGTGGACATGAACAAAGTCCGGCTGGAATTAGAAGAAGGTTTCTAACCATCTGAGAGGCGAGGTTTTGGAACAGCCTCTCTGTTAGAGTTGTGGGGGCAAATAATTAGTTTTAAGAGTGAGATGGACAGATTTAAGAATGTGATTGTATGACAGGGTTGTTTGTGATGGTGGAGACAGGGCTCACTTCTTGTATTCCTAAAATCTCATGCTTCAGGGTTTCACCAATAACGGTCGGGAAGGGATTGCCCACCTACCCCCACCATGGCATATATGGGAGCGATCTAGACCAATTGGTGAGAGTGTCACCCTTCCCTGCAACATGGGGTGCCTTGGAATACCTGACAGTTGTCATTCCTGACCTGGGATGCTCAGAAGCATCTTGCTGACAGGCAGGTCACTCCCCAACATGCCTATGTGCAACTGCAGTCTGTCAGTCACACCCTGCTTTCACCACCCTGGGTTATACTGCATGGTGACCTCAATGCACTCCCAGTCCAGGAGTTTTCCCCAGAAATGCATGCCCTGTACAGCCAAGCCCTCTCCTGGACAGTCCAACTATATTAAGTCTGTTATTCCATAAATGGAGTAATATACACTAGCTTGTGATCTGAAATAGAGGTATCCAATTAACTTGAATACATTGGATTAGATAAAACAATAAAGAAGTTTATTAAATATAAAGAGTAGGAGATTAAATGAGTGCAAGCAGGGTGATATAAAAGTCAGAAATGGTTACAAGAAAATAAAGATTAAAATGCTTTCTAGTGCTTTACTGAACAAACTATATCAGATTCAAAGCAAATTTTCTCACCACATGTTTCCAACAGCATTACTGACCAAACTTTTCAGGTCAGGGCCCTTCCCCCAGAGTCTGTTGACTGTTTTCTTTTGTCTTCTTAGGTACAATGTCAGAATAGACAGACAGGAGGGAGAGTCTCTGTCCATCATTTTTAACATTCCAGTCCTCTTCTTGAAAAGCATTTCCAGCTGAGACCCAGGAGACAAAGAGTCTGTATGAAAGGATGTTCCCAGTTGAGTTTTTTCATCTGTGTGAACTTCCTTTGTTTTTTCCCTCCGCTCTTTCTGGCTCCATTTAATACTTAAATGCAAATTAAGGAAAGCATACACTGCCCTGTTCAAAATGAGCCTTTTTGACAAGTTTGGTGCTAGGAGAGGCTGTATTTCATAAAGGGCAAAATTATAACTTTAAGTATAAAGTCACTATACGTATTTTACCATGCTATTACTGATCAGCACAGTATGAGTTTTCAAATGATGACTCACAAAGCATACGTTGTACAAAGATTATGACAGTAGCATGTAGCATGTGAACACAGGGGTGTGTTCTGTCACACCTACCTCCATGTATTTTTTCTCTCTTTCCTCTGAGGCTCTGTGGCTGGAGATGGGACACTGGCTGGGATGAGCCAGAGCTCTGAAGTGGCACCAAGCATTTTTTCTCTCTCAGGTGCTTGGCTGGCTGGTTCTTTCTCATAGTTCAGGGTCTAACTGATCACCCACATGTGGGGTCAGGAAAGAATTTCCTCCCATGTCAGATTAATAGTGCCTTGGGATTATTTTCCTTCCGCTGCAGCATTTGGGTCACTTGTCAGGATTACCTGGGTATATCCGATGTAATCATTTTCCTGTCATTGCAGGGACTTCAGGAAGTGGTGACTCCCATTCTCGGCCTGAGGTACTGAATAGGCTAGTGTCCTGGGAGCCATAATACATTGGTTTATGTTTGGTTGTTAGATTTGATGCCCCAGTGCTGGGTATAGTTGGTAGTCTGTGTCATACAGGAGGTCAGACTAGTTGATTTGGTAGTCCCATGTGGCTTTGAGCTGTAAGGCAATTCTGTGATATGGAGCAGAAACATGACCAGGATGCTGAGAACAGAGAGCTAAACTGTTCTCATTGTCAAAAATTACAGGATGTTTTTAATGTCCATTCGTCTTATTTTGTTGTTTGGCAAGTTGCAATCATGCATCTGGTAAGAACAAGTCAATGGCAGAGGAAGGGTTGTATCCAATGTGCAGAAGAAGGTGTGTTTTTACAGTCAGTTTATGGAGCTGAGATCTAAGGAAATAGAACATGAGGCTGACTGTGTATGAACTTGCAAAATACAATTCTCAGGGATTTAAAAAGCCTTAATCCCTACACACAGACTCTTGCCAAAGAAAGAAAATGTTCAAGGGACCATTCATGGTGGTGTGCCACCATGGCTACATCAGAGCCATGTGAACCTGATGTGTTTGTACAGCACCCAGTATAGCAGGGCTATGAACTGGGTCAGTGAGACATAAATAAAGATGACACTAACCAGGTGGGGAGGATCATCCAGATCTGACAGGCCTCCTTTCTGCTATAGCTTTCAGAACTTCTCAGCAGTGTGGGCCATCTCAAGTCCTGACATCCTTCCCACTCAACTGTTACACACCATTATACTGATAAAAATTGTCAAAAGAACATTGCTGGTATTGTGAGGCAGAGGAAGAAGGAAGCTATGCTTTCTGCAAGCGAGGAGGGGTTGTATATTTGTTTATATTGGGCTCTTCACACACAGTGGCCAGTTTTTGTTTCCCCAGTCTCTGCTGCCTCTGTCAGAACAAGGAGAGCCTGTTTCAGTTTCAGTTTGAACCATCAATGTAAACAGCCCGGCCCACAGTCCACCATCCTCCTCCGAACAGTGAAAAGGTTTTTGTTTCTTACATTGACTTCTACTTTTCTTTGGTTGCCAGGGTAGCTACTTTCATCCCGCTGTCATCACCAGTTCATTATATTGAGTCTTTGTATCCACAGAGAGAGAGGGGTCCATGTTTATATGTGGCTTTATTAGGAAACTCTAAGACCCGGTCCAGACTGGCTGAGCTAATATCCTAATAGTCGAACTGTTGCTATAGCAATGAGTGACTTGGGTTGCTACAGCAATCCATGCAATTAGGTGAGACACACACAAATACACAACAGGAGGAAAAGGGCAAAGGAACTGGGAAGTCTCTGGTTAGGTGGAGTGACAGCAGATGGTGTGGAGTGCTGATGGGGCTGTGTTTTGTTTTTTTTTAATTGATTACTCGCGTGTTCTGAGAACAGTAGGATAGAGAAAGTGGTTTGCAGTCAAATTGACTGCCGGAGAGAGAAGATGGAGAGGTTGTGTCAACACGAGCGTGATAACTGAGGGTCCTTCCTCTTTATAAGGCAATAGCCATATCCAGAGCCTTTGGGTGTGTTACTGTAGGAGGAAGGAGACTGCTCCAAAGGTTGTAACTGAGCAGATGTGGAAGTAGCAAAGCTAACGCTGAAGTAGTATATCGACAGAGTGCTGTTTCAATAAGCAGCCACCTTTGGGGTCCTTTGAAGATTAAATTAGTGCCCTTCCCTCTCCCCATGAACAAGGGCCCCAAGGAGTTTGCCTTGGCTTGAAGGTTTTAGATAAATCCCAGAAATTCTGGTCTCCTCCTACCAGCCTGTTAATAATGGTGCAGCTGGGGTCTTCTCCTCTGCTGTAAATTACTCCTGATTTGCAGACATGCTGACCCCTGCGGCTCGGTGATGGAAAGACGTGGCACTGCCATGGGCACACCCTCACTTTCCCGTGTGGTACAATGCGTTCACGCAGCAGGGGGCCAGGGCAGGCCGCGCAGCCAGCACATCCAGCTGTCTAAGCCGTGGGTATGCTCTGACACACGATTGGTTTTGGATGGGTTAATATTTTTCCAGTTACCTCATGTTGGCCTCTGGTTCTATGGAAAAACAAACCATCTGGTCCTAATATTTCTGTAATAGCTGTCTGAGTCTGTGGGAACATTTGGCTTATGTTCTTAAAAAAATAAGAAGAGCTTTCATTTGAAAAGGCCTGTTAGAGGCAGGGCAGGAGGCTCCAAACCCAGAAGCAGCAAGGAGAGGGGAGTCTGGCAGATGTAACAGTGTCTCTGTTCCTTTTTCTAGATTTGCTCATAAAGGGCAAGGAGCACAAAATGCAGGGGGAGGGAGGGGGTGCCTTTCTCTGCAAGTACTTTGTAAAGCAGGGCCCTTGCTCTGGCTCTGCATGGAGAGAGGCCCTGTGCACAGACATCCGGTGCATCAGCTGTCCCTGATTCAACCCTTCATGATACAGACCTACTTGAAAAGCCTTTAGTAAGGGGAAGGAGAGCAAGTGTCCTGACAGGGCCCAGGGTTAAAATCCCAGTTTAGGCCACGTGTTGGAAATACAGAGGGGCGGGTCTACAGCTCGGTGCAAATCCACCTGATCATCCCAAAGAGGCCACCAAGGGCAGAGGTGGGCAAAATACAGCCTGCGGGCCAGATCTGGCCCACCTGAGGCCTCTGTATGCCCCTCCGCCCCCAGACTGTGCTTCATAGCTCTAGGGGGGACAGTGCTGTCTTTTTGTGGTGGGCTCACTGGTGTTATTCCATGTCTTACCATTAAACAGGGGTGCTAGTGCTGTGCTTCGTTGACAATAAACCTGGCCGAGGGCCTCCACCCCTGAACCAAGCCAGTAGTGTCTCCTTATGAACAACATCAAGGTCTGCTGAGTCAGCACACTGCGCTCCCCGCCAGTGCAGCTAACACCAGAGCACCAGAAATGGCAGCACTGACGATGTACAGCAGCCGGAACATCATTCCACAACCGCAACAACACGGGTGGCCCTGACCACTGACAGGGCCGTCCTTTGGGGGGGCGAATGGGGCGATTGCTCCGGGCCCCGTGGTTACATGGGCCCCATGCTGTCCCACTCTCAGCAGAACAGAGCGGGGCCCACACCACAGCCCCCCCATGGCCATGCAGGGTGGGCCAGGAGTGCTTCCCTTGGCCCCTGGGCTGGCCCTGCTCCCTGCCCCCAGGGCAGAGCAGGCAGGCCCAGGGGCGGGATAGTTGCGGGAACCCAGCTCCAGCTGGGGTGGCGGCAGCCTCGCCTGGGGCTGGCTCCCCGCCCCCCGGGGCTGTGGCTCTGGCTCCCCGTCGCCCGCCAGGGCCAGGGCCTCGGCTCCCCACCGCCCCCCAGGGCCAGGGCCAGGGCCTTGGCTCCCCACCATCCCTCCGGGGCCGCAGCTCCCCGCCGCCTGGCAGGTGGCCTCCGTTTCCGGGGCGGGGTCGCTGTGGGGCAGAGCGGGCTGGCCTGCTGCACTCCCCACCAGCATGGGGGAGCGGGGCCCCGCCTACGGCGATTGGCCCTGGGCCCTGCTCCCCCAAAGGGACGGCCCTGACCACTGATGTGATAAGAAGCGTGTTGTCCGCTTTTATGGTTGTGACCAAAAATGTCAGAAAACTCTGAGTCTGGGAAACCCCTCATCCCCGCCTCACCCCACCCCTCCTGCCCAGAGCTGGATAAGGTGTGGAAGTTTGCTCACCACAGCAACTGTGCCCCTCTGCAGTCACATTTTCAGGAGCTGTATTTCCCTACCGAGCCTTGGCAGGGGTTACAGGAACAATGCATACAGGATTGGTGTCATTTAAAATGGGAGCGTACCAAGATTCTCAGAGTAGCTTTTTACATTCAGACGCTCCCCTGCTCACAGTGACATAGTGGCCAGGGGCAGGGGAGCAGTGAGGGACAGGCCCCTGGGTGCTGGGCTGCAGGGGGGCACCAGGATGAGGGTCCTGCAAGGTGTGGGATGGCGTGGGGCACCCAGGGGAGCATAAATGTGTGCTTGGCCCCCAGGCGCCGGTAGGTGCCAGACACCCTCACTACACCACTGCCTGCTTAGGGGCCCCTGCAGTTCTGTGTGTTCATAGCCACCCCTTGCTTCCCAACAGCAGCAAACTATTCTCTACACTTGGACTCTATCCTTTCTGGGTAACAATGTGCAAAACTGCTTTTGCATGGATGAAAAAACTGATCTGCAGCATAGCAGACCAGTGGGCTATCAAAAGCTGAATGTGGGCAGCCTATTTTTAAATGCTGATGCTAGCTGCTTTTGCTGTGTCGGGCTTCTGCCTACATTTTTTTGGACCCCAAGAACCAAAGGTTGGTGTTTTATATGCGTAGGGAATGCAGGCTTTGGCTCTGTAGCCATCACTGCTGGGATGTGGAGTGAAGTGCTAATGGTTTCCTCAAAGCCATAATCAAACCGTTAAGCCTGGGCATTCTCCCATGTGACTGGCCTCTCTTGGGGGCTTTCCAGAAGTTATACTATGAAAACCGCTTGGAAAAATGAAAATTAAACCATTGAACAGTTGGACAGAAAAGATTTCCCAGGTTTCTGCAATAACAGCTCCTCCTTGCACTCTCCTCCAAAAATCAGTGTAGGTGTGCCTGACCAGAAGGCACTCCACCTTGGGACCACTGTGGCTTTTCAGGCTGGACCCCTGCTTTGAAATGTGCCTGATTGTCTCTTCTCTGAATTGAGGCTCCAGGAAGGGACAGTTTCCTCTTGAGCTCGATGTCGGATACACAAACACATCAGTGAAGGAATTTGGAAGAAGAATGAGAACTGGGGGTTGCAAACGGAAGGGCACCACTGTGGTGACTCTGTGGCTATGTCTACACTTGTAATTTTAAGTCGACTTTAGCTAAGTCGACTTAACTAAGTCAACTTTAAGTTGACTTAGTTAAGTCAACTTAGTGAGTCTACACTTAAATTTTAAGTCGACTTTGGGGGGAACTTACAAAGTCAACCTAGAGCGTCCACACTGGATGCCTATGTCGACTTTGTGAGGCTAGGGGGACCTAGGGTAGATCCACTGGGGCAGGGGAGGCACCCCTTGCCCAGTGCCAGGGGGCTCAGCCTTTGCCCCATTGTACCTAGGTACAATGGGGCAAAGGGGGACAGGGACCCTGGCAGGGCATAGGGGCAGGGTGGGCAGGGCTCTGCCCTGCCCTGTGGGGGAGGCATGCCAGGCTCTCCCTGTGTCCCCCTCCCGCCGGCAGAGAGGGCAGTGGTGCAGTCCTGGGGTAGCCCTAAGTCGACTTAGGGCTACCCCACGTCTACACTGGCTTAAGTCGACTCTAGGGAGTCGACTTAAGCCTTAAGTCGAATTAAATTGAGGTTTAATAAAGTTGACTTAATTTTCATTAAGTCGACTTTATTTTCCTTAAGTTGACTTAAGCAAGTTGCTTAAGTCGACTTAAGGAAAGTGTAGTGTAGATGCAGGGTAAATTAAGTCGACTTAAGCAAGCTTAAGTCAACTTAATTTACAAGTGTAGACGGACCCAGAGACACTAGGGACTTGCCCAAGGTCACCCTGGAAGTCTGTGCCAGGTATTGAGCTATGAACAGAAGTAATCTCTTGTGCCGCAGCACTGGGCCATAAACATGAAACCACACAGTCTGGCAAAGCTGAGATGCATCCAGCCAGAACCTGTGTCCTCCTGCCTCTGAGTCCATAGAAATCCTACCAGCTCCCAACTGCTTTGTCCATCAATTCTCATTCACTGGTGACCAATCTCCTTCTAGTGACCACTGACTGAAGAGCCAGAGCTCATATTAGTTCCCCTTTGGCCCTAAATCCGTATGCTTTCCTGCACCTCTTTCCTAACTGCCCATCTGACATGGAACCATCTGGTTTATTTCCCTTCCACCAGGGTGCCACGCAGGTAACCGCTCCTAACACATGTGTGAAACAAACCTCAAGGGTGTTGCTCAGACTGACAGCCTTTGAGGACCTCAGGTGGCAAGGTCTCAGGCAACTCTTGGAAGGTCACAGGCAACTCCTGGGCTGGATTTGTTTGCAAGGGTGAGATTGTGGGAGCCAGTTGCGACTCATTCTCTGGAATTCACTGTATTACTCCCCCTGTTATGAGTATCCGTATGGGGTCTATACGTGTCCTGTATGAAGAGAAGATCAACGTCATCAGGGTAGTGGTTTAAAAAGAAGTGGCTGAACTCACCTACCTCTATATTCCCCATCTGAGACAAGGTTAAGCACTGTTTACCCATGTTTGCCCTCGCCTACACAACTGACGCCCGATGTCCCTGTATCCTCTGCTTTTCTAACCACTCATGTACACCCTAGTTTTTTCCCTCTAGCTCTCTTTTATCAAGCTGAAAACATTTGTTGTGCCCCCTTGCAGCTCCCACTTTACCCATGAGAATAAGCCCAAGGGCACCTACTGCAAAAGATAGGTTCCTCAGACTTGCTGTATTGTCTTACACAAGACATGATCCCTGCCAATGGGATGTCCCCACAGAGTGTTAGAGAGTCAAAGAACAGAATCAGCTCTGGCTCTGTGTGAATGCAGCCTGATTCCAGCTACCTCACTGCAGCTGCTCACTGGGCTGACAAGGTCAATAATATTTCCATTTCTGCCTATCTAGTACATGCCCCTTCTTTGCTCCGGAATAGCTTACGTCCTTCTGTATTGAATACCACTGCCCTTCTGCAGGCTCAGTCAGAGAAGGCATACTAATCGTGGTCCATATGCTTTCTGGCTGGCTGGCTGGCTGTCCAGTTTGAGAACCATCCGAAAACACAGAGATCTTGTTCAGTACAACTATCCGCTGGACCATTTATTAAGCACAAGGGACACAGAGTCAGGTCCAAACCTCCCGCCTCCCTCGCTAAGCCGTCTGCTAAAGGCCAGTTGGCTTTTGTGAGGACAGGAGGCTCTTCTGCTGAGCAGCGTGGCAGTGGTATTTCATTTACTGTCCTAAACCCTTCCCCCGTGTTGTCCAGCTGATCTGTATGGTCTCGGCAACCGTGGCTGCTGCCATCTTGGCCATCAACAGGGTCCTCCTGAGTCAGAAGCTGGGAGCAAACAGAGCCAACCTCCATAACTGTCACACATCCTCTGTGGATCAGGCTCAGAAGGGAGCATGGAGCATGCTGACCAGTGGTTTTCCTATGGCCTAGGAATGATAGGTGACATGTTCGTACAGCGCTTCGCACAGTGGGGTGCTGGTTCATGACTTGGGCCCTTAGATGCTACAGTAATGCCAATGATAATCAGTAGTAAGATGTTTTCCCCTTACTTTCTATACCTTACGTTTCCCTTCCTGGGCAGTTTTCTATTTGTGTCACAGCCTTAACATTTCCGTAACTATTCTGTCTGTGTGTGTGTGCATGCTCTCTCCTAGGAAAACACACTGTTTGCATCTGATCTTTGCCTTAATGCAATTCCTTTCTCTAATGC
Source organism: Pelusios castaneus (assembly GCA_007922175.1). Classification (NCBI taxonomy): domain Eukaryota; kingdom Metazoa; phylum Chordata; order Testudines; family Pelomedusidae; genus Pelusios; species Pelusios castaneus. The sequence continues at coordinate 659,356 of ML685946.1, read as the reverse complement.
TTTCCTGGCAGTGGTAAGAGAGTTAACACGCCTGTCTGAGAATGGGACATACCTGACCCATTTTGAGCCATGCTCGTCTTTGGCTCTGGGACAGCCCGGGAGAATAGCTGGGTTCAGTTCGTCCATGTCACTACCCTGCTGCTGGGGAACACAGCTGTGTGGCAGAGGAGTGGTCACCCCAGTGTTCGTATTCTTTTTGAAAAAGCATCAACAGGTGGAGCGTGAGGTCAGCAGGTGACATGTCCAGCGCTGCGGGACACGCTGAGAGGTTGAGCTGTGTGTAGGCAGCCGTGTTAAGGGGAATGTTTGCTTTTGTGACCAGCATCCGTCACGCTCGTGCCAGCACAAATGCCCTACGTGCAGAAACATGGAGATGTATTACTGAAACAGCGGAGAGGCCTGGCCTTGTTGTCTAAGTAAGCAGCACGGTCACATTCTTGCCATTCAGGAGCATTATAAATAACAGCGAAATGTGGAAAGAATAAAGCATTGGCACAACTGCAGTGGCACAAAGTGACCGTCCCTTGTGTTGGTACAAGAGCACCTCCTGGTGGTGGCAATGTGGCCTTCCAAGTTATATAACGAACACAGTCTCCTTAAAGAAGGGCCAACAAGACTGACGGTTGGACTGGGATCAAACACGATAGAAGATGGAAACATTAAACTCTCCATATTCCTTCCAGCAGCACTTCTTCCACCATCTCTCAGACTGTCTCGACTCCTGGGATGGCCTTCCTGTCTTGAGCTGCCTCTACAGTCCATTGCCCTCAAACCCCTCCTTAAAACCACCACCTTCCACTGTTCCATAATAATTAATGCCCCCTGCAGCTTGGATTTGATTAGTTGGACTGGCAGCCGCTTGGGGCAAGGGCTGTGTCTTTCCTCCCACGTATCCTTGGGGCATTCTTTTGGAAGCTAACGTATCACATGCACAGCACCACCAAAAGCAAACTATGGGTTGGACTATTATAATCCCTGAAGAACTTAAAGCAACAGCGTGTTGGCATGTGTCCGAACACCCACACTCTTCAGGGGAAGTGATTAGTGCTCAGAAAAAGCCCAACAAAAAATCTGCCTTCATGATTTCTTTGTTTCCTCTATGCAAAACAGATGACTGAGAAGAGATATGACAGGGATCTGCCTGAGAGCCATTTTGCTTGCATAAATCCCACAGAGCCAGCTCTCCCAGGGCTCTTGCGTGCAGTTCAGACTTTATGAACATGCAATCTCCTTTTGTCCACAAAGCTAAATAGCGTTAGGCTGCAGTACTGTATTGCACGTCTCTGTGGATAAGAAGAACAGCCCAACAACTTTTTTTGTTCAAATCGCTTTGTGTTTAAAAGTGGCTTCTTCCAAGCCAGAAATTTTTGCAAAAAGATTATCAATTTTTTGGAGGGTCAAAGCCTGGGATTTGAAAATGTTAATTCACTGACATTTCCATTTCTGCCACTGTGCACTAAAATGAGTGATATATGAGAGGGTCCTTCACTTTTTCATTGTTCTTCTTTTTTGCTGCGCTGCAACTTTTTGGCACTTTCTCCCCATTGGAAAAATGACAGAGTGACAAAGGGAAAGAGGGAAAATAATAAAAAAATGAGAAAGTGGAAAACCCCAAACCCAAGTGCCAAGCCTCATTCAGCTTATTGTGTTTAGTGGCAAGTGAAGAGGACCAAAGGAAAAAAGAAAAGAAATTTCAAAATGGTGAAATAATCAGGTCTGGTTGCTTTTATTTGTGCCACTTCACAATAAGAATTGCTCTGAAATTGGCATCAAACTTTCCCCCTTGTGTCCTGCTCTGTCTATTAGGCACTGAGAATTTTTAGGTCTAGATTAATCTCAGGCTCCTCCTGCATCGCATTTCTGAGGGTTGATTCCAAGCACACAGAGTAACCTGGTGCTGGCGCAGGAGCTCTGGGAATCTGCGGAGGACAGAAGTGGCGCTACTTTCTGCCAGTGTCCTTAAAATGCGCATCAAGGCAGAGGCGGCCTTAGGGTATCTGGGTCCCTAGGCGAAGGCCCATTGTGGGGCCCCCTACAAGCCCTAAGCCCTGAGCCGGCCCCTAGCCCCCGCGCTAGACCCCACGCCCTGAGCCAGCCCCCACACCTCGCGCTGGACCCCAGGCCCCCATGCCAGTTTCCAGGACCCCGACCAGGGCCGCGCCAGCTTGCTGCCCTGTGCCCTGAGCTGGCCCCTAAGCCGCCCCGTGCCTGCTCCTGAACCCTGAGCCAGCCCTTGCACCAGCCCCCAGACCCCCAAACAGGGCTACGCCAGCCCCCGCACCCCCAAGCCAGTCCCTGGGCCAGCTCCCGGGCCCCCCGCGCCTGCCCCTGGGTTCCTGAGCTGGCCCTTGGGCCCTCGAAGAGGGCCGCGCCGGCTCCCAGGCCCCTGCGCTGCCTCGGGCCCTGAGATAGCTCCCACACTGGCCCCTGGGCTCCCGAGCCGGCCCTCAGGCCCCTGAACAGGGCCTCACCAGCTCCCAGGCCCCGATCCAGTCCCTGGCCCCCAAACCGGCTCCCCCCACAGCACTTACCTTGCTGTGGAGGCGGGGACAGGGCGGAGCGGGGAATCGCAGCCAGCAGGAGGGAGCCTGGAGCAATGTTCCCTCTAAGGTTTGGCGGCTTGTGTGCAAAATTTTCAAGCCGTGTGCAAAACATTTTCTGAATAAAATCTTTGTGTAAACTCACACAACAGAAATTATAGGCATTAATTGAAGTTAACATGATTGTAAATAGAATTAATTAATTGGGTTTAATTAATTGAACTTGAATGAATTTTGAATTGAAATTTAATTTTTAGAAAGGTTTTTATTTAAAATTCATTTTTTAGAAGTTTTTTTTAGAAAGAAAGAAAGAAAGAAAGAAAGAAAGAAAGAAAGAAAGAAAGA
>ML685946.1:623107-656461 GCA_007922175.1 Pelusios castaneus | reverse complement strand
AGAAAGAAAGAAAGAAAGAAAGAAAGAAAGAAAGAAAGAAAGAAAGAAAAGCCAAGGCCGCTGGCTGGGGGACCCGAATGGGGCCCCGGGAGGCTGCCGGAGGGGCTGAGCAGACCCCGGCTCCAGAGGCCGATCCCGGCCCTGGGCCGGGAAGTCGAGGCGGCCGGCGGGTAGGAGCCCGGGAGCGTGCCCCAGCCGCAGCCACTCCACTGCCCCATGCAGGCAGGCAGGCCTGCGCACCTGCCCAGGCCCTGAGCCTGCCTGCTCCGCCCTGTGGGCAGGGAGGGCCAGCCCAGAGGCCGGGCGCCGGCCGGGTCTGCCGCGGCAAAGCCACAGCCCCGGGGGTCTGGAGGGAGCCTCAGTGCTGCGTGGGGGACCTGTGCAGCTTAGAGGGAACATAGGCCTGGAGCCACAGCAGGCGGGTCTTGTGGCCCCAGCCCTCAGACCACGCTGGGGGGCAGGGCCAGCAGGGGGAGCCTGAGTGGTGCTGCTGCCACTCAGCATTGGCACGCCAGGGGTTGCTGACCCATTAGGGAAGCAGGCGACCGACCCTGACGGGACCCCTTATTGCTCGGGGCCCTAGGCGGCCGCCTGCCTCGCCTACAGTGGGGAAGGAGAAGAGAAACTATTCCTGTTACCCAGTCGGAAGGCACGACAATCCTCCGGCAGTGCAGCATTTAGACAGGCTAGCCAGGGTGACTCAACAGAAGAACCGCAAATCCCTACTCAGGATCCATAACTCCTCTCTGCCTGCAACCACACACCAGCATTGGCATTGAGCCAGTCCCACTCAACACAGCTTGGGAAAGCCTCAGAGGACACATTGACTGCTTCTCCCTGCATGAGTCCTCCCCTCCCCCGAACTTCCCACTGTTCTATAATGTGACTTATACCCATGTCCCAGGGAACAGAAGTGGCATGGCGGCAGCAGCTGCTCCTGTGTCAGAGCACCGCAGCACAAGAAATGATTCTCAACAAAGTAGCCCCGCACACTCACTCACCCTGGGACCTATCAGGGGCCTTGTTCCTGGAGTGCAGTACGCTGGTTGGCAATGTATTAGGTTCCCAGCTGGGCACTGCTCTGAGCACGGTGCATTTCTGCCACACACTGTCCTAGATGCTGGCACAGATTTGCATGCTGTTCTGGCCGACTGCTCTGATCTTGCCATGTACGACAGCTGTAGGGTCCCATCCTGGACCCCAGGGGGCACTAAAGTCATCACGGTCTTGAACGAAGTCTGCTAAAGAAAGATGCCGATAAATCACGAGGACAAGGTCTGTTGTGATGCCAATGGCAGCAAAGCAGGTGCCCACCACCCCAAAAAGGCTTGTGTTAGGGTTATCATATCCTCCCCATGCCCCCGGTCTGCACCACGCCCCATTGTACCATCGAAACCTAGGCTGAGATCCCACGCAGGGCCTGCAGGAAGCGCAGCAGCCCAGGAACAGAGGACTATAGTGATTTTAAGCCACAGTTCCATCCTCCCAGTCCTGGGAAGCTCTGGGAGCTCTATGTGCCCCCTGCGGACCAGTCTCAGAGTCACCTCCCTGGGCTGTGCCATAGGCCAGAGCACCTCCTGGCATCTCCACAGTACTCCATTCTGCACCCCACCCCGTGTCCCCTATGTTGCAACTGGTAAGGGTTCCCTGGAGGTGCCTACACTCAGGGAATCCTCCCCAACTGGATATAGGGCTTGCAAAGCCCCTTTCTGTCTCTCCGGCCTTCTCCCGTGGTGCACAGGGATCAGAGCAGAGATGAAGATCTCACATCTAGACAGGGCGTCTGGTGCCAGGACTGTTCTCTTATGTCCCAAAGCCAGCACTGACTGCAGCACCCAGGTACTGCCAGCACCTAAACAAAACTAGCAACGTGATGGCATGTGTCTTGCACAAACTCCTTTCTTCAACGCAGCACACGCTGTTCTAGGCCCCCACTGACAGGGAGTTTACAAATGCAGCTGTGCTTGCTGGCTGGTTTTGCCATTTCCTCTTGGCTCCCCTGTGCCACTGCCCCAAAGGAGAACCTGCCCACGCAGCAGCCACATGAGCTGCTGGCTGCTCTGGAAAGCAGCTGTTGCAAAGCACTGCGACACAGAAATGGTCTCTCCCTGCTGCAGGCTGGGCTGAGCTGGGGGTAAATCCCCTGCAAGATCCTGGCTGTGGCCATGACTGTCCCAGTCTCCTTTGCAAACCTACCTTGGCGGTCACATGCCTTGGTGGTGATTGGCAACAGCTGGACGTGCAGTTGGGACAGTGAAGTGATGATACACTAGTGAAACCCAGATGCCATAGACCCCGGAGGGACTTGGCCAGACCCCATCCCGGTGGGAGCAGGTGCCGTTTTTCTGGCTTCAAGGGAGCAATGCTCATTTAGACCAGCCAGGACCTGGCCCTGTGTCCCTACATGAGTGCTGGAGGATGGGAACTGATATTAAATAGTGGGTACATTAGGAAACCCTCAGGCCCCTTGGGCGAGCAGTCATGGAGGGTGAAAACCCAGAGACAAGGGCAGAAGCAATGGATGGGGGAACCAGCTGGTCCCATCTGTTTGACTCTGGGGTAGCTGTGGCTAGGGCAGGGCTGAAGAGCTTATTACGAACAGGCTGCTCTTCCTGCATGGCTCCAACACGGGCAATCACCCTCTAAGCAGGATTCACCAACACTGGGCTGACTGACACCTCTGTTCCCCAGCTTGCCACTGGGTCACTGTGCCTGCCTGCCTCTGTGTCTGCCCCAAAGCAGCTGCTTCACATTACAGTGCTGCAGGGTGCCAAGAGGGGGTGCTGCATAGAATCGGCCCAGCCGGGGAGCTTTGACTGCCCCATTTCATCACACAGCACCAGTCACTGTTTTCAGTACTGTGGCCTGCCCCTCAGCCAGCACAGTAAGGAAGCTGTCCACATGGCTTCACTTTCACAGATGAGATGGGCACTCGCTCAGAAAAATACCAGCCCACACCAGTCTTCCCTGCCAGACCAGATTGATACAAGTGTTACGCACCTTGTCTTTCACTGCACCCAGCCAGATCATGAGCAAGGTTTGCACAAGGTCCCACCAATAAACGCCAAGCAGGACTGCAAGGCAAGGGCCTCCCTTCACCTCTCCCCACCCTGCTCACACCCTGTGCTCCCTCACTCGCAGAGCAGTTTGCTTGGGTCCCATTAAGGAAGGTAGTATTAATATGGCTAATCCGTCTCCCACTCAGGATTTGCTACCTAGGCTGTACTGAGCATGCTCACAGGAACTGAGCATGCTCAGTAACATCTGCTGAAGCTTCTGCCCTCACACTCCGCCCTTACTTGGAATAAGTCTGCAGCCTGCTATTAAAAAGGGGCAAAGGGGGGTAAATTTAAAGGGGGGGGGGGACAGGTCTGAGCTGAGGTGGAATTTTACTCTCCTAGGGGGTCAAGCAACAGGAGGCAGGGGCAGGAGAGAGGCTGCAGGAAAAATCAGGGATGTGGTGGGGCATAGGAGCCAGTAGTATCAATAACCAGGACCTATCAGAATTTGGGACCTAGGTTGTATTGAGCATGTTCAGTAACATTTGCTAAAGCCACTTGCCCTCACACTCTACCCTTACTTGGAGTCAGACTCTGCTGCCTGCTCTTTAGGAGGCTTATTAAGGGGCAAAGAAAGCAAATTGGAAGGGGTTGGGTCTGAGCATGGGGCAGAATTTCACTTGCCCGGGAGAGGGAGGGCGGTCAAGCAACTGGAGGCAGCAGCGGGGGGGCACTGAAGAGCAAACTCATGGATCTAGCTGGGATTTAGCCCAGGAGTGAGATGCTGTTAAAAGGCATAGTGCCAAAAGTGAAATCTCTGCAAACTCTATGGAAACTTTTTAAAGACACTATATTAGAGGCTCAATTTAAATGTATACCACAAATTTTAAAAAAAATGGTAAGAGGATCAAAAGAATGGCTAAACAACAAAATAAAAGAAGCACTTAGAGGCAAAAAGGCATTCTTTAAAAAGTAGATGTTAAATCCTACTGATCAAAATAGAAAGGAGCATAAACACTGACAAGTGACATATAAAAATATAATTAGGAAGTACCAAAAAAATAAAATAAAATAAAATAAATTAAACGACAGTTAGCTAAAGACTCAAAAAGTAACAATAAAAAATTTTAAGTACATCAGAACGCTAAACACCCAGTGGGGCCACAGGATGATCAAGGTGCTAAAGGAGCATTCAAAGTAGATAAGGCCTTTGCAGGGAAACTAAATGAATTCTTTGTATTGGTTTTCAAGGCTGAGGTTGTGAGGGAGGTCCCAAACCTGAGCCATTCTTTTTAGGTGACAAATCTGAGGAACTGTCCCAGATCAAGGTGTCATTAGAGGAAGTTTTGAACCAAACTGGTAAATTAAATGGTAAATAGCCTCCAGGAGCATATGGCATCTACCTAAGAATTCTGAAGGAACTCAGGTGTAAAATTGCAGCACTACTAACTGTGACATGAACCTATCATTTAAATGAGCTTCTCTGCCAGATGACTGGAGGACAGATAATGTCCTGTCAATTTTTAAAAAGACTACGGAGGCAATCCTTGCAATTACAGGCCAGTAAGCCTAACTTTGGTACCAGGAAATTTGGTTGAAACAGCACAGATTAGAATTATCAGACACATGGATGAACATAATTTATTGGGGGAAATGTCAACATGATTTTTATAAAAGGAAATCATGCCTTGCCAAGCTACAAGAATTCTTTAGGAGGGTCAATAAACATGTGAACCAGGGTGATCCAGTGGACATAGTGTACTTAGATTTTCAGAAAGCCTTTGACAAGATTCCTCACCAAAGGCTCTTAAACAAAATAAGCTGATGTAGGTAAGAGGGAAGGTCCTCTCACGGATCAGTAGCTGGTAAAAGACGGGAAACAAAGTTCAGGAATAAATGCTCAGTTTTCAGAATGCGGAGAAGTAAATGGTGGTGTCCCAATGGATCTGTGCTGGGACCAATGCGGTTAAAGATATTGATAAGTGATCTGGAAAAAGGGGTAAACAAGTGAGAGGGCAAAATTTGCATATGATACAAAACTACTCAAGATAGTTAAGCAAAGAGTTGCAAAAGGATCTCACAAAACTGAGTGACTTGGCAACAAAATGGCAGATGAAATTCAATGGTGATAAATGCAAGGTAATGCAGATTGGAAAATATAATCCCAACTGTACATATAAAATGATGGGGTCTAAATTAGCTGATATCACTCAGGAAAGATCTTGGAATCATTGTGAATAATTGTCTGAAAATATCCACTCAGTGTGAAGCAGCAGTCAAAGAATTTTGGGAATCATTAGGAAAATGATAGCTAATAAAACAGAAAATATCATATTGCCTTTTATAAATCCATGATATGCCCACATCTTGAATATTGCATGCCGGTCTGGTCACTCCATCTCAAAAAAGATATGTTGGAATTGGAAAAGGTACAGAAAAAAGGGCAAAAAAAAATGAGTAGGGGTATGGAACAGCTTCCATATGGGGAGAGATTAATAAGACTGGGACTTTTCATCTTGGAGAAGAGAGGATTGGGAGAGGGGATAGGATAGTGGTCTATAAAATTATAACTGGGTGTGGAGAAAGAAAATAAGAAAGTTTTATTTACTCTTCATAACAGAATAATTAGGGGTCACCCAATAAAATTAATAAACAACAGGTTTTAAATGAACAAAGGGAAGTATTTCTTCACACAAAGCACAGTCAACCTGTGGAACTCTTTGCCAGAGGATGTTGTGAAGGCCAAGACCATAATAGGGTTAAAAAAAGAACTAGATAACTTCATGGAGATTAGGTCTACCAATGGCTATTAACCAGGATGGGCAGGGATGCAAAACCATGCTCTGAAGTGTCCCTAGCCTCTGTTTCCCAGAAGCTGGGACTATTTGACAGGGGATGAATCACTTGATGATGAGCTGTTCTCTTCATATGGAGCAGGTCTTCAAAGAATCCATTCTGAAACACTTGAAGGAAATCAGGGTGATCAGGAACAGTCAGCATGGATTTACCAAGGGCAAATCATGCCTGACCAACCAGTTTGCCTTCTATGATGAGATGACTGGCTTTGTGGATGCGGGAATAGCTGTCGATGTAATATAACTAGCCTTTAGCAAAGCGTTTGATACGGTTTCCCACAGCATTCTTCTCAGCAAGTTAAGGAAGCATGGGTTGGATGAATGGACTGTAAGGTGGATAGAAAACTGGCTGGATCATTGGGCTCAGCAGGTAGGGATCAATGGCTCAATGTCTAGTTGGCAACCGGTAACGAGCAGAGTGCCCCAGGGGTTGTTCCTGGAGCCAGTTTTGTTCAACATCTTCGTTAATGATCTGGATGATGGGACAGATTGCACACTCAGTAAGTTTGTGGTTGACACCTAGCTGGGGGGAAAGGTAGATACACTGGAGGATAGGAATAGGATTCAAGGAGACCTAAACAAATTGGAGCATTGGGCCAAAAGAAATCTCAGGAGGGTCAACAAGGACAAGTGCAAATTCCTGCACTTAGGATGGAAAAATCCCCTGTACTGCTAAAGGCTGAGGACCGATCGACTAAATAGCGGCTGTATAGAAAATGTCCTGGGGGTTATGGTGGACGGGAAGCTGGATATGAGTCAACAGTTTGCCCTTGCTGCCAAAAGGGCCAACAGTATATTGGGCTGCATCAGTTGGAGCATTGCCAGCAGATCAAGGGATGTAATTATTCCCCTCTATTCAGCTTTGGTGAGACCGGATCTGGAATGTTGTGTCCAGTTTTGGGCTCCCCACTACAGAAAGGATATGGATAAATTAGAAAGTGTCCAGCAGAGGGCAACAAAAATGATTAGGGGGCTGGGGCACATGACTTACCAGGAGAGACCGAATGAACTAGTTTTATTTAGTCTGCAGAAGAGAAGACTGCGGGGAGATTTGATAGCAACCTTCAACTACTTAAAGGGGTGCTCCAAAGAGGAGGGAGCTAGGCTATTGTCAGTGGTGACAGAGGACAGAACAAAGAGCAATGGCTTCAAGTTGCAGCTGGGGAGGTCTAGGTTGGATATTAAGAAAAACTTTCTCATTAGGAGAGTTTCCATCTTTGGAAACTTTTAAGGCCTGGTTAAAGCCCTGGCAGGGATAATTTAGTGGGAGTAGTCCTGCTTTTAGCAGGGGTTTGGACTAGATGACCTCATGGGGTCCCTTCCAACCCTATGATTCTATGGCTATCTCTACACTTGAAAGTTAAGTCTACTTAAGGATGCTTAAGTTGACCTAACTTAGTCCCTGCCCACACTAGGCTTTCATTAAGTCAACTTAAGGGGTTCCTTAAGTCAACTTAATAAATGCCACCATTTAGGTTGACTTAACAGCTAAGTCGATTTGTTAAGTCGACCAAAATCCATTGTGGACACCCTAGGTTGACTTAGTTCTCTAAGTCGACCTAGGGCTGGGGACAGGGGAGCCATGGCTCCCTTCTCTCCAGGACCCCCGCTCCCTGATGGAAGGGAGCCGTGCTACCTTCTTGCCGAGAAGCCTTGAGGTCCCGACAAGAAGGCAGCCATTGCTTCCCTCTCCCTGGGAACCATGGGGGTCCCGGCAAGAAGACAGCTGCGGCTGCTCTCTCCCTAGTACCCGGGTCCTTGCTTGAAGGGAGCTTCAGGCTGCGCTCCCTTCTCCGGGACCCCCACGGGTCCCAGCCAGAAAGGAGCCCCGCTCTCTTCTTGCCAGACCCACGCGGGTCTGGGCAAGAAGGGAGCAGTCGGCGCTCAGCTGACAGGGGATCCCCAAGGTTCCCCTGTCAGCTGAGTGCAGAGGAAGACAGCTGTCAGTGCTCCACTGACAGGGGAACTTCCAATGATCCCCTCTCAGCTGAGCGCCGGCAGCTCCCTTCATGCCCATGGAGAAGAGAGCGGGGGTCCCAGCAAGGAGGGAGCCCGTGTTCCAACCCACAGCTCCCTTCTGCCAGGAAGCCGCAGGTCCTGGCGAGAAAGAAGCCATGGTTTCTGGCAAGAAGAGACCCGCGGGTCCTTTCTTCTGGGGACCACAGCTCCCTGCTGAGCAGGGAGCCCCAGCTATGTCCACACTTGAAAAGTTAAGTCGACTTGTTAAGTCAACTTAATACAGCCGACCTTGTTAGGTCAACTTAACAGAGTCGACAACTTTTTAAGTGTAGACATAGCCTATGATTCTATGATGCACCTAACACTGGCCAGAGTCAGAAGACAGGATACTGGGGCAGATGGGCCATTGGTCTGACTCACTATGGCCTTTCTTATTTTCTTATGTTCTTATTTGTGTTCATGTTTACACTGGCGATTTCAAAATGATAGCAAATTGTGATGGAACTTCCACCACAGCTTGCTACCTCTCACTTTTGTCATCCTTTGATCCAGGCATAGTGAATCGATTTGTGATTTCCTGCTCAAAATAAGTGATTCCGTGTGCTGAAAAAAAACCAATGCCGGCTGTGTTGCACTAATGAGTAAATCTGAAATGGCAAAAATTGTGTGTGTGTGTGTGTGTGTGCGCACGCATGCATGTGTGAGTTCATGTGACAGAGCACAAAATGTTTGTTTAGTAAACATATTTCAGTTTATAATTTCCAGAAGATGATACAAAAATGAGTAAAATATTTTTAAATGATAACAACTGTCTGGAGCAGGCAGGATTGACATTCCACTATTGCTATGGAAACCAATTGACTCCAGATTCGCCAAGCAGCCAGTGGAGCTGCCTGCGCTTGTAAAAATACAACTTTCAAGCTCACTTTTACTTTGCCCTGATTTCCAGGAGAATCCAGACTAAATACTTTCTAAACCACCTTCTGTAACAGTCAAAATGGGCTCCCAAATTCTGATTTACAGAACAACTACAAAGCCAGATAGGCATAGCTGCCACTGTGATATTTAACAGGGAAAAGAGGGCAGGTTTTCACATCCAGGCCTGAAATGCACCGGAATGGGTACATATTTTGGAGAGAGAATGGGGGGAAAGGGCAGTGTGTATATTAGGAACGTAAGGGTTGGCGCTCTTTGATAGAGGTATCTCCCAGATAAAGAAATTGCTAAAGAAAATGCACAAACTGACATACTGCCAGCATCTCTGGATAAAATAAAGGTCTCCAGTATGTTGGGCCGGCCAGCTTCTTTAACAACCTCGCTGCATGGTATGAATCCCCCAGGATGGGCCTCTCCAAAGACACTTTGAATCCTCTGGGTTTAAACCAACTGGCTTGGCTCTGCAGAGGAATTAGCCTGAACAGCTCTAACTAACCACGGCATTTATTTTAGAAATGTTCAGCAGCAAAATGGGATGTCTCAATTCCTGACTCAGGACACCAGGGCAGTAATCTCTCACTAAAGTCCTGCCAATGCCCCATGTTATGGAGTGGGTGGGCCCGCACTTTGCTCACCTTTGGGCACCTTCTGTCCATAGCACGCTCTGGCGAAGAGGAGCTAGTGCTTGGACAGCAAAGAGGGTCACAGCAATGGCCAGGTGGGAGGGAGGCATTGACACTCTGCCACTCACGTAATTTCACTCTCATGAATGTGGAGTGTTATGAGGGGGGATCTGCGTCTGGGGAATTGTGCGGTGTGTATTGATTTTTCTCAGTAAAATGGAGGTTCCTGGGTGAAATGCTGCCTGCAGCAGATTGGCTCTTTAGACTGAAATAGCCTAGAGCGCATTGGCTCTGTCCTGGGCTCTGGAGAACGGCTGTGGATGCACAAGCGCTTACCTTGACTGGAGTGGTTCTGTGGGCTGCCATTGTGTCACATGGGTCAGGTTGAGTTGGGGACGGCAGTGAACTGTCTCTCGCCTGCCTCCTGGAGCCGCCTGTCTTCCAGCTCTGGGATGGCTGGAGGGTGTTCTCCCTTGGGGCCCAGCTGTGACTCACATTGCTATAAACACAGCCTTCTCTTGGTTAATAAATCCAGGCCCTGCCGGATCGGCTGCCATGTGGAAAAGCTTTTGATTTTCTTTGTGATACTTTCCTCCTCCCACTTTGCCTTCTGGCAGCTCCGCTTCTGCATTCTATCATTTCCTGAGACAGACCAGAGCCAAGAATCTGAGGTGTTTTTTCCAACAGGCCATTTATAGGCGCCAGTTTATTCCAAGGCTCTCAAAGGCTAAGTCTCAATGTTAACCCTTCTGGGATAATTAGGGCACATGTAAAGACAGAGGGATGTTATTCTTCCCTGCTTCAAGGGGAGAAATATTCTGTAACATTGGCTTCCACTTGGACATTATAAGAAGAGTTTCCCATTTTTAGTGGGAATTTGAGACTTCTCTTCCCCATGTCCCCAAAACCCCTGGACTTTTCCTCTCCAGTCCTTGCAGTTTCCACTCAGCTCCCCACAGGGCGCACCAAGACATCAATGTGTGGAGTCAGCCCAGGATAAAGCATCTGTCCTAAAATGACTCTGCTCATTTGTCACAGGCAGGCCCATCAGTATCAAGTGGCAAAGAGTTCACTGCTCTGTATCAGCACCTCCTATGAGGCCTGAAAAACTCAGCATACCAGCATGCTGCTTTCAGGTTATTAATCCCTAGAGAATATGATGGAATATGATGCATTTAATGGACACTTATGTCAGACAAAACAAACAAGGGCTGCTTAAGACAACTTAATTTACCCTGCATCTACACTACAGTTTCCTTAAGTCGACTTAAGCAAGCGGCTTACGTCGACTTAAGGAAAATAAAGTTGACTTAATTAAAATTAAGTCGACTTTATAAAACCACCTTCCTAGTAGACCTAAGGCTTAAGTCGACTCCCTAGAGTCGACTTAAGCCAGTGTAGACGTGGGGTAGCCCTAAGTCGATTTAGGGCTACCCCAAGGCTACACCAATGCCCTCCCTGCCGGGAGGGGGCACAGGGGGAGCCTGGCATGCCCACCCACAGTGCAGGGCAGAGCCCTGCCCACCCTGCCCCTATGCCCTGCCAGGGTCCCTGTCCCCCTTTGCCTCATTGTACCTAGGTACAATGGGGCAAAGGCTGAGCCCCCTAACATTGGGCAAGGGGTGCCCCGCCTGCCCCTGTGGACCTCCACTAGGTCCCCCTAAGCCCCTAGAAGTCGACCTAGGCGTCCAGTGTGGATGCTCTAGGTCGACTTTGTAAGTTCCCCTTTAAGTCGACTTTATTTTTAAGTGTGGACACACTAAGTCGACTTAGTTAAAATTGACTTAAATTACCAAGTATAGACATAGCCAAGGAGTCTTGTGGCACTTCAACTGTAGGAAAGTTAAGTCAACCCACACTCTTGCGTCCACACTGGGCTTTTATTAAGTTGACTTAAGCGATTCCTTAAGTCGACTTAATAACACCGCTTCTTAAGGTCGATCTAAGGCTTAAAATGACCTTATTAAATTGATTTAAGTCAGTGTAGATGGGGGATATCCTTTAAGCTGACCTAATTGGCCTCCAGGCCCCCTCGCAGAGTTCCTGGCCACTCTTCCGTCAACCTAGCACCTGCCAGTGTGGACACAGGGCTGTGGACTCTAAGTCAACTTAACAAGGTCAACTTTAAGTCGACTTAAAGTCGACCGTGGTTAAGTTGACTTGACAGAGCCTCCAGTGTAGACGTACCTCTAATGACTAACAAATATATTTATTGCATGATCTTTTGTGGGAGAAATCCCACTTTGTCAGACAGCTTGTGATAATCATTGCACAGCATACACAGAGTTGATATTGAAGGGTGCACTGAGTGCGAATACTAAAAAGCGGATTTAAAATCAGTTTCCCAGATAAGGCGGATAGACAGGTTTTGTAGGACAAATGAACCTATCAACACCACTCTGCTTAAATGTAGCATCAGCACTGTAAGCCAATCTGTGGAAGCTCCTTGCGCATGCAAGTCAACAGGGGAATGGGCAGTCAACAGGAAGAGAACAGCAGGGGAGGTTTGTCTAGAGGCACTCTTCCAAGACATACGGGACTATAAATGGGGGGCAGGGAGTGGGAACCCTGTAATCTACCACTGAGGGAGTTAAACAAACAGCCCTTTCTGGATCCATGAAGGGTGGGTCCCAGCCACCTGGTTTGGTGATTCCGGGAATTTGCTTTAAGTGAGATATTAAGTGAGACAAGGATTTTAGCCTGTTAATGTTAAGTTTGTACTCTAAGAAGCGTATTATATTTTTTTACCTGTGACATTTCTGTTTCCACTTGTGAGCCTCACTCACTAGCCCTTAAACTTAGCTTCGACTGTTGCATCATAAAGTGATCTCCAAGCTGAAGAGACAGCCTACATGATCATTGCTGAGTGTGTCCAGGGACAGGGGCTAAACGCTGAGGATTCGGTTCTGTCACTAGCCTGCTCAGAGAGGGTGCATCTGTGGTTGTCTGTGTTTCAGAGAACAGAACTACACAGGCACAGACAAGACAGCGTCCCACTCAGGGCAGGTGGTGGTGTCGCTCAGGACCCTGGATAACCCTGGGGAACATCACACCACTGGCCCAGGGGCGATCCTTCAACAGGTGCTCTTCAGTAGTTTCTTTAACAGACCTAGCCTCCAGCCCTTCCTCTCCCTGCTCTTCACCTCACAAGGGTATATAGGAATGGTAGCCTCAGTCCCCATCATCCCATATCATCTAAATAGGATTTTCAAAGCTGGGCCCAAGCCTAAGTCGAGCCCTAAAATCTGACTCGATGTAGTCACTGAACACATCCTGTCACCATCCACAGAACCATGGCCACATTAAATTCAGGCAATGAGGCCATCAAATGGAGCTGTTAGCATCTTAGCTTGAAAGAGATTTCGCTCTACAGCGTCTTGTCCGCAGACCCACAGGAAAGCTACCCTAAGGTTGCTATAGAAACAGACAGCGCCTTGTGCTGTATACTCAATCCTCCTACATATGGAGATCTCTGACACATCAGGCAACCATGTGGTGTCTCTTTTGAGGAGAAGACGAATTCAGCCCCCGTGTGTAAATATATTTTACTTTTGCTTTTCTGGATTGGGCCAAAAGGGTTTTTAAATAAGGAATGCTTTATTCTATTTCTACAAACAAACAGACAAAGCATTAAAATGCAAAAGAAAATTTAATTCAAAAGTGGAGTGTAAAGCTAATAATATATAGCTGATGGCACAAAGAGGCAATAACATCTGTCTATACAGATCACTGTCCACTACTAAGAGCTGTCCTGTTTGCTGGGTTAAGGACAAAGTGCTATGCCAGCTGTACAGCTTTATCTCTGGGCATAAACCTGAACAGTGAAAGATAAATATAAAGGCAAAGATCAAAGACACCAGAATTGCTCATCTGTGAAACCTGACAGTGCTCAGTCACAAATAAATGCATGTGAGTCCCTTGAAAGACTTCCGTCCTCCTTCAAAATCTCAGTCCCACCCAGCTGGATTAAAGGGCCCTGGACTGCCACAACTGTTGACCCCTCTAGCCTGGACCCCCATCCCTCCAGCACCATACCCCGCCCCCCACCTGGGGCCCCAGCCCCCCACCATGTTGGCTTGTGGGTGGGCTGGTGCTGGGGTGGCTCTCAGACCAGAGGCCTCTCACCACTGGTCCCAGTCCGGTTGATCTGCCCCTGGGGGCAGGGTCACCTGACATGCAGTATGACATTCGATATAGCCCTCCAGCTCCACAGGCCCTGGAAGGCTGTGCCAGAGGTCACATCAGCCACTCGCTAACCAGTCCTGGTCTCGGAGCAGAGGGAACACACACTGGCCCACTCCACCCCCAGGGACAGACCAGCCAGCCCAGAGCAGGGCAAGAGCACCATGGAATCCAGCCTCTGACCCAGGGCCCCATTCCCCCAGTGCTGGCAGGGCCCCTCCCAGCACCCCCAAGCCCCACCAGCACTGTGGGGGCTGCACAGAGAGGCGGTGCAGACTGCCCAGATCTCTCTGGGCCATAGGGGCTGGAGTCTGAGTCCCCCATTCAGGCCAGGGCCTGGGGCTTCAGCCCCTATAGCCCCTGTGTTGATCCAGCCTAGAGTCCCACAGTAGCCCCATCGAGACACATCAAACAGCATCTGCTCATGTTAGAGAATACCCAGTAAAGCTTTAGCTTATGTAACTGTGCAAAGAATGGTTTCTTATTGGTTTCCAGAGCAGCAGGGTGAACGTTCATTTGTACTGACTGCGGTGAAATGTTTTGGGAACAACTCCATTTGCATCATCAGAAGAAGGTCCAATTTAATCAGCCGTTAACGTGTTTTTGCTGCAAAGAAAGCTCCAGTTCTGCAGTGAATGTATTTTTTACATGGGGCCTTGCTTCCAAAGGACTGAAAGGAAAGGAAGCACCTTTAAAACATCAGAGGTGGTATCAGTCTACTGACTAACATTGCTTTTTAATAAATCGGCTGCCATACATGCCCCAGATGCTACCAGCCTGACCCAAGGCTTATTGAGCACTCAAGCTGAGTGCAGAATGGCAACTGCATTTCCCGGCACTATAGCCAGCATTTCCAAAACCAGGTGCCTGAAGTAAGGCATCTAACTCCAGACTCCAGTCTTGAAGTTTTCCTGGTCTGAGTATAGTGCCTGTGATGGGATGAAGAACCCCTGGGGAACAGCCTGGGAGCTGTGGAACCACTCGGTACTCTTATCAACTCTTTAGCTTGAGGTAGGCTCTCCACTGTACACTGGCTGGTGATACACAATCTCTCTACTAACCCTACAGCAGGTGGCAGCACGCAGTCAGCTTAGTTCAGTGAACGCTTTCCCCAGCGACCAGAGAAGTTTATTCTCCAGTCCAGTCTTCCCTCAAAGTGGAAGGAACATGTACTTGCTTTTGCTACTGAGGACAGTTTGTCTAAAAAACACTTCAGTCAAAACCACACTGGTTAAGATAAAACAATAAACAAGTTTATTAACTACAGAAAGATGGATTATAAGTGGCAAGTATACAGAGAATAGAAGCAGTTACCCAATGAAATAAATGTAAGATCGCAGTCTAAGTTCTCCACACTAACGGGATTTGAATTAGCAATGGTTCACCCTTGTTAGCTGGTACAAGCAGTTTCTTAAATGAAGGCTGGGTAACCTTTCCTGCCTGGAATCCCGGCCTCCTTTCAAAGTCCTTTTGTCTTCCAGACCACCCTACAAGTGTTGCAGGGAAGTGGAGTCAATGGATGATGTCACACACCTCCTTGTATAGCTCCTCTCAGTTTGCTTGGAAGATCTTGGAAGATCTACACATAAAATGCTAAGTTGACTCTCTTAAGTCGACTTAACAAGGTCCACTTAACAAGGTCGACTTAAGTCAACATAAAGTCGACCTTGTTAAATCGACTTACAGAGTCTACACTCGACTCTGAAGTCGACAGAGAGCCGCGCCTCCCAGCCCCCAGGACTCCCGGGGACAAGGGACCTGTGGCTCCCTGGCAGAAGGGAGCAGGAGCTCCTTTCTCCCTAGGACCCACACGGACCCTGGCAAGAGGGCAGCTGCAGTTGCCCTCTCCCTGGGACCCACGGGGGTCCCTACAAGAAGGCAGCCGTGGCTGCCCTCTTGCCAGAATCCCGAGGCTTCCCGGCAAGAAAAGAGCACAGCTCCCTTCTGCCGGGGAGCTGCAGGTCCCTGGGAGAAGGGAGCCACAGCTCCATTTTCCCCAGCCCTAGGTTGACTTAGGGAACTAAGTCAACCTAGGGTGTCCAAACCAGTTTTAGGTCGACTTAACAAATTGACTTAGCCATTAAGTCAACCTAAATGGCGGTAGTTATTAAGTCAACTTAAGGAAAGCCTGGTGTGGACTGGGACTAAGTTAGGTCGACTTAAGCTTCCTTAAGTCGACCTAACTTGCAAGTGTAGACATAGTCTTTGTTATGTGACATGTGGGGCTGTTCCATTGTGTACATGCTTCCGCCGTGAAGTCTCTACTGTAAACAGTTGCTGTTAGTGGAATCTATTCTTGAATGGGTGAGAGAGAGCTGTTAACGCTGCCTGGCCACTTCACTGTGGGGCCTGAAAGGCTGTGTCTGGGACATTCCCACCTCACAACATGTTCTGGTAGCATTTACAGGAATATTTTATAACGTCACACAAAAAGGTAGCACTTATAATCCAACAAGCTACTGATGTTCAGCCTATTGAGACTTTTAAAATAATACCACATAAGGCCTGTCTTGCACAGAACGTACCATAATTCCATTACATTGGTGAATCTGGAGTTTCTGAGGCATTGTTCTCAGACACAGAGTGTCACAGCAGCGAAACCCTCCTAAATGTGTTGTTTTGAAGCAGTTCAACAAACATTTTTCTGCAAAGGAAATGCAGCTTAATATTGAAATGGTTCAGAACAGGATGTTTTGAGTCTTTGCAGCAAAATGAAATGAAGCAGTTTAATTTGGGGAGTACTGATGGGTTTCATTTTAAGAAAAGGTTTGCGTGGTAAAAGATTTATTGAAAGGTGTGAGTCGCAGTTGAGGGATTCCACTGGGAGCAAGGCAAGGAGGTGGCTTCCAAAGCAAGGATCTGTTTAAATTACAGTCTGCGAGTGACATCTAGTGACCAGAGTGGGTATTTATATTTGCCACCTTGGCAATAGGGAGGCAGGAAGAATGAGTGCAGAAGCATCAGCCTATGAGGGTTTTTACCCACCAGCTCTGCTCCCAGAATCCTTATGCCGATGTAAAAATAATTACCAAAACAGTCACATCTGCAATAAAAACACACTCTATGTCTACACTTGCAAGTTAGTTCGAATTAAGGAAGCTTAATTCGAACTAACTTAAGCCTTGGCCACACTAGGCTTTCATTAGTTCGAATTAAGGGCTTCCTTAATTCGAACTAATAAATTCGATTGCTTAGTTCGAACTAACCCTTAATTGGAAATAGTTCGAATTAAGTTAATGCGGCCATATTAGTTCGAACTAACTGCTTAGTTTGAACTAATTGGCAGATTGACCTTCATGCAATTGACTAATTCGAACTAAGCAAGTGCCCTGCATGGACAGGGCTAGTTCGAACTAGGATTCTAGTGGGGCCATGCTAGTTTGAATTAAGTTAATTCGAACTAACTAAAATTAGTTCGAATTAGTAAATTCGAATTAACTTATTCAAACTAGCTTTTGTAAGTGTGGACAAAACTTAAATGAGAAGGGCCTGACTACATATTTATTCTTACCCCTGGGCAACCTCTTTCACTTCCATACCAATCTGAGAGTCAGATTAGCATGCCAGGGCCCAGTTCTGCCCCCTCACAAAGTAATGCCTTCTGCCCCAAGTACCCCACTGACCCCAGTGGCTGAACTTGTGCAAAACGTATGAATAAGAGCGGCAGAATTTGCCGCTAGCCTGATCCAGTTCTGTTGAAGAGACTAAGGCCTTGTCTACACTTAAAAAACTGCTTCGATCTGTGCAGATCAGTGGTTCCCAACCTTTTTGGCTTGAGGGTCACAAATATAATTTTTAGAATCCTGAGGGGCCACAGTATATTTAATTAAATTTGCATTAAAATTAAATTACTTAAATTCAAATTAAATTTAATTAAAACTGATTAAAATAAACTAATTGAATTTAAATAAAAATTTTAATTAAATAGTCTAGTGGCCCTTCAAGGTTATAAAAATTATATTTATGGCCCTCCAGCCAGAATGATTTTTTTAAAAAATTGAAAGGTTTTTTTTCTTTTAAAAAGCAGGGTGGGGACTGGATGTCCATGAACAGGACAGTTTGTGGGCAGGCTGTGGGCTCCAGCAACAATGTGGCCCACGCTCCGGCCTCCCCCACTCCGTGGCCATACCAGCCCGTGGCCCCAGCCCACCTGCAATGCAGCCTCCCATCCCCTCAGTCACGCTCACACTGCATTGCCCATGGCCACCACCCCAGTGGCCAGCACGCCCCACAACCGCGCTGGCCCACCACCCCCCACAGCACTCACGCCAGCTGTGCTGCACCGGCTCGTGTCCCTCTCCATCCCCTCTCAGCATGCCCCCCAGCTGCGCCGCATTGGCCTGAGGCCCTGCCCACAGCACAGCCAGCCCCTGGAGCCCTGACTGGGACGGGACCGGAGGGAAGGTGGGCAGCCGCAGCAGAGCTCCCAGCTGGATGCCAAGACCAGCCAGCTGTGGCCTGGCTCCCAGCCAGTGACCAGGCAGCTGAGTGTGGGCCATTTTAAAAAGCCCCACGGCAGGCCACTTTTGGCCACAGGCCAGGGGTTGAGAACCTCTGGTGTAGACCCACTCAACTGATCCCAGAAGCGCTCTCTGGTCAACTCAGTTACTCCACCCCTTCAAGTGGAGTAAGGCCGCATCAACAGTAGAGCACTTCAAGTTGATGTAGCTGAGTGAAGACTGAGCAGTAAATAGGAATAACTAAGTCAATGGGAGATATGCATTCTGCGGCACGCAGATTGCCTATCTCCCACCAACCTAACCCCATACTATTGCCCAGGCCTAAGAATCTTTCTATGAGCTTCAAAGGGGTGTGGCTCAGGTCCCAAGAAAGTCAAGGGTGACTAGTACTGGCTGGTGAGAATGCAAATAGGTGAAAGCTTCCCTCTCGTAATCTGCTAACTCACCTTAGTGCTGATCTGCTAAATCCAGCACTGGGCCACATGCACAAGTCTCTAAAATGGGCCCACATCTATCTTCATTTGAGATGCAATACTTAGCTCTGGGCTTCATTTGAAGCAAGGCTGTTAGCACAGAGAAACTGCACATTGATCCTGGGCTAGAGATATGTAGAGCCAGTTTTCATTTGGGACCCAAACCAAGACTGGAATTCAGCTCCTGCCATATTCAAAGCTAGCATGCTAACCCCTGGGCTGACCCCTGACAGGAAAGGTCTGGAAATGGATTGCTCTAACAGATCAGAATTAAGTTCCAAAGGGGCAGCCGTGTTAGTCTATTGTAGAAAAACAACAGAGTTCTGTGGCACTTTTAAAGACTAACAGATTTATTGATCACATGAGCTTTTGTGGGAGAAAATCCCACTTCGTCAGACGCTTTGAAGATGGGAAACTTACTGTGAGTTTCCCATCTTCAAAGCGTCTGACGAAGTGGGATATTCTCCCATGAAAGCTCATGCGACAAATAAATCTGTTAGTCTTTAAAAGTGCCACAGGACTCTGTTGTAGAACAGAATTAGTAGGAGATGGACTTCTCAGTTTCCATTTCTTGCAAATGCAATGAGAAAAGCTGTCAAAAATATTTTAGACAGAACCCAAACCCACATCTGTGACCCTGTATAAAATTATTAAAACTTCATCTACCCCACATCTCCACATGCAGAGGAATCTTGCAGCCCATATCCAGAGGCACTGAGGGGGAAGGGGAGGAGAAATTACACTTTCTAATGAACTACATGTTTGAAAATTAGAATAATTAAAAGTGACCAGTGTGAGTACACAAAAAGTTGAATTGCAGCTAAAGCAGATGCATTTAAATGTAAAGTAGCTCACTGATGAAAGTCACTTTCCCCTAGGGAAAATCTATTTTTCCAAACCCATTACCAGTTATATGACGTGTTTGTTAAAGTGTACTGCAGTGTAGGAAAATATATGTAACAATACATAAAATACTTGGCCTAATTTTTGTTTAGTATACAAACATAAAAGCCAGAAGCGTATTTTCCACTTACTGCCAATTTCAGAGATAAGACTTTTTTCTTTGGTTCAGTGCTTTAAATAGCCTAGGTTTTTACCCTTTTGTTTCTCTTTTTAAAATCTTCCAAGAGAAACCTTTCCCAAGAAAGCAGAGTTCACCAGGCCAGCCTCAGAATCAAAATGATTGGACTCTGTGATATTTTAGGGCTGATTCAACTGACAGGTTCCTGCACTGATGGAGGAAGCCCTTCAATACCACTTGTGAAAATTCAGGTCTTCACAGCCAAGCAAGAAAGATTTCCAACAATGTCCCAGTTGGCTTGAGACACACCAATGGCAAGTTTACCAGGGTCACCGCTCTGTACACTGGGGCTGGCTTTGGGGTGTGACAGGCCATTAAGATTTACACTAAAAAAAAAATAGTGGAAAGTGCAAGATCATGCATTTAGGAACTAATTTAAAAAATTGTTCTAAACTGGGGGCATATCAGATGGAAGTGAAAGAGGAGGAAAAGGATGTATTGGTTGATCACTATAAGCCGCAAATGTGATGTGGCCCTGAAAAAAGCTAAGCAGTGCTAGGATGCATCAGATGAGTTGTTTCCAGTAGAGATAGGGAGGTGTCAGTACCATTATACAAGACGCTGGTGAGACCTCACCTGGAATATTGCGTGCAGTTCTGGTCCCCCATGTTTAAGAAAGATGAATTCAAACTGGAACAGGTGCAGAGAAGGTCTACAAGGATGATCCACGGAATGGAAAAACCTGCCTTATGAGAGGAGACTTAAAGAGCTTGGCTTGTTTAGCCTTCCAAAGGACGGTTGAGGGGGAATATAGCTATATCTACACTTGTAAAGTTAGGTCGACTTTAGCTAAGTCACCTTAACTAAGTCGACTTTAAGTCGACTTAGTTAAGTCGACTTAGCATGTCCACATCTAAATTTAAAGTCGACTTTGGGGGGAACTTGCAAAGTCGACCTAGAGCGTCCACACTGGACACCTAGGTTGACTTCTAGGGGCTAGGGGGACCTAGGACAGGTCCACGGGGGCAGAGGGGCACCCCTTGCCCAGTGCCAGGGGGCTCAGCCTTTGCCCCATTGTACATGGGTACAATGGGGCAAAGGGGGGCAGGGACCCTGGCAGGGCATAGGGGCAGGGTAGGCAGGGCTCTGCCCTGCCCTGTGGGGGAGTATGCCAGGCTCCCCCTGTGCACCCCCCCCCCCCCCCGCTCCCAGCAGGGAGGGCAGTGGTGGAGTCCTGGAGTAGCCCTAAGTTGACTTAGGGCTATTCCAGGTCTACACTGGCTTAAGTTGACTTGAAAAACATAACTGACTTCAAAACTGAGTTTGATAAATTTATGGAGGGGATGGTAAGATGGAACAGTCTAGTTTGGCAATTGACTGATCTTTGATTACTGGTGGTGGATATGCCAGTGACCTAAGAAGGGAGGGTAGGTGGGATGTGTTCTGAGTTATTACAGAGAATTCTATCTTGGGTCACTGGGAGCCTCCTTTGGCTCAGGTAACACTAGTCAAGCACCTACTGACACCATAGCTCCAGAGCTAATAATTCCTGTCCGTTAATGTATTGGATTAATGCTGGGTGGTTGTCTCAGGTGGCATTTCAGGTGCTGGGTTTTGGCCTACAGAGTCTAGGACCTGGCTACTGGAGGAATGCCTCCATTCCCAGGCCGCATTACAGCCTCTGAGATCAGCCGAGAGGAGCATCATGGGACCATCATCGCTGGGGGAAAGGTTTGTCGGTGAGGCCTTCTCCAAAAAGACCTTAGCTCTGGAACTTTCTCCCCAGACACCATGCCTGAAATAGCCAAACTGCACTGACTTCCAGAGCTTGCTTTAAAAGGCAAGGTGAGGCTGATGTTCTGGGTGCAGCACGAAGGGTGATATTTCGTAGCTCTGCTTACTGGCAAGTGGGGTAGCTTATACTGGGGGGGTAACACTGCCAGTTGCGTCCCCACATGACCTGGACATTTGTTGGTCTTGGGGACACTGGTCCTGGCATCTCTTGTAGCTGAAACCAGACGAATCAATCCAAATGCTGGAACTGAGTGAGGGGCTGCTATGCTGTTAAACTGAAAAGCAGCTTGTGCTAAAGAGTGAAGTGGAAAGCAGACTTTCAGTCTGTTTCTAAATGAGGAGACAGCTATTGCCCAGCAGCCTGCACCCCTTGAGTCTTTGTCCCAGGCACCAGTCCAGATGATGCTGGGATCCCGATCTCCTCTGGCCACATGACTGCTGGCACTGTTTGCATCACACAGCCACCCTGCTACCCACCCGTGATGAGATACGGTCAAGCCCCCGTGTAGAGCAACTGGGGGCTTGACCAGGTGAACAGAGCCAAGGAAACGGAACCAGTGGTGGGAATCAGGTCTTGACGGCA
The DNA here is from genome assembly GCA_007922175.1 of Pelusios castaneus. NCBI lineage: Eukaryota > Metazoa > Chordata > Testudines > Pelomedusidae > Pelusios > Pelusios castaneus. Next base: position 634,576 of record ML685946.1, on the reverse strand, counting down.
GCAAGGTAGGAATTGGACAATGTGTTTTAAGGAGTTTGAGGCTTGTTTAGACTTTGGGCTTGAAAATCTTCAGTGAACTCAAAGCACGTGATGCTAGAGTCCCAACAGGACTCAGGCGCGCCCCTGGGATTCCCAAAACCCCACTCTAGAGCCTGCAGACCCATCAGTGCCTACACTCCCATGGCCCCTACCTTTCTGAGGCACTTCCGGTTGTAGGAAAGTCAAGAGTTAATGCTAAAAATATAGGCCAGGTTTGAGCCACAGATCACTATGGTAACGGGGTTGCTTCTTGGGCATGTTTATATTTATGTATCCTTGAAAGTAGCCTACTTAAAGTATGTTATCTTTCCTTCTCCTGTTTTTCCTTTGGCCACTAGGCTAAGAAATGAGGTTTAGACTGTCTTACTCTTTGATCTTTAATGAAGAGGTAGGATTACCTCTTATCTTTTCCTTACCCTCCCTGGTACCAGGGCCCCTTAAAAATGTAAAGTCAGTGTCTTTTGCAGAAAATAATGAGTTGAAAGGAAAAGCGACTGTGTAATATATGCAAATTCTGTCAACAGTAAACAAAGGCAGGACAATTATATGCATCTAATAGATATCAATATAACCAAAAAAGGGTTCATAAACGTTGTCAATCGTGTATGCATCTCCATACTGCTTTGGATAAAAGGAGTTGTTAAACTACCCCTCTTTGCTCACTCGAGACGTCGAGAAAATGCGTGGTTAATAAAGGGTGCCATTCAACCCAATCCTCCCCCGGGACAACTTGTGTTTTTCTTTTCCAACACTAATCTCATTCAGAGCACCCCATGCCACATGGCCGGGTGTCTGAATCACAGAGCACTGTATGGACTGGATGCAGAGTGGCATCCCTTCACCTAACTCACTGGCACAGCCTTATCCAGCCAGTGGGCTCATAGCTTGCCCCAGAGGCCAGCTGACACTGAACAGTAGGAGAAGCAGGTGTGCCCTTTAGCCCAGTGGCTGGCATAGTCACCTGAGAAGGGAGAAACCCTGGTTCAAGTCCCCCTGATCTCTGAGAGTCACTTGGGTAGAGGAAGAGGATCCCGGGTCCCCAAGGTCACACATGTGGCTCTGATGCAATGGTTCTTAGGGACCAGACTCAGATGCCTGTCTCTTTGAGGGGGAGAGGCTTAATGCATCCCCCCTCCAGTCAGCATGTCCTAAATCAAGTTAGATGGGTCCATGGTGGCTTCTGCAGATCCCATTCTTGGGCCTCTATCTCACAGAGACCTTCAGCTCCCATCTCAAATACCATGAATCCTAGCAAGTTTCTGGGTGCCTAACAGTCTAGTGTTGTGATGTGCAGCACAGCCATGCGTATGTTTCTTTGGGAATCTACCCATGAGGTTCAGACTCTTTTACTGGGACAGTTTCCAATGAAAGGAAAAGGGGAGGCTGCAGTGATCCCCTTCCTCTTTTTGCACATCTTTGCAGGAGGCAGCCAAAATCCTGTTGCTTGCATGCCCAAGGTGGGGGGGGGGGGAGGAATGTTAGCATCGGAGTGGTGCTGAGCACCTCAGAGGCGATGTGATGGGAGGAGTTGGGCCATTGCCCCACCCTCTTCCCTGCCTGTTCATTGACTGAGGCCTGTGCTGTGAGAAGCACATACTGCATCCTTTCAGCTAATGAGTGTAGCTCCTCTGTGAGTTTCCTCCCGGTGTACAGATGCATCTAAAACCTTTGTGGCCGCAGGAGGGATTCTGAGCATGCACTCCAAGCACAGCTCAAGCAAGTGCATTAAGCAGAGTGACTGAACAATAGAGGCTAGGCCACAACAACAGTTCCCGATGCAGAATAAAGAAGACCTGGCATATGGAAATGTAACATATTTCCCATGTCTTACCATATAAAAATATATTGTAGCTACTTCTTATCATATTTTCACCCCTCTAATACATTAAATCTGCACCATGCATTTTGCACAGTACAATGTTGTTGTTTATGGAAAATATATAATTTTTCCCACATGGGAAATAGGATAGAGATCCAAAGACAAAACTGTGGAAGCAGAAAGCAGACCAAGGTCTGAAGAACAGGAGGTAAGAGCACAGGATACACCCATGGCAGATTTGTCCAAACAAGTGGGCAGGAGAGTTAAAGGTTTTTTCCTATCACAAGATGTAAATTCATGTTGGGGGGGAAATGGAATCATTTTGAAGCAGGAATACCTTCCCTTTATGAAAAACATTGGGGAATTCAAAACCTCATAAGAAATGCATCAATCAGCAGGCACCTTTATAAAAAAAACAGCTCAGAAGGTTTTGTGGAGGATCCCAGATTTCATCAGACAAAATGGAAAGAGTGGAAGGGGCTAGAAACTTACTCAGGGAACCCAGGGAGAAGAACAGAGTCGGAAGTCAGAGCTCATTGGTAGCAGAGCTGCACCGCTGTTTATTGAATACAAACAATGGCAAACACAGAAGGCTCACAGAGATTTGAGCTTCCTGGGCTAAGTCCAAAATTCATACTGGGCAATTGTCTTAAGAATACTTTTAGAGGATGCTGTGGCTTTGAATTCCATATCATTGTTTCCCACACTCATGTCCCACCCCACTCACAATTACTTCTTAGCTAAAAATTAAGACTGGCTTTTCCCCTTCGTTCATTAGTAATAAAAATGGCTTGTTTGGACCCTGCCATGTTGGAAAGAATATATTCTGTGTGGGAACCAAAAGTGAGTCACAGGTGTGTTCATTGGCTCCTGCACACCCTGCTTCCAAAAGTACATGGGGAAAACCATGCCACATTCTCCGGACATGGACTCGAGGTTTAAAAGGGGGGCTGGGACAAGCAGAATGAAAAATGGATCTTTCAATGGGATAACTGTGAGAAAAGTATTTCAAAGCAAGCACAGCTCTAGGTGACATCAGAAAATCATATGCTACAATAAGCGTTGTTAAAATGTCAAAATAAAGCATTAAAATAGTGAAGGTAAACTGACACTAGAGACCAGCCTTCTTCTAAAGTCTCACCAAAGGGAGATAAATTAATTAACACTGTACTTTGAAAACATGGACAGGCCTGGGACCATAAATAAAGAGTTCAGGAGAAATATCAGGAGCACAGAATGGAATGGATAAAGAAACTTTTGTGTGTGTGCGTGTATGCGCATATATGTATATATATTTGTTAGTAAAGCAAAAAGTGTCTATGAAAATTAAGGGAAGGCAGTAAATATACAGATTGTACAAGCTGGGTGGAGTGTAATTGGCTTGAGAGGGTCAGGTGATGCAGAATGAAGGATGATGGGTAGAAATTAGAGTGCACCCATTCCAGTGACCTCAGACGTCAGCCTAGAACAGACAAAGGTAAAAAGAAAGGGGAATGGGAAGAGAGAAAAACAAACAACAACAGGGTTAGAAAAGAAAGCAAAGATATTGTGGCATACTCATGAATCCTCGTTTGCGCTCTTTCCTGCTCACTCTTCCCTTTCCACCAGCGCAACCTCCCTGCTAAAGTGTTCATTACATTAATCCACTTGGCAGAGGTGCTGGAGAGTGATACCTTGTTAGGGTTGCATTTTAAAACAGGTCTAAATTGGGGCAGTAATTCCTGCTGGACTGTAAGAGCAGTGAGCCAATGAGTGTGAAATTTCACACAAGGTTAAAACAGCAACAATCCTGTGGCACCTTAAAGACTAACAAATTTCTTGGGGCATAAGCTTTCATGGGCTGCAACCATTGCCCCAAGAAATTTGTTAGTCTTTAAGGTGTCATAGGACGATCATTGTTTTTTCTGTATACAGACTGTATACAGGCATGGCTACCCCTCTGGCACTTCACATGAGGTTAGTTTTCTGCTGTTTAAGATGTCTAGGTAACCTATTTGGTTTCTTTTCCTATACTTTTAATGGGAAGTCTCTGAATTGGGACTCTACATCAGGGGTCGGTAACCCCCGGCACATGTGCCAACCTTAACATGTGGGCTGATCCTGAGCAGCATGCAGTACACAGCGTCGCTCAGGTTCCCCCTGCTGGCCCTGCCCCCAGCATGGCCTGGGGCCAAAAGAGCCACGTGGCACGGCTCCAGGCTCCTACTGGCCGCGCTTCCCCTCCACAGCAAGGCAAGTGCTGTGGGGGGAACCGGGCAAGGGTGGGGGTGACGAGCGGCTCTGAGGCCGGCGCAGCGCAGCCCGGCCCAACCCAGCTCAGGGGCCGGCTCGGGGACCAATGCGACTTGGGACTCAGGGGCTGGCGCAGTTCGGGACTCTGGGGCTGGCCTGGGGTTGGCTGGCACCCTGACCTTGCTCAGGGCCTGGCGTGGCCCAAGACCCTGGCCATCACCCCCCCCCCAACCCAAGCTGCAGCCCCCAGGGACCTCATCCGCCCCCCCCCAACCCGGAGTCCCTGGCTCCACCCCCTTTTGGCCCCACACCCGGCACCTGCTGAGGGTGTGGTGGGCGTGGCCGGTACGGCAGCCAGCAAAGGTTGCCAACCCCTGCTCTACATGATTTCTTTCCTTGCACCCGCACTTTTCACTGCTGATCAACATCTCTTAAAAAAAGACTGTCAGGGCTGGTCTACACCTAGCCAGGATTTCGGCGTCAATTGAAGGGAGATACACAAATACTTAAAATACCTTGCGTTTTTCCTCTGACTGCCTACTGACTGAGGTATCTTCAGTGCGCGGAGTCGGAGGGAAATGCCCTCCCTCCAACTCCACGGTATTCCTTCTGCAGGGGTGGTCTTACAAAATCAGCTTCCTGATGGGCTGAGCAGGGCTACACAGACCCGATTAGTCGATTCGGAAGATTGATCTGATGTCAGCAAATTTGCCACCATCAATGCAGACCTACCATCAGTCTACACAAAGCTTGGTTGAAAGGTGGCCCTGAGATTTGGGCCAATGGGGAGGGATTTTTTTTTTTAAAAGGAGGTTGGACTAGGGTGATTTTTAGACATCATTCACATAATGAATTGACATTTATGGTGACATGCATACAAGCCTGATATATGGGGGCCTCTGCATATGCAAGCCTGATTAGTTGGTGAGGACAGACCCCTGTGAGCACACTCAAACCTGATGAATTGGCTGAGCACAAAAAAAATCCTTTCCTGTCTGGTGTTATCAGTCTTTATCCTACAGCACAGTCAGCCTCATCACATATGCTGAGGGATAAAATAGTCTCTGTCAGCAGCAGCACTTTTACTGCCACAAAGGTCTGCATCCCCTGCACCTTATAGAAACCTTTCCATCAGTGAAGCATTAAAAACCTTGCAAATGAATACACAAAGACTCCATTGTGAAGCAGGTAGCCACTCACGCAGCACAGTTGATGCAAGCCCAGAACAAAGAGATGAAAACCTAACGGTTCGTACTCTCTGCTGCTCCACTAAGATACATACCTTTCCACTGTCATATCTCTTGTACGCTACAGACCATCTACCACAACCTTAACTCTGCCCCCCAGGAATGCTGCCCTTTTTGCACATGACCCTTTATCAAAGTATCCTCTCACAACACTATACCAAAAAAACCTACCCACAATGACTAGTGTTGGGGGAAAAATAATCTGGTAAAGTTGTGTGTAGAAGGGTTGAGTTAAGGTTGTAGAGTGCGCCTGTGATGTGCAAGACTCTTTAAGTGGCTTAACTTTTCATTTCTTTGCTTTTGTGTTGTTATGTCAGGTACAGTGTGTTCATAGCAAACCTGCGTCACAACAAAGGGATTTGTATATCACAGTTCCCTTTGCTCTTTTCAACTTGCCATAGATATTTTAAACTCAGAGAATGATTTCTAAACAATCTGGCTCCCTCCCGACTCCATCTTTACTCTGTGCTAGTCATAGAAAAAGCTGGAATTCACATGGCCTAAAAAAGGTGAGTTTTGTTGAAGAGACCACTAGAATTAAAAGGAAGTTTTATGATGGCAACTCATTGGTGTTAAATGCTGCTTTGCGGCAGGGAAGGACACGCATTTCCAACAAGATTTTCAGCAGTGTGTTAGTCCCTGCTCAAGGGAGACCCAGGACTTGAACAACAGAGAGGTGCTACAGGCAGGAAGTAGGCTCTGTGGCACAATAGAGTGGGAACAAGGGGTTTGGATAGCATGGCAGAGGTTGGTACAGGTCAGAGCTGCGGTTGGCTGGCACAGCCTACAGGATGGAAAGGACACTTGCACAGACCTAGTTCACTATGCGCAATCTAGCCAGTGCGATCAGTCCCTTGCCTTAATGAGCACCAAAGTCACAAAATTAATAAAAGAGCACTTCTCTGATGTATCCTTACTGGAGTTTCATTGTGATGGGGCAGGTGAAGTAATACATATCAGAAGGTAATAAACATGATGGATAAATGGTAAAATCCCAAGGACATCTTATGATTAGCTGGCATGATACAGACCATGCCATGTGCAGAAATATTTGACAATCTAGTTGTATGAACTCCTTCTACATCTGGACACTTTCTAATGTGAAGTGTGATGCGTTGTTCAAGGGGCTCTTGAACAGAAAACGATCACATTTCCCCTGAGGTCAGGTCCCCCTCCTCCCCAAATTATCAGCTGTGCATTCATGCTCAGATGTAAAAAAGTCTGAGGAAATCCAACCTCTTCTTCTTTTCCTCAGTTACAGCTTGCACTATGGACAAACTCAACCAACTACCCCCAATTACAGCCTTCTTAAAAAGTTTGTTTTACTCAGTCGTCCATCCTTGCACTTTCACGTTTAGCATGATGAGGCTCTGCTTAGTGCACCCTTGACCCAGTGAACCCTGGATACTATGACTTCATTTTGGATCAAAGTTGATGGTGAACATTCTCCATGAGCTCAGCTACTAATTGTTCTCATGACATTTTCTGTTTCAAATTAATTGCATGTTATTGCATATTAATCAGAGAAAATAAAAATACTGTTTCTTTCTTTTTCCTCTTTAATTTTTTTATTTGTCTAACATGTCTGAAAGAAGATGTTTCTAAGTCCTGGAAACATGTAAAAAAGGAACCTGGAACTTAGCATTTGGTATTTGTTGTTTATATTTTTGTCATGTAGACAAAAGGCTAAATGAACTGTTTCTAAATTATGCCCTCTCCCCCAAAACAAATAACTTCCCACAACCTGGCTGAGAACTCGCTATGTTTTATGGAAAATATTATACAGCCTAATTATAAACTGCTGCCGACAAGGGTTAACCGACCCACAGCTAACTAACACCAAGAAATAGCTGGGTTGTCAGTAGGATGGTTTTCCTGGCAGAAAGGCCCAACTCGAGGATTTAATATCCCCAATCACTTTGAATATCAACAAACAATAAATCACCAGTTTTCACTTTAAGCAGTGCCCTGACACCTAATAAAATCGCTTGGATGAAAATAATGCTTGCATTCTAAGTTACTGTGTGAGTTTTGTGCGACTTATTCAGTGAGCCTCTCTCTACACGTTGGTCCCTTCTGACTTTAGAGTCTATGGCTATGTCTACACTTGTAAAGTTAAGTCGACTCTGTTAAGTCGACCTTAAGTCAACTTAAGTCGACCTTGTTAAGTCAATTTAACAGTAGACATAGCCATCCACACTGGCTTTAAGTCAACTTAATAAGGTCGAATTAGCTCTATTCCCAACCCACACTGGCTTTAAGTTGACTTAAGAAGTCGACTTAAAGCTTAAGTCGACCTTCAGAGGTGGTGTTATTAAGTCAACTTAAGCTATTATTAAGTGGACTTAAGGAAGCACTTAAGTCAACTTAATAAAAGCCCAGTGTGGACGCAGCTTTGTGTAGGTCAACTTAAGCGTCCTTGGCTATGTCTACACTAGAAAAGTTAAGTCGACCGTATTAAGTCGACTTAACAAAAGTCAACCTAACTTTTCTAGTGTGTACATAGCCCCTTTTTGACCTTATTAAGTCGACTTAACACTTTAAGTCGACTTAATAAGGTCAATTTGGGTGCTAATCCCCATCCACACTGGCTTAAGTCCACCTAAAACGAGGTTTTATTAAGTCGACTTAACTTTTCCTTAAGTCGACTTAAGGAAATGCTTAAATTGGTTTAAGGAAAGCGCAGTGTGTACGTGTAGTAGTTTAGGTCGACTTAAGTCTCCTTAAGTCGACCTAACTTGTAAGTGTAGACGCACCCCTTAAGTCGATCTAAATTGCCAGTGTAGACGCACCCTATGAGTCTACAGGGTGGTTATAGCAACTGTGTTATATGAATGTGGCCTTGATTAGCACATCTCACCTGGCGTTGATGAGGTACTGGGCAAGGCTGATGTTGGCTGGGGTTCCTGTGATGGTGATTTGACGTTCCGATGACCCTTCTGTGGCATTGGCGATTTTGATCTGCGCTCCAGACATCTGTCGAATTTCATTGATTTTGGTCCCTTGGCGTCCGATTATGCAGCCTATTAGCTAGAAAAAAGTATGGAGGGAATTTCTTAAGGCAGTAACTTGCAGAAGGCAAGCATGATCACACAGTGAAGCCCACAGGGCCTGTCAGACAACTCATCACTTCTACTAAAGGGCGGAAGTGACTTTAATGCTCATGGAGGCCAGAGACTAAAAGCTCTGGGTTAAACCACGCACAATGTGAGCTATTTCCCACACAAAGCTCTGCCATTGTAAACTCATCCTGACCTACAACAGCCTGGTGCTATTTGAGGCCTCCAGGTCTCTTGAGCAGAGATGGCTGATTGTACTGAGATTGGGCCAAACAGTGAGACTAAGATACAGACAAACAGCACATTGCTACCAAGTATATTTTCAGGTGTGTCCTCAGCTAGGCTAGAATGTATCAGAGGTGAAAGGCTATCTGTCTTTTTTTTATTATGATATTAATGTGCAAGGGAATTACTGAATTTAAAATGCCAGGTAACAGGACTCCTTGGGTTTTTTTAGGTAACTCTTCTGTTACTGAACTGCCAAATAAAAGACATCATCTGCTTTTCCATTCTCTTTCACTTCCTTTTAATAACAGTTATACTTTGAATTGTTCTGAACTGGTCTATCCTGTCTCTGCCACCATCTGTCAGTCTCTCCACACTGAAACAAACCTGTGATTAGCAAAGCCTCGAGGCGGGGCCAGCTCAACCATATATGTGAACTAGGGGGTTGCCTAAGGCACCTGGCTTTAAGGGGTGCCAAATTAGATGGAAGTGATTTTTTTTCCCTACTTAAAAAAATATATTAATATGTTCATTCTAAACTTTCTCCTTTCTTTTCTGTATTGAATATGAGGGGGCTAGGTGCCAAAGTCATAGTTTACCTAGGGCTCCGAAAACCTTTGAGCCAGCCCTGCCTCAAGGTCTCTACTTAAACAGGCCTGAAGTGGCATGAGATCACAGAGGTGAGTGTCAGAGAGAAGATGGCGGTATTTATTTTTGTTCTAGTGAAAGGTAGCGGGTTGACAGCACTAGAGCATGATGTTATTTATGCCCAGAAAAGATATTTTACAGACATATGCTTCTCACCGTTCCTCAACCCTTTCCTGAAGAAGTCATTTATAGGGATGAGAAGGCAATTCAGGTCTCCGTGCCCATGCACTCAATAACATCTCACTTCAGGCTATTATCAAGCTGTACAGAAGGAATACCAGTTTACTTACAGCTGTAATGAGATCACACAGGGCACATGACTTACGAGGTGAGGCTGAGGGAACTGGGCTTGTTTAGTTTGCAGAAGAGAAGAGTGTGTGTGGGGGGGGGGGGCGCAGATTTGGTAGCAGAAGGGGATTCCAAAGAGGGTGGAACTAGGCTGTTCTCAGTGATGGCAGATGACAGAACTAGGAGCAATGGTCTCAAGTTGCAGTGTAGGTTTGATAGGAAAAACTTTTTCCCTAGCAGGGTGGTGAAACACTGGAACGGGTTATCTAGGAAGGTGGTGGAATCTCCATTCTTAGAGGTTTTTAAGGCCTGGCTTGACAAAGCCCTGGCTGGGATGATTTAGTTGGGGTTGGCCCTGCTTTGAGCAAGGGATTGAACTAGATCAGTGGTCGGCAAACCGCGGCTCGCGAGCCACAAGCGGCTCTTTAGCCCCTTGAATTTGGCTCTTCCAGGTGCGGGCCTTGTTCCCTTTAATTGCAGACTGCTGCTGCGGCCGGGCTGGGGAGATTCAAATCTCCCGCCCTGAGCATGCTCAGACAGAGCGTGCTCAGGGTGGGAGCGGCCTGGCCGAGAAGCGGCTCTGCCGGCCGTCTCTGCAGCTGCAAGCCTCTGGCCAGGTAAGGAGGCTGGGAAGGGGCTGGAGGGAGTCCTGGAGAGGGGTGGGGGGCAGTGTTCCCTCTAAGCTGCACGGGTGCGCGGCCGCGCAGCAGTGAGGGACCCCCCGCGCAGCCCGGCAGCCCCCGCTGCTCCCTCCAACACCCGGGGCCGCGGCTTTGCCGCGGCACACCCGCCCTGCGCCCTGCCTCTGGGCTGGCCTTCCCCGCCCCCAGGGTGGGACAGGCAGGCTCAGGAGCGTGGGCCTGTCTGCCTGCCCCACACAGCTGGGGCAGCAGGGTGGCTGCAGCAGCGGCGGGATCCCGGGCTCCCACCCCCCGACCGCCTCGACTTCCCGGGGCTGGGGCCGAGGCCGGGGCCGGGATCAGCCTCCGGGACTGGGGCCGGGGCCGGGGCCGGGATCAGTCTCCGGGGCTGGGGCCGGGGCCGGGATCAGTCTCCGGGGCTGGGGCCGGGATCAGCCTCCAGGGCTGGGGTCTGCTTCTCCCCCCCCCCCCCCCACCGGCGGCTTCCCAGGGCCGCGGTAGGGTCCTCCCCCGCCGGCGGCCTTGCCTTGTTTTCTTTCTTTCTTTTTCTTCCTTCTCTTCCTTCCTTCTTTCTCTCCCTTCCTTCTCTCTTTTTTCTTTCTCCCTTTTTCTTTCCTTCTTTCTCTCCTTTGCTTTCCTTCTTTTTTCTTTCTTCCTCTTTCTCTTCCTTTCTTTTTTTCCTTCTTTGTCTTTTTTCTTTCCTTCTCTTCTTTCCTTCCTTTTTCTTCTCTTCCTTCTTTTTTCTTTCTTTCCTCTTCCTTCCTCCTTCTTTCTCTTCCTGTTTCCTCTTCTTTCCTTCTTTCTCTCTTTCTTTGCTTCCTTCTTTCCTTTCTCTTCCTTCTCTTTTTTCTTTCCTTCTTTCCTCTCTCTTTCTTTGCTTCCTTCTTTCCTTTCTCTTCCTTCTCTTTTTTCTTTCTTTCCTTCCTTTCTCTTCCTTCTCTTCTTTCCTTCCTTTCTCTTCCTTCTCTTCTTTCCTTCCCCTTTCTTCTTCTTCTTTTTCTTCCTTCTTTCTCTCCCTTCCTTCTCTTTTTTCCTTCTTTGCCTTTCCCTTCTTTTTTCCTTCTTTGCCTTTCCCTTCTCTTCTCTCTTCTCTCTTCTCTCTTCTCTTGTCTTGTCTGCCTTTTCTTTTCTCTGCCTGCCTGCCTGCCTGCCTTTCTCTTCTCTCTTCTCTCTTCTCTTGTCTGCCTGCCTGCCTGCCTTTTTCTCCTCTCTTCTTCTCTCTTCTCTCTTCTCTTGCCTGCCTGCCTGCCTTTTTCTCTTCTCTTGCCTGC
>ML685946.1:600015-623097 GCA_007922175.1 Pelusios castaneus | reverse complement strand
TCTTCTCTTGCCTGCCTGCCTGCCTTTTTCTCTTCTCTTGCCTGCCTACCTGCCTTTTTCTCTTCTCTTCTCTTTTTTCTCTTCTCTTGTCTGCCTGCCTGCCTTTTTCTCTTCTCTTGTCTGCCTGCCTGCCTTTTTCTCTTCTCTTCTCTTTTTTCTCTTTTTTTCTCTTCTCTTTTTTCTCCTCTTCTGCCTGCCTGCCTGCCTGCCTTCTTCTCTTCTCTGCCTGCCTTCTTCTCTTCTCTTCTCTGCCTGCCTTTTTCTCTTCTCTGCCTGCCTGCCTGCCTTTTCCTCTTCTCTTCTCTTCTCTTCTCTTCTCTTCTCTTCTCTTCTCTTCTCTCTTTTTTTTCTCTTCTCTTTTTTCTCTTCTCTGCCTGCCTGCCTGCCTTTTTCTCTTCTCTGCCTGCCTTTTTCTCTTCTCTTCTCTTGTCTGCCTGCCTGCCTTTTTCTCTTGTCTGCCTGCCTTTTTCTCTTGTCTTCTCTTGTCTGCCTGCCTTTTTCTCTTCTCTTCTCTTCCCTGCCTCTTCCCTGCCCTGCCTCTTCCCTGCCTTTTTTTTTCTTTTTCTCTTTGTCTTTTCACAAATACGGGAAACGTTGTGGAGCGAAAGAAGATGTAGTGTCGAGAATTGAGAAAGGTATGTTGAGATGGTTAGGAATACCCTTATTAAGTTAATAACAATGTACCTTCCTATATATTTTAAGTTTAAAAAATTTGGCTCTCAAAAGAAATTTCAATCGCTGTTTTCTTGATATTTGGCTCAGTTGACTAATAAGTTTGCCCACCACTGAACTAGATTAACTCCTGAAGCCCTGTGCAATGCTAATTTTCTTTGATTCTATGATTCCTTTGCATAGGCCACCAATGGAGAAATTTATCACGAATAAGGGGAAAGAATAGTTGAACAAAGAGATGGAAAACAGGTAAGTGAGAGGAGGATTTCTGAATGTTGCAGGGTTTTTTTTTGTTTTTGTCTTTTTAAGAAAATCAAAACAACACTGTCAGAGTGGCTACTTTATGGTACACAGAAATTAGGAAAGCGTGTCTATGTCAAGATCTTTACCACTATGTTCACAGAAGTCAAAAAGAGCTATCTAACTCTGGACATGAGAAACGGTGATAAGGTATGCTAAGGAGATCTGCACTGACCTGGCCAAAGCAAATATACAATTTTTCTGCCTTGCCTTAGTGACATCCCCTTTGACATGGTAAATAAATGGTAAATGACATGAGAAGCAAACTGAGTGTAAGATTAGGACAATGAAAATGGTGACAGACAATCTATTTAAGCTCTGCTCACAGACAGTCTTACAGGCTCTGAATGTCATTATTAACTGTTTCAGTGCTGAGCATTTTAGCAGAAACTATTAAATGGCCTCATTCAACTTCCAAGCTAATTCATACTTCTAGAGGACTGCTGCGGCCTCACTGCCATTTTGAAAGGCAACACTGTGTATACTCATATTTAGAAAGTTAGCCTTAGAGCCATGAGGGCTAAAACCTTTCTAAAGCTGAAATGCCAGTAAGTGTTTCACTATGTGGCAGCTCCATCTGAATTCGGAATGCAAATACTGAAACATTCGTTGACAGCAAAGTTAATTCTAGCCTGTCGGTGGGTCACTGTGCCACAGAAAGAAAGTTCAACAGTTGAGGTACGAGTCGCACTGCTTTCCACAGGATGAAAAGGCTCCCCTTACAACAGAACCCCACTCTGGTAGATGAGATCATGTATAGAGAATTCAGTACCAGGTGCATCTGCCAGGTCAGCCACAAACTTCTGAACACAAAGTTTACATCTATTTTGATGATGCTTGGAATTTGCATTAGGTGAAGAAAAATGCCAATATTACCCTGCTGGTCACCTGATAGCACAGGTCTGGCCCATTTCCAGCTGAACAACACGAATACATTTCTCTCTATCCTCACCCACATTTGTTTCTATTGGAAATTTTCAGTCAAATTGAGAGTAAATTGTCTCATGTGTAGAATACAGTAAGTTGGGGGGAAGAGATGCCCCCTGTTGCTGGGTGGGTAGGAAACGTGCCATGGCTCTGACTAGAATGATAGTTCCTCCTTATGCTGATGTTCTAAATGTCGTCAGTTCCTAGTCCAGGCATATTCTCTCAAAGCATGTTCAACCTGAGTCTCTTCGGGACCAACACTGATAATCATGCGAATGATGTCAATAGTACAACAAACAAGAAATCCTGTGGCACTTTTAAAGACTAACAAATTCATTTAATGCATGAGCTTTCATGGGAGAAAATCCCACTTCATCAGACACTTCAAGTGGGATTTCTCCCATGAAAGCTCATGCATTAAATGAATTTGTTAGTCTTTAAAAGTGCCCCAGGACTCCTTGCATGTTTTGCTGAACTAGACTAACACAACTACGCCTCTGGAAGATGTCAGTAGTGTACGTAGTGGCCTGGTAAAATGGGTCTGGATGAACTAATGGTGGAACAAAGTCCTCCCATCTTATTCCAGCTAGGAGCTGACGTTAGAATTGTGCGGCGGGCCTGGATTTTATTCACTCACAGCTTCCCTCCATACCTAGCAAAGCTGAAACTGCTCAGTAGTCATAGAATTAGAAGAAAATAAGTAGGCCACTCACCAGTGGAGTGATTTTCCCTTCTTAAGGTGGGTACTTAAGACAAAGGATCCATCAGGAAGTGAAATGACACATTTTCATTAGTTCTCAATAGTTCCCCTACACTGAGAGGGTAATTAGCTATCGGAACAAGTTGCCAAGGTTAGTGGAGGATGCGCCATCACAGACAGTTTTTAATGGATCTTTTCTAAAAATATCTGCTCTAGGAATTATCTTGGGGAAGTTCTCTGGCCTGTGCTACACAGGAAGTCAGACTAGATATCATAATGATCCCTTGGAATCTATGAATTATGTAAATATTAACTACAGTTATTTATTAATGAAGCAAGCTTCACAACATACCAGTGAGGTAGGTCTTGTGTCTTTCACTGCCCAGTTTATCTAGACTGCCATTTGTTATCTATTTTTGTTCACCAGAATCTGGTCTCTATCTAATCCTGTGGTCATCTCCCTACAACTGAACTACTGATGATGAAACTTCCCAAACCAGAAATAGAGACTTATCTGCTGGGGACCAGCTGATGGTTTTGGGTGTCCCTCTGGAATATCTTAAAGGTGTTCTGCTCCTTTAAAATATTTGTCATGAACCTTGAAGCGTCTATCTCACTATTGATTGGAGACTGATGCTACATATCCAAGAGAAATGCTGGATCAGCCTCATCTACACATGCTACAGGAACAAAGAACCTGAAATCATGAACCAGGCTTTAGTGCTCATTTTTTTAAATTTGTGAAGTTGAAGTGTGCATGAAAGTATTTTGCATATGTGACTGCAAGGTGTAGCTTGTTTTTATATTTGACAAGTTATGATCTAGCCATGAGGCACTAAGGACAATGACGTTTCTTTCACTCATGTCCAGTATATTAAAAGCTTTTGCAATAACCCAGGAGAGTTTAACTTCTGGACTTTCTCTTCTGCCACAACTCAAGATTTCTGGTGTTTTTTACCTGCCAAGGCTCAAATTCAAATGGAAACCTCCTGATTTGATGATTCTAAAATGTTTTGATTTTAAAATTATGTTTTGATAAGCACAGCTGTTCTGAGATTAACCTTCTTCTAGGATCAAAGAAAATACTTCAACTCCTTTGCACTCCTCCAAGTCTCCCCCTCCCATGCAATATGATTAACAAGGAGTGTCAATGAGTGTATTAAACCATCATTAGTCAAGTAGAACTGCCAAAGCCTGGGACATTCTTCTTTTGATTTCTGGCACTTTTATACAAGAAAGGCTACTTTGCATCTGCTAAAATGAATTGTTAAGATAAAGAAGGCTATGTGCGCCCTTCTTCTCCAGGTAAAAATAAACTCAGGGACTTGAAAACTTTCAAAACAGACTCCTCTGCTTTCTTGACCAAAATTATTCTGATCACCAAGAAGTAAAGAAAAAAAAAAAGGATATTGCAGCAGTCTGAATCAGAAAGCAGCCGGTGAACTTTGGTGTGCAGTTCCTGTCTAGCAAAAGCTGTGTGAGAACAAGTTTTGTTTATAATGACTGTGAGTCCAAAGTCAATGAAGTGATACATAGTAGTTCGAGCTTCACCTTAAGAGAAAACTAGAATTTATCAAAAAATACACCCTTACGCAAATAGTTGCTTAATCTTTACAAAAATGCTTTAACTATCTCTACATCCCTGTTTCCAATAGCTAGATGACCCAACTTGCTGAGTCTTTGTGAATCAAGGCACAGGAAATCTCCTAGTATTTTCCCAAGAGAATTCTCCGTAACACCATAAGAACAAGGTCTATCAAGCACGGTATCCTGTCTTCCAACAGTGGTGAATATCAGATGCTTCTGAGAGAATGAACAAAACAGGGTAATTACGGCGTGATCCATCCCCTGTTGTCCAGTCACAGCTCCTGGGGGTGCATCTACACTTACAAATTAGGTTGACTTAAGGAGGCTTAAGTCTACCTAAACTACTCTACGTCCGCATTGGGCTTTCCTTAAGTCGACTTAAGCATTTCCTTAAGTCGACTTAAGGAAAAGTTAAGGTGACTTAATAACACCTCGTTTTAGGTCGACTTAACGCTTAAATTGACCTTATTAGGTCGACTTAAGCCAGTGTGGACGGCGATTAGCACCTAAATTGACCTTATTAAGTCAACTTAAAGTGTTAAGTCAACTTAATAAGGTCAAAAAGGGGCTATGTCTACACTAGAAAAGTTAAGTCGACTTTTGTTAAGTCGACTTAATACGATCGACTTTAAGTCAACTTAAAGTCAACCTTATTAAATCGATTTAATAAAGTTGACTTAACTTTTCTAGTGTAGACATAGTCCTGGAAGTTAGAGATTTAGAGACACCCGGCACATAGGTTTGAGTCCTTGACTATCTTGGCTAATAGCCATTGATGGACCTATCCTCCAGGAACTTATCTAACTCTTTTATGAAACAAATTTGTCCTTGACAATGAAGTCCACAGGTTAACTGCATTGTGTGAAGAAGTACGTCTTCATATTACTGTGAAACCTGCTGCCTATTAATTCATTGTGTTAGTGTTATTTTCCTCTTCACATTTCTTTCTCATTTCCTTGTGACTACTTCTAATTATGCTGCCTGCAGAGGTCTTACAGAAACCAATGTGTTAAGCCAAGATCAGTGATGCACCATGTACTGGACCTCTTTCATCACTGCCTCCAACATCTCCCAATTTATAGGGTCGGAGGAGCTGATAGCCTAGAGCTGCCTATGCCTATGCCTATGCATACAACAGCACCTGAGAAGTCCCTTGGAATTTGTAGGTTCCTCCTTGGGACAGCTTCCTGCCTTATTGAGAGCTAAGAATCTATCTCGTAAGCTATTCATGTCTGTGACTATGGGCAGGTCTTCACTGATGGCAGCAAATTCTCCACCATCAGTTCAAACTTCCCAATCAAATGATCGTCTCTGTGAAGACCTGATCAGCCAATCAGGAAGCCAATCCTGCAACACCACCCCGGCAACTAGGTAATGTTGGTTCAAAGAAAGGCCCCTCCTTTTGAACCAGCACAGTGTGTATGCAGGGAGTAGAGAAGCCGAATGTAGATACGCAAGTTATTTTAGGTAACTTGCGAATCTATGTTTGACTGCTGCTGAAAAGCACAGGCAGTGTAGATCTACCCTATTTGAGCACATGAGTTTGACATTTGCTATATACTAGTATACCAGTAACACTTGACAGTTCAGATGCTGTTGGAACAAGCATGGGTGTGCACATCCAGTTACAATTTGCAGAAATGTTCACAAAAAGAGTTCTAAATTATGTTTCCCCACCACCTGCTGAAAACCCTCAATAGTCTCATACCAATTTTTCCCTAAAGTGGGATTTCCCTTTCTCTGTACAATCAAGATTAAATTACAGTTAATCCCTTTTCAGATCTACTTACAGTAAATTAAATATATTCAACCAGCACTCAGCAAAGAGAACAAGGATTGAGCGGGCACCTGCTTCACACAAGTTCTCCTACCTGCAGTGTATTGATGGAACAATGGAACATGCTTTAGTTGCCATAACCCTAGTCTACACTTGCCACACTTTTCGGGATCAGTCAATGGAAGATACACAAGTTACATAAAATACCTTGCATATCTCCTGCCGACTTCTTAACTGCTCCCTACATATTACACTAAGCTAACCAGAAATGGCGTCCGGTCGGCATAATATTACTACGGTTATGGAGCTGGTGTTACAGCTCTGGTTCCATGTTCGATTGAGCACGTCTACACAGATGGCTCAATCAAACCCAGAAGATCACGCTGATGGTGGCAATTTTGCCACCATCAGTATAGACTTACCCATAGAATATAAGATGACTTCATTCTCTAGAGCTGTCAACGAGGCATATTTCATGAGCACTAAATCCACTTTAAAGAAAAGGCATATTTCACAGGCTTTAAACTAGCAAATAGAAACCTGACCCATTCTTAACTTTGTTTTATTCTGCACATTACATCTAGCAATCACACTAAATGCTTTGACACAACACCTTCAAATGACATGTTCAACAGACTGGTTGCTACAATGCTATTTAATTGATTTATTTGTAGCTTTCGTATATATCTTAGTATAGAAAGCATTCAAAGGTGCTATACTCACATCATTGGGAATGGTGAGTTCATGAGTACTGGCCGGGGGACTGGCATCCAAACCTGAGCATATGCAAGGGAAAATGGTTATAGCTTGCAGAGAAAGAACTGTGTATTGCCTGGTATTTTGTCAAAATAGCAGACATTTCAAACGTTCCATACTCCTTCAGGATCAGGGGTAAGCGGATAATACATTCTGGTACAATAAAAAGGAACAAAATTACTAAGAACACTCCTGCAGTTGGTCACTACTGTTCTTCTGGGATCCCTCACCCTCCCAGTTGGTTCTCATTATGAGGATCATAGCTTCCAGACTAAAAGTTAGGGACTACAGGTGCCTTCTCATCATTGTGTCTTCCTTTCAAGAAATGAGAAAAAGCCACTTGCTAGTGCCAGCTGATCCATGTGTCCTTTCTTTTAACACTCGAACAATCCTGAGATTACTAACCATTGTGCAAAATTACAGACCCACCTGGGAAATGCTGAAATAGGCTAAATAAGCAATATCCTGTGTTGCTTGACATATCTCCAATGAGAAATAATGTATGCACTTTGTCTGTAAGCTAGTGAAAAATCAGATGGCTCACACCATACTAGAGATAGAAAATGTATTGTAGGATGAATGATTTTTCATGATGATGATTCTATCAAAGAGCAAGTAGTATACACATTACAAATTTCTCTGGTTGCAAGAATACAGTAGAGTTTTCTGGGGAAAACAGTCACACAGAGGAAGTACAAGTCAGATCAAAAATGGCCTTTGTTAGGATATATGGAAGTGCTGCATCACACCTTTCTGCATGTCTTTCTGGCAGCAGTCTTCACCAGTGGTTTACCAATTGTAAGACGGTGTTGCAGTGTATCCAATAATACAGGCTGTATGTGGAAGTTCTTTTGTGTTCTGCAGTGGAACTCTGGGAGTTCAGGCATGGTAGATTTACACTCAGCAATGAAACAAAGACACAAAATATAAAAAAAAAGAACTGACTATCTGAATTCAATACCCATCATACACTAACTCTATTGGAAAAGCAAGACATCCAGTTTTAGAGCCTGCATCACTGCGTAACCAAATAGAAACATGCTGTACCTAAAAATCGATATGTGTAGAAGCGACACATTATTTCTTTCTGCTTACTCAAAGAGTTAAAGAACACTTTCCATTAATAAGAAAAGTGGAGGAGTCAGGGGACAAATCTATGCAGACTGAAATATAAGAAATCACTATTTCATAATGTTCTCAGTACAGGACCAAACATTTGTTGCCAATAGTTTCTCTAAATATGATTATTACCTCTTCCCTCATTTCTGATATAGTGACATTCATATCCCTATTTCCAGCATTTTGAGAGTAAAGCTATTTGGTAGCCAAAATGAATTTACAGCTACACACAAAAACTTTAATGAACATATAGAATAAACAACAAGGGAAAGCATACACGGCAAAGAACATAAATGAATTCAAGAGATACCAAGGTGTGTCTGGACAAATAGGGGATTAAGGATGGGGAGAAAAGGAACACAGAAAGTATGATTAAAAAGAAACAAAAGCAAATGCAGATACGTTAAGGCCAGGTGGCCTTCTGCTGTTCCTAAAATGCTTCATGCTTTATCATTTTCTCTAATAACAGTGATGAAATAAGTTACCTCCAGTGTTGCTATGAAATAATACAGCAACATTACTGAACTCTATCATGCAAGTCACAAAATGAAACTACCCCAGAACTGCTGCTATATGCCATGTAGAATTTTGGAGTTGCTCCAAAAGGAATATATAAATAATTCAAGTAATGATCTAGTGTTGCCACACTTCACTTCCTTCAATGTTTTTTCCACTGCTAAAGAGAACTCCTCATCTAGTTTTGCTGATAACAACAGAGTACATTTAGAAAATGAGTGAACTGATAAAGTACATTTTTGTTGGCATCATATGTCTACACTTGCTAAAATTAGTTCGAATTAGTTAGTTCGAACTAACTAATTCAAACTAATTTTAGTTAGTTTGAATTAGCTTAATTCAAACTAGAAAAAGTTAGTTCGAACTAAGCAAGTGCCATTCATGGCACTTGCTTAGTTCGAATTAGCAATCCCCATTCATTTCAATGGCCGGTTAGTTTGAACTAAGAAATTAGTTCGAATTAACATGGCCACATTGGCTAATTCGAACTAGTTAGTTCGAATTAAAGCCTTACTTCTGAAGCCCTATTCGAAGTTATTAGTTTGAATTAGGGAACCCCTTAATTCAAACTAATTAAAGCCTAGTGCAGCCATGGCTTTTGTTAGTTCGAATTAAGCCTCCTTAATTCGAACTAACTTGCCAGTGTGGACATAGCCATTGTGATTGAAGGAAGGATTCAAAACAGAATAGCCATTGCTTTCAGTATTAGGTCCCTAACAAAGATTGACACTGCATTAATATTACAATGAAGAGTGAATATATGAAAATTTTCTTAAAGAAATGTGATGTGTTCCCATTTTCCTTAGCATGCCAGAGTTCAAAGTATGTGGTGCAAAGCACTTCTTACCAAGACTGAAATCCATGAATACGTCAAAAAAATAAAGCTTTAAATTTTAATAGACATTTTGGAGAGTACTCCTGGAAATAGTTATCTCAAATAGCTTTGTTTTGCTAAAAGGTATCAAACTTTCCATACATTACTAGATTTAGCCTCACACCCCCCAGCCCTCCAGGTCAATACTGAACCATCTCACAAAAGAGGAAACTGAAAAAAAGGAAAAGAGAGGCCACAATTTTCAAACATGGGTGCTCAAGGCTAGACACCTAAGGAGCCAGATGTTCAGAAATAATGATCACTGTCTAGTCCCAAAAACTTCCAAAGGATTTGTTAAGAACTTAAGAAAATCAAGGCACTTATTTAAATATCTAAATATAGATTCCAGTGCTTAACCTTAGGCCCCCAAGTTTGGGTGTTTTGACTTCAATGACTAACTAGTCTGAGGACACAGAAAATAGGACTAGAGCTCGGACTGTAAGCCAGGTCTTTCAATTGCCAACCATGTGCCTTCACCACAAGAGCATCCATCCTGCCATCTGTTGTGAGTGCAAAGCAATGGAAGCCCTTGGCTGCGACACCAGCACAGGAAACTGTTAGTCTACTCGTTCCAAAGGGGTAGCCACATTAGTCTAGTTCATCAAAACAAACGGAGTCCTGTCAAATTTGTTAGTCTTTAATAGTGCCACAGGACTCCTTGTTTGTCACCGCTAGCTTTCAATGGGGTTGATATTGGAGAGTAAGGACTTTACTGAATCAGCAGGAGGCTCCTATATACCACGACTTAATGAAAAGCACTTCTCACCGGGTAGACTTCCTGAGTAATGCACTCACTGAAATAAATGCACCCTTCTTTTACCTTACTACACACCTTCACTAATGATCCCTTTCTGTGTAAACAAATCCATCCACACAATGTGAATGGGAAGGGAAAATCAGAGAGGCAAAAAATTGATTCATCCTAACATTTGCCCATGCTCAAATGGGGCTTGAGCTCAAGGGCTGGTCTACACTGACGGGGGATTTCGGTGGCAATCGAAGGGAGATACACAAAGTACTTAAAATATCTTACGTATCTCCCTTTGACTGCCTAACGTCTACTCACCACGGGGTCTCCACAGCACTGCAAATGCCTTCCCATCAAATCAGCGCTACGTTACTTGCTGGGTAGATCTTAACAAATCGACCACTGGTTAATTCTGGGTTCAATTGATCGTGTCTTTACAGATGCTCAATCAAACATACACAATCAATGCTATGCTGGCAGAGGTGCCACTAACAGTGTAGCCTAGGCCCAAGTCTGGACAGATTCTGCACCATTCCATCACCCCCTTGCCCTCCTGTTTGCTCTCGGCTCTGATCCATCCCTGATCACATGGATCCCTCTTCACTATGTCTATCAGGAACCATTCACCTTGATGCGCCCATCTCTGCATCCTCTCCCTTATTGAAAATCAGCTGGCCTGGAAATTTGCTGGGGCCACCTCAACTACCCCTTCCCATGTGCTGCCATTCTGTGTTTATATCTGAGCAGCTGGCCACCTGGAGTTAGGAATCAAGGAGTCAGGAGGTCAAACCTGTTACTGAAGCTGTGGAACTGTAAACAGCTTTGACTGGAAAGCACCAATATACAGCTAACAAAAGGAAAGTGGAATGGAAACCATTCATGGTTAAATGGTAACCATCTACTGTGATGGCCCTACTAGAAAGCCATTAACTCTACTCTGGTAAACAGGTGATGTAAGCAAGGTACCAGAGAGGGCAAGAGAGTTTAGAACATTTCATTGGACAGAACTATTAATTGGTACCTAAATAAGCTGTAAACATCAACAGAGGTGGGCTGATTATGTGCTGTATATTAAGTGTAATCGAATCGTGTAAACCTGCATATTAAGTATAGTGAAACCATGTAGGGATTTAGGCATGATGTAACCTACCTGTTGCATTCTGTATATTGTATTTAGCATTTTAGAAAATATTTATGTCTTGTGAATTCTGTATTCGGGGCTTATTTGTACAGGTGTCCAGAGAGGCGGGACATGGCTACTTCCTGTGAGGTTGGATGTACAAGGGGAACAAGCATTGTGATTAAAGGCATCGTTTACCCTTCCTTCTCCTGGGTGGACCTGACTTTTTCTTCATCTTCTTTTCCTTCTAACAGTTAAGTCTTGTAGAATCCATTTCAATGCTCTAAGTTTGCCTTTTTACTTATGTAATGTCATCAGAATGTTGTGAACTGTGCACATTTATAGATGTATTTTTATGTACTTATAAATGCAGCGCCAAATCTTCAGCTAACATAGAAGTAGCTACATTGACTTCACTGGGGCTAATTTCCTTGAGTCGAGGATATAGTCTGTAAAACATACGCACGTTGCTCTAACAAAGTGCAGGTCCAGTCACCAATGAGAGATATTTCAATACAGTAAGATCCCAAAAATTCCTTTCAATGGCATAAAAAATAAAATATTTTTCATCAGGAAATACATTAATTAGTACTAGCTCACATTATGACTTGAGTATTTCCCAAAGATATGTTAAAATTAAAGATATTTTTAGTAATGTGAATGACAAAAATATTTTTAGTGGTTAATTTCTTCTCTCATTTACTCTCAAGTGCTAAAAGAATCTGTTTTGACTGTATTTAAGTCATAAACAATTATTATTAAAGAAAATCTGTACTAGCATATTTTCATTTCTTAGCCAATTGTCAGTGCAGAAAATTTAAAATAGGAATTTATCAAAAATTACAACTTTACTTGGATACATTAATGTACCGCATAACTTAGAAAACCACTTTACTTTGGGAGGGATTAATAAAGCTATATTAACAGAGCAATGCTGTTTCTTTCTTCTCATGGGTATTCTTCTGTCATCACATGGAGAACTTCATAAAAATCAAATATAATAATTCAGGTCATAATTCTGTTTTCTTGACCATTCCAGCTAGCATGAATGACAATTATACAGACACATCAAGTGACTATATTAATAGATGTTTGAAGTACAATATAGCATGGACAAATTTATTCACTTCCTTAGAAATGCTGTACAAAGAAAATGGCAGGTCCTGTCCTACTCCATTTTATCTTGTCCACTGGAAGTCACACTGTCTTGTCAAAAGAATAAGGCTATTTATGTATGATTAAACAATGACAGGATCCTATTCAAGAAATATTGCAACAGAAGCCTGCTACTTTCCCTACATCTTTCATTTTACCTGATGATTGGCCCATCAGATTTTGAGCTTCTTCGGAGGAATGTAAGGGCAGCTTTTCTCCTGAAGAGCAAAGAAGAAACAGATTTAATGCTTTTGCCTTCAAGGAGATAAGCAATGTCACTTCATCTAGGAAGCTCAAAATATGATGGACAAAATGGCAGAAAAGGAATTTCCAGTTGGCATTTTGACCATCGAGTGAAATGAATGTATCTTAAGTCTTTTAATTTCCTATTCTATATCTACTACCCTATTTCACAATGAAAAATTTAAATTGTATTATTAATGTTGCTAACAAAGTTTCTGAGATGCATAGCCCTAACGAGACTTCTGGGTGTCCTCAACTGTAGTATATTGCTGCAAAGAGCTCCTTCACCAGAGGAAGGGATTTCCCCTAAGAACCATGTCTAATTCCCCCCACATCTTATGAAGCACAAAACACAGAGGCTTCACATGCACTATGTTTCAGCCAATATTCTACAACTACTTTATGCATATGAAGAGACCATCCCGGAAAGTGATTGAGATCGAGAAGAGTCAAAGGGAATTTACACAGCCTTTACTTATTATTGAATCTTGTAGATAATGCTCAACAAATGAAGCACTGCCAGAGTCCACGGATGTCTCACAAAAAGCCAATAGCAACTCATGGCAGTGAATAACCACTCCTCTGTGCAAGAAAGGGCCCAGAAGATTTGGTTTTATACCAAGGTTGATTCACCTCTATTCACATAGCTCGCAAAGAAGGAAGCAGATAAACACTGCCTTCCCAAAAGCAAACTGTACAGACACAATTACAGTGAACCATAATGAAAATCACTTTGAAATATTAATCTTTGTTAACTTTGTTAACACCATGGACATTTGCAACTTGACTTTACTTGTCCTGTTTATTGCCATTAAATAAAACAAGCTTAGAAAGAGAGAGAAACTCTACAGGTAAGAAGAGAAGGAAATCTGTAGAGGGCATCCGGGTACGTACCAGGGAAAGCGGGGGTGGTCTGTCCAAGGGGAGTAAAGGGGGTTTGCTGCATAGCCAACTGGTGAAGCTTGGTCAACTGCTGAGGGGAGGGACATTAGAACTAAGAAGGTTATTGTTATAGAATACAACAAATCACACCAAAAAACTTAAGAACAAAATTATAATAAAAAAAACCAAAACAGGAGGCCATGTTAAAACATGGCAAACACAACATTAACAGAAGGACTTGGCCTGGGTCGATACAGTAAAGCCCAAATCTTTAGCAGAAGTGCTTGATCAGGGTCTGAAGTACGATACCAGCGGCAAGCCCAGTTTTGGTCTCTGTCTCTAACTTTGTCAGTGCAGATCTCTCCCAAATCTCCTGCAGGCCCACAGACAGCATCAACTGCCTTGACAGAACAAGGAGATGTCAAAGCAGCTGTAAAGGGTGTCAAAGCAAAGCAATTCCAGCTGCCACTCGGCTGGTCAGAATGTGTAAGGCACTGTCACTGACTGCTGTTAGCTACAAATAGTTGTAAACCCCTCTGAGCAGTGTAAAATATGCTGCCAGGAGTATGATAATCAAATTCCAATGTTTTAAAAGCCCTGATAGTTCCTGGGATAACTATCAGAAATGTACAGTGATTGTCCATTTTGTTTCATTACCTACTAGATGTTCCCCTAGCTTTATTTATATGCTGTCCTTTTAAAGGAAATTATATCTAGTTGTCCAACTGATTGTAGCTCTTAAAGTGGTCTCTTTTTTAATACAAAACATCCCCCATCTGGCAAAACATGGGCTTCAAGCCAAAACAGGTAAGTATTTCAGATCCTGTATATCCCTTGTTGTGCTCGGAGTCTTTTCCTGGCCTCTTCAAAAGAGACCTTGTGAATAACGATACGTTTGGAATACATTTTGTGCTCTGTTTTATTGCTTCACATTTCAAATGGTAGAAATTCCATCTTAACAAGGCCCCCTTCAGGATTTTGCTGTGTAGGCACAAAGGAGTGTCCTGTATGGCTCCCCCTTCAATAATCTTCTAGTACTTGAGTGGCCTTGGAAATTTAACAGAATCATAGAAGTCAGAAATATAAAAGACCTGTTAGATCAGTTAGTCCAGTCCCCTCGTAAGGTAAGTGGGGGCGTTGGCATTTAAATTTGTAGGTGAAACAACATCCCAAAAATCCTGGCTCCTGCAGCACATCTGAGGGAGGGAGAGCAGGGAAGTCTGACATTAGCAATGGTGAGGTGAAGCGCTGGAGGTAGAAGACCTGGGAGGCTGAAGAAAGCAGGTGAGGATGTGGAGAGGAGTGTTGGAAATGGTATTTATTTATCTGTCAGTTTCCAGAGAGTTGGCAAGCAAGATTACATCAGAAGCGTTTGGCGTGCAAACTGTCAACCTTTAAACAAACTAGTGGGAAAGAGCAGGTCAGATTCCAACCAGCCCAAAAGGGGCTGCATCAGGTGTTTTATTGAAACAAGAGACATGGAGCTTTTAAACACTCTCATGGTTTTGCTGATCGAGGGGGCATAGTGTCCTTTCAATACACAGGAAGTTTTGTGTATAAACCCCAGTGAATCAAAATGAGAATAACCTCTAATGTCACATACAATATGATTCCAGCAAACCAACATGGCAACCAGGTGATAAAACTTGTTAGTGCTAGGCATGACAACTTTCTGCCTGGAAGGAAAAAAAATGAACATGATTTTTTTTTTTAAAGAACATATCCTGTTTTACACTAAAATGGAGACCAAAATAATCTCTTTGGGTTTATTCCAAAGTTAATAATACAATTTTCAATGGTTCTTCTAGAATTAGCATCTCCATGTTGACTGTGCTCCAAGCTTCCAAGGACAACTGCTGTGCAAATAGTACAAGACATGTCATTGCTACTATTCCCAGACTAGTTTGGCCATTCTTCCTGCCTGAAAAGGCACAAATTCTGCTCAGTGCAATTGGGACTGTGAAATGGAAAGTGGAGTAAATCAAATTGCTCATGGACTTGAACATTCCCAATCACATCAGTGTGAAGAGATGATGTTTTCACCTCATGGAATGACTTCAGGAGCCACAGACCATTCATTGTAGCTGCTCAGGGATGGAGGAAACAGTGAAACCCTTTTTGTTTCTGTCATTCAATTAAAATATTTTCATTAACAAAGGCACATGGGTATAACAAAAAAAAGTCTAAAGAATTAGGGGACTGTGCATTCAGGTAGTAGGATAAATCAGTTGTTTAAACCAATGCCTAAACTTCTTGCAACATATTCTATATTTCTAATTTCTGTACTCTAAAGAGTTGGAAAGAGCCGTAAGAAAAATGTTGCCAGCCAGCATTTACTTGGGTTCACAGTATAGAATTGTTTTCATGTTTCCATTAACTTCATAATTGAACATTGTTTTAAATAACAGAGTCTTAAAAGAGAGACAAATACAGAACCAAATTACTCAGGCTTTTGCATAAAGTTTCTGGAAATTCTGCAGGATTTGGCCACAGTGTTAAATGAGTCACACATAATTTTTGCCTATCACTGACCAGAACATAAATGCTTCCATATTACAGCATATACCATAATGTGCTTTCTTGCTGTGTCACATAGAAATACCATAACAATAAGAAATATAGTTTGAGTCAATGCTGGGAGGTGCTGAGAAGGAAAATTGGGAGGAAGGGGCATACTGATTTGACTAGCAAAGTGTATTCCTCATTAGTCACAGTCTATTTAAGGAGAGAAATTGAAATATATAAAATAAAACCTTCTTAGAAAAAACGTCCACTGTTTTAAAGTGGATATATAATATTGAAAAGCTAATGGGTCATGCTCTGCTCTCTATTACGCTGGTCTAAAACACTGTCTCTAACAAAAGACTTTGGCCCATTCTATGCATTGTTACCAGTACATTTGGCTGCATAGTAAACATCATTTTAGTAGTTTTCACTAGCGTTTTCAGAAATGTGCATGTATGACACCATAAAAGTTTTTATCTGAACATTGTTATGCAAGAAGTAGTCATATGTTTTAAACTCATCTGGTCCACTGAAAATATAAATGTTAAACTACATTGATTATTGAACAACATGAGATTTGCAATGGGTCATTCAATAGCAGATTGGGTTACAGCTAAGATTTTCAGAGGGGTCTAGGAGAATTAGGTGCCTACATCACATTGACGCTCACTGGCTCCTAATTCCATTTGGCTTCTTTGCCAATAGCATTTCAGAGTCTGCCAATGGTTCACAGAGTGCTATCAAGAGTTTACCACTATTTGCCCCTATGCTGAACTCATATCCTAACACCTACTTTGATTTGCTGTTACAGCCTGACTTGATGCTATGTCATACATTCCCCTGCATTTAATTTCCTCCCACTCTGTAACTTTCCTATCTTCAAAGCGTCTGACGAAGTGGGATTTTCTCCCACGAAAGCTCATGCGATTAATAAATCTGTTAGTCTTTAAAAGTGCCACAAGACTCTGTTGTCTTCATACACTCATAGACTGTAAGGTCAGAAGGAACTGATATGGTCATCTAGTCTGACCTTCTGCACAACACAGGCCACAGAACCTTACCCACCCCTTCCTGCAATAAACCTCTAACTTATGAATAAGTTATTAAAATCCTCAAATCATGATTTAAAGACTTTAAGGGTGCGTCTACACTTGTGAATTAAGTCGACTTAAGTCTGCTTAAGTCGACTTAATTTAATCTGCGTCTACACTACAATTTCCTTAAGTCGACTTAAGTTGCTGCTTAAGTCGACTTAAGGAAATTTTCAGTTGACTTTATTAAACCTACTTTAAAGTCGACTTTACTGGCTAAATTGACTTTATTAAGTTGATTTAGCCAGTGTAGACACAGATTAGCCCTAAATCAACCTTAAGTCGACTTAAAGGGCCCCAGGGCTCCCCCACTGACCTCCCTGCCAGGGTGGTTGGCACACAGCCTTCCCCACCCCGCTCCTATAGCCTGCCCCTGTCCCTGTCCTGCTCAGCCCCCATTGTACCAGGGTACAATGGAGCAAATGCTGAGCCTCCTCGCACTTTGGAAGGGGTGACCCTCCTTGCCACCATAGACCAGTCCCAGGACCACCTAGCCCCTAGAAGTCGACTTAGGCGTCCAGTGTGGATGCTCTAAGTCGATTTGGCAAGGTCCACTTTAAGTCGACTTAATTTTATAGTGTAGACATGCTAAGTCGAGTTAACAAAGTTGATTTAGCAAAGTCGACTTATTTTGACAAGTGTAGACATAGCCTAAGGTACAGAGAATCCACCAGAAATTGAGTCATTCCCAGTGTTACAGAGGAAGGCAAAAAGACCACCAGAACCTTTGTCAATCTGCCCTAGGGAAAAATTTCTTCCTGATCCCAATATGGTAATCAGTTAATCCCGGAACATGTGGGCAAGACTTATCAGTCCGACACCCAGGAAACAATTCTCTATAATAACTCAGAGCACACCCTAACAATCATCACAGCTGACAGGCAACTGTGGCATATTTTGTCTTTGTCATTAGACATCTGTTGTATAAGTAATATAAAGTGCCACATATGTGTGTCACAGGGATGGGGCAATCAAGTGCAAGGTGGCACATGTCCTAGAGTTGTAGGATCATGTTATAAAAGTTTCCTATTGTGAAGTAGAGTCACCTATGGAACCTTAACTCTGGACATCCTTGGCCTGACATTGAAGAGATGTCAATTTACATAGAGTGAGCTTTGGGCTTCCTGACAGCTGGGCAGTGAAATCTCTGTCTTCACATTGCAGCAAAGCAGCCTTTCTTCATCTTATTTCTTTATTGTTTTTGAAAAAGACAAAACATTTTACATAAATTGTTTTCTATTTTTATCACTTTTTGTCAAAAAAAATGTGTCTCAATATTCATTTGTATGCTTGCTCCTCAAAAATAGTGAATATTCCCTTACTCCCCATCACCACTCCAAAATAATAAAAGCAGCCAGCAAATGTGAATTCCAGCAAGAATGAATAAAAGCTGCATAACTTGAAGTGAACAGTGCTGACTTTCATGAAATATCTACATGCCTTTCTGTCAAATACAGGTTTATCTTTATTGGTGATGAGTACATTCCAAGAAGATAATAAACCAAAGCCACTATGGTTACCTATCAAACAAAAGGAGACTCTTGTACTCTGTCAGTAGCTAGCAAGAGCTGAGGTCAGTAAGTAGCAGTTTAGTACACAAAGGATACATGTATTCCATCCATCTCACCTTCCCTAAGGCCTTGTACACATTACAAAGTTATTGCGCGATAACGCTCGTTATTGCGCGATAACAAGCACAGCGTCCACACACAAATCCATGTTGCTGCGCGGTAACAGCCGTCTTACCGCGCAACATGTAAACCACCAAAACGAGGGTGGTAGCGGCTACCGCGGAACAGCTGTTCCGCGATAGTTTGTGTGTGTACGGCTGCCATGCAATATGAAGCCTCTAGAAATGTCCCAGAATTCCAATTCCATCCCTTCTGCACTTCCTTCTGCGCTCTGTGGCTGTGATGTGACTGTACCCGCCCTCCCATCATTCCTGGGAATTTTTGAATTCTTCACTCTTCTTGTTTGCTCGGCGTGGAGTGCAGCTGGGGTCTCCAAGAGCAATGGCGGCTCAACGCAGCAAATGTGCTCCAGTGTGGACCACACCCGAGGTGCTTGATCTCATAGGCATCTGGGGAGAGTCCGCTGTGCAGGCACAGTTACATGGCAGCCGGCGGAATTTAGATATTTTTGGCCAGATTTCTCGGGCCATGGCAGAGAAGGGGTACGAGAGAGACACTCTTCAGTGCAGGTCAAAGGTGAAGGAGTGGCAGATTACGTACCACAGAGCCAGAGAGGCAAAACGGCGCTCTGGCTCAGCACCGGCTACATGCTGATTTTACAAGGAGCTGGAAGCAATCCTGAGCGGGGATCCCACAACCACCCCAAAAGCTGCTGTGGACATGTCGGCACCCCCCCATGAAAAGGATACCGGAGCAGACAGTGACGAGCAATTCGTCGACGAGGACGTAGAGGTGGAGGATGACTTGAAGGGTGAAAGCGGTGCAGCCAACCTAGGGAGCCAGGAGCTGTTCTCCATGCCACCCGACACGTGCTGTCCAGATTCCTTCTCCATACTGTCTTCGGATGCAGCAGAGGGGAGCTCCGGTAAGTTTCATCAGAAGTGGCTTCTGTGCTAGCTGGATAAGCTTTGCGGGCAAATGAAGAGCAGGCAGGAGATGGGCGTTTTGAGTTTCATCCTTTCTTTTCTTTTTTTGGATGGTTTTTTTTGGTTGAGATCACTGAAGGTGTCCTCGATGTACTTCCACAGCCTCCTTGTTAAATTCAATGGGAGAGCAACTGTTTCCCCTCCCCCATAGAGGGAAACACTCCCTCGCCAGTTGCAAAGCACAGCAGCGGGAACCATGGCTGTGCACAAGCCTGCTGCGTATGGTCCTGGCTTAAAACCAGTGACATGCAGGATATGCATTCTGGCCTGCAGGGGCACTCTAAGCAGTGAGATATCAGCTTCCATGGCAGAGCCGTATGTGAACTAATCACCCAAAGCACTGCAAATAGTTCACGGAGCTGTGTGTCTTGTCTCGGCAACCCAAACCTCCCTTTGCAAAAGCCCTTTCAGTCCCCGGCACTGCCCTGTCCCGTGGGCACTGAGGACTGTGGTGGCAGAGCATATTACCGGCTCCTTAACCAAAATGAGAACAATAGCACTACTTATGATGTTTCATTTTTCCTTAGAAACAACCTTCGCCGGATAGTGGTCTGCGCCAGCTGACCGGCTGAGACAGATAAGGAGGAGGCCTCGCAGCAGCAAGGAGGATATCTTCCAGGAGCTGATGCAAGCCAATGAGGCATCAGCAAGGGAGACTAGACAATGGAGACATGAGTTCTGGGAGGAGCGCAAAGAAAACAATTTGAAGAGGCAGAAGCAGAAGGATGCCCTCATAAGCATCCTACAGGAGGAGACCCAACTGCTGAAGACCATGGTTGGTCTGCAGACCCAGCTGCTCCAGGCTCGCCTCCCCCGCAGCGACAGCAACACTTTCTGTCCCCCACACTCCATTCTCCCTCAAAGAAGTTCTTTGAAGCCCAGGGACCCTCCTGGTACAATGTTACATCCACTCCTGCACCAAGCTATGGCATTGAGACACGCACATCTATAGCTCCTTTTGCAGGCACTGCTTACTATAAATATTTAATGTTTTATAATAATAAAATTGAATCACTTGAACTGTGCACAGTGTCTTTATTGCTACACAGTAAAATTAGTTGTTGCATGTTTAGTATTCATGTTTAGCATAGTACAGTAGACGCCCACTGGCACCGCTCCCCCCCCTCATTCGGCACCCAGTAGTGCGTGAGGACACTACTGCACAGTGATGCAATGCGTCCTATGAGTCTCCATCACTAAAATGCACCCTAAGTGCCTCCCTTATGCGGACGGCTCTCAGCTCTGCCCCCGATACTCCTAGTGGCTGGCTGCTGGAACGCAAACTCTAGCCGCTCAGCCTCCACATCCCATGAAGGGGGAAATTTCTCTCCCCTATTTTCACAGAGGTTATGCAGGACACAGCACGCCGCAATGACAGCTGGAATATTGTCCTCATTCAAGTCTAGCCTCCCATACAAACAACACCAGCGGCCTTTTAAGCGCCCAAAGGCGCACTCTACGGTCATTCAGCACCGGTTTAACTGGTAATTGAAGCGCTCCTTGCTGGAATCCAAATTTCCAGTATAGGGCTTCATGAGCCAAGGCATCAGTGGGTAGGCTGGGTCTCCTAAGATGACTATGGGCATCTCCACATTCCCAACAGTAATTTTATCATCGGGGAAGAAGGTCCCTGCCTGCAACTTCCGGTACAGGCCCGTGTTCTGGAAAATGCAAGCATCATGCACCTTACCCGACGACCCCGCATTTATGTCTGTGAAATGCCCTCTGTGATCCACCAGTGCCTGAAGCACCATGGAGAAGCAGCCCTTCCTATTAATATACTCAGTCACAAGATGCTCCGGAGTGAGAATAGGGATGTGCGTGCCGTCTATTGCCCCTCCACAGTTCGGGAATCCCATGGCTGTGAATCCATCGACAATCTCCCGCACGTTGCCCAACGTCACTGTCCTCCGGAGCAGAACATGATTAATGGCTCTGCACACTTGTGAAAGTGCTAACCCGACGGTCGACCTGCCGACTCCAAACTGATTCACGACCGAGCGGTAGCAGTCTGGATTTGCCATTTTCCACAGCGCGATTGCAACACGTTTCTCCACGGTGAGGGCAGCTCTCATTTTGGTGTCCTTGCATCACGGGGAAGGGGCTAGCTCCTCACACAGTTCCATGAATGTGGCTTTCCGCATTCAAAAGTTCTATAGCCACTGGTCATCATCCCACACCTGCAAAATGATGCGGTCCCACCACTCGGTGCTTGTCTCTCTTGACCAGAACCAGTGGTGCCCCATGTGCAGATGCTCTGTGAAGGAGCTCAACAATGCAGTGTTGTTGTTCTGCATGGCAGTCACCAGCCCAGGATCATCCGAATCCGGGTCTGATTCAGAGCTGAACACATACTGTGCCACCAGCCGAGATGTATTCATTATGCTGAAGGCAACAGTCGAGATCAGAGCTGGATCCATGTTGCTGCAAAAAGGAGTTCCGGGAAGCACTACTGTTGAAAATGGGTGCGAGTTGCTAGTAGCAACTCTCGTGACGCAAGGGGAACAGAACACACCATGGGAAACCAAGACTTTACCCATGGTGCTCAGCACTACTCTCCTTCTACCCAGGATTCTTAGCGCCAAATCAGGATGGATGGAACTGTGGGATAGGTTCTCACAATTCAATTGGGTTTCTTGTGAAATCGCGAATTGCAGGGGGAGGCTCTGTTCCGTCACAAGCGGCAGAGTGTGGATGCGATTCTGCGCTGCAAAAACCACGTGACTTTTAAAGCGCAACGGGCTTGTTGCGCAATTATTCCTGTAGTGTGTACATGGCCTAAGTCTCTCATCCACATACTAACCATGTCTCTATCTACTTAGCATTTAAATACAAGTATCAGGACAATCATGCATAATAATACCAGCACAGTTCCTTGCTATGGCCTTATACACACTAGAGCAGGGGTCCTCAAACTTTTTAAACAGGGGGCCAGTTCACGGTCCCTCAGACTGTTGGGGGGCCGTACTATAGTTTGAAAAAAAACATGAACGAATTCCTATGAACACTGCACCTATCTTATTTGTAGTGCAAAACAACATGAAAGAACAATACAATATTTAAAATGAAGAACAATTTTAACCAACAGAAAGTTAACAGTATTTGATTGAAGATAAAGTGATTGTAAATAGAATTAATTAATTGTGTTTAATTAATTTAATTGGAATGAATTTTGAATTGAAATTTAATTTTAAGAAAGGTTTTTATTTAAAATTAATTTTTAAAAAGCTTTTTAAAAAAGAAGGGAGAGAAAGAAAAAAGAGAAGAAAGGTGGAGAAAAAGAAAAAAGAAAGAAAGGAAGGAAGCAAAGACAGAAAGAGCAGGAAGGAAGGAAGACAAAGAAGAGAAAAAGAAAAAAGGGAAAGGAAGAGGAAGAGGAAGAGGAAGAGAGAGAAAGAAGAGAAAGAAAGGCAGGGAAGAGAAAGGAAGGCAGGGGAGAGGAAGACAAAGAAAGAAAGAAAGAAAGAAAGAAAGAAAGAAAGAAAGAAAGAAA
>ML685946.1:577813-590015 GCA_007922175.1 Pelusios castaneus | reverse complement strand
AGAGCATTTATGAGATATCCATTGAAAATAATATCATAAATGCTTCCCTAAATCTAGACAGCATCACACCCTGCCCACATGCCCTGTCCTTTGGTGGACATGCCAGGCTCCCCCTGTGCTCCCGCCGGCAGGGAGGGCATTGGTGTAGTCCTGGGGTAGCCCTAAGTCGACTTAGGGCTACCCCAGGGCTATACTGGCTTAATTCAACTTTAAAAAGTTGAATTAAGCCTTAGGTCGAGTAGAAAGGTGGTTTAATGCAGTCGATTTAATTTTCATTAAGTCGACTTTATTTTGCTTAAGTTGACTTAAGCAAAGTGTAGTGTAGACACAGGGCACATTAAGTCGACTTAAGCCAAGCTTAAGTTGACTTAAGTTACCAGTGTAGACGCAGCGCACGTGACAGACCAACCTGTGGGAAGGCACAGCTTGTAGAAAGCTAAGTCTTATGAGACAGCCACAGTACATTAAGCTTTCAAACATACCTGCACCCTCACAAGAGCAGCTGGGTAAGCCATTGTATGCATTTCATTAGCAACATTTTATTGTGAGGGGAAGACAAAGGGAAACACTTTTTCTGACCATTCTCGGAGGCACAAAATGCATGTAGGGTTTATGTCAGAGTAAAGGGATAGCACTGAACAATACAAATAATTTAACATCAGGCCAAGTCCTCAATATTAATAAAGTTTAGTGCTAATAGGTTAAAAGGCTATTCAAGGTAATACAGCTATGACACATGGTCTGTTATTTTGAGAATATGGTATTAATATTATTTGTCTAATATTAATATTAGTAGTAAGTAACAGTATCATGCAGGTGACATAAAAGAGTAAAATGGGTATAAGAAAAATTAGGGTAAAACTCACATCCGGGTGTGGAATTGCATATTGTCCCTGAATTGTATAGGCCTGCAAAAGAAAAAGACATGCCATTAGACTCGGATGCAGCATCCATTTGAGCCCTATGCCTCAGCTGTGGCTTTATCCAGCTCCCTGGCCCCTTTACTAGCCAATCAGGGAATGAGAAAAAGCCCCTTTGATTTTTAGAAAAGCTTTTTTGCTGTATAAATGAAGCCAGATACGTCATCCACCCACTTTCCCTGTAAAGCGCTCTGGCGTCTCTGTTACATCTGCCCCTCCTTCTGCCAGCACCGGGTTTTTGGAATGCCCACTATAAAGCACTTAGCATCCCAGACTGCTGGAGCACCGAAAACCTTAGAGTTACGAAATGAGCCTGCCTATCTGCTTGAAATGCTTTCTGTCACTACCCACCAAGCAAGTCCAGAGGGCTTTTAGCCATACACAAGTAGGTTTGAATGATTTCAAAGAGTACTTTCAAGCAAACATACAGATGGGTCCTCAAGTGCCTCTGCTTGGGCAGGGGTCTGCAACCTGTGGCTCTGGAGCCACATGTGGCTCTTTGGCTGCCCCCTTGCGGCTCTGGGCTCCCCCAACCACCGGGGTACCCTGCAGGAGGCCCATGCCTGGCTCTGGGCTTCCCCCAAACACCAGGGACCACACGGGCAGCCCATGCCAAGCTCCAGGCCTCCCCCCCTGCATAAGGGGACCCTGCAGCAGAAATCCTGGCTCACCTCCCTGCACCTCCCACCAGGAGGCTACACCCATTGTGGCTCTCAAAACACTTTGTTATTGAAGGAATTTTCAAAAATGGCTCTTCTTATCTTTTGGGTTGCAGACCTCTGGATTAGAGAAATCACATTTAGAGGTCAGCACTGAGCTATCCCGACAGAATTGCTACACGCTCCTTCAGTCCTATGCACAAAGGGCCCTGAACAGAGGTTCGCATGGGAAACTATAAATTTAACACTGCAGCTGGCTAGTTTGGACAACCTCTTGTCATGTGTCCACCTCCAATCTCTCCACTGTGAATCCAGTTAAATTACTCTAAGGGGATGAGGTTGCAAGAAAGGACGCTGTTTGGGGTGATCAGAATGCTACAGTGATTTTACAGAAGAATCACTAGGGCTGAGTCTGAGGGCTTGTCTACACTTACAGCGTCACTTAGTGTAGAAGCTATCCATGCCAATGGGAAAACTTCCCCCATTTGCATGGGGACACCATTTCACTAAGAGGCAACAGCTGTCAATCGCAGAAGCCCTCCCGTCAACACAGCACTGTCTATAATGAGGGCTGGTGGGGGGAAAGCCACACCCATGTGTGTATATAGTTATACTGACCTAAGTTTGTAGTGTTGCCCAGGACTGGGAAGTCACAACAAGGGAAACATTTGAGTGGAATGCAAATTAATATGGTCAGCTCTGAGACCATGAAACATGTCACGTGTGGTGCTTAGGAGTTACACTGCACCTCTCTTCCATGCATGTAGCACAGAAGTGCCTCACAGGCATGGCGGGGGCGGGGGGCATTCTACGTGCTGTGAAAATGAGAGTATTATGAGTCAGGCAGTCGGCATATTGGCCATGTTTGTGCTGTGGCTGCAGGGGCAGGAGGTAGACATACCTGTGAGTTTTAATCTAGCTTGCTCACTACAAATAGCAGTAAGAAGCCTGTTTGGCTCCCTGGATATGTAGTCTCATTGCTAGCCTCTACAGAAGCTCACCTCTCCGCATCCTTTTCAGCAAGTTAGCTAGTGAAGGTACTCCTGCCCAAACTGTAAATCATGCCATGGCTACAGGGATCTATACTTAGACAATGGACTATGCTTTTGAATGTATTTCTCAGAACTTGTTTCTCTTTTCTCTACAAACCATCCTTTCCTGTTATTCCAAATTTAATTTTCATTGCCCAGCTGAACAGACAATATAACTGTATGCCTGAGTCACAGCTAACTGTCAGCCTGATGCCTCAGGAGCTCAGTAACCTCAGGTTCAGGACACTCAGGACCGGGCCCTCGCTTCCTAATAGCTAGCATCATAATTGGCATAGCTTTCTGGATCGCTACTGTGGGTGAGCAAACTGGCATTCTACAGATGTCACCATATACAGCAGATTCTTGGAAAGCCAGTATTAACCAGGCCTCTGAATCTGCCAGCTTGCTGCCCTTTATGTCTACAATGAATAGATCATTTTGGAACCACATCCAAACAGTGGAGATTTAGGGTCCTTACTACTGACAGGACCTCCATCCGTCAGTGGAAGGTTAGGTAGAGTAAGGCTGAACTGAATTGAACCCTTTATTCATATTCAACTGCCCTGTGAAATATTATGGCTGGGATTCACAAAGCCACATAAGGGATTTGGATACCCCGTTTCCCTATAGTTAATGGGAATAGGATATCTATATCCCAGATGTGACTTTGAAACTCTCAGCCCATAAATATGCTAACAGTACAAAGCAGTGTGTTTAGAGAAAGAAAAACAATTCAGTCCAGGATATATGACTGGTATAGGTGAAAGAGGACTAAGGAAATGTCTCTCGCCTTGATACTGACTTCGACAGCAAGATCCACTTTCTGGCCACCACATATGAATTGTCTCTATCCACTGTTCAAAAAGGTACTAGCAAAAAATTCACTGAAACAGCATATTTTTCACCATAGTGAGTGTGATTTTCTTCTCAGTCCTGATAAAGCTGAGCTTTGTTGCATTATGTGGTTAAATATCGTGAAAGGGTTTATTTAGGAAAAGAAACATTCAAATCAGTGAGAAAACAGCCTGCAATATGTAGGATTAACAATGAAAGGCTTCATGGTGTTTTACATCATAGATGATGCAAGTGAGCACAGAAGCATTCTTAAACCCTTCAAAGATTTATGCGCTTGTGATGTCATCATTAGCTTTTTGTAGGGGTAAAACAAAATGCTGCTCTCATGTCTTATTTTTTTTACAATTCTGAAGTGTCCAGTATTTATACACTTTTAATCTATTCATACATTGTGTTACTACATTAGCAGGAAATGGACCCCATGCAGCAGAAATCTAGTGTGTCATTTATGTTCCACTTATGCCCTCAAAATAAGGTGTAAGCAGCATTTAGCTAGTATGTGGGCCTCAGGGTAGCTCTCTGCACTGCAGTGAATTTCACACTCTTAAATCAAGGTTTGGTGTTTGCTATGTACATTGTCTTTTCACCAGAGTTTTGCAACAATCATTTAACATGCTCTTTGTATCACTTTGAAAACAAGCATTATTGTCTATAAACAGCTACATTCAAGATGTCCTAGTGCTGAGGCACTTACTGGATTGTAAAACATAGCTTATTAATTAAAACATTTTTTTCAGATAATTCCCAAATAAATGGCATAAAGGATGGATAACACTTTGTAAAGGGAGAGTAAAGACAGCAAAGAAAAGGAAAGTCTCAGAACCTTTGAAAAGTTACATCAGTGTTACAAACAACAAGCTGTTTGGTACAGTGATATCCGCAGGGTGAAGACCAATAACAAATGCAGAGAAATTGGACAGGAAAAGCCAATCCAGCATTTTCTTTCCATCAAAAATTGTATTCTCTGCCTCTTAGAACATAGATATGGTGAGTTAGAATTATTCATGTCCACAGTCTCCAAAGAATTAAATTCCCACCTCCAAATCTTTCACTCCCTGGGCTGCACACGTGGTATAGTAATAGAAAGGAAAACAGATTGAGGACATTCTCTAACTTGTTCAATTTTTCCTTTACATTTCCATTTGATATTTTTCTTTAATTTTTGTTTAAAAGATCAGACTCTGAACATAGTGCATTGTTATACACACTTGCCAGCTAGTAATTGCATCTCAGGCCCAAAAGGATTGCAGCTATGCTCTGCATTCAGTAATATGAATACTTATTTCTAGAGAGGACTCAGTAACTGAATGAAAAATGATGCAATAAGCATAGAATTAAATAATATCCAAAATAAGCCATCCAGTCTCTTGAGGATATTCTGCTGTATCTATGGTGTCTTGGACAGATGCAAATCAATTTTCTTAAAAAATAAGTTGAATGAAGTAGTTGCTCTTAAAATGTCAACCTTTTCCCCAACAATGACAGCACAGATATCGCCAGTCCAAAGCACATGAAAAAACCAAGGTGTGTTAATTGCTAGAAAAACACCAATATTTTGATGGGACCCACTGTAAAATATTTGAAAATACTGTAGTTTTACTTGCAGTCAAAATGCACCTTGGGTTGAGTGACACACAACTTCCCATCCCCCCGTGGACCTAATCCACCCAGTTACTTTGGCTTTCCAGTCCTCTAACAGAAAGGGACATGTTGCTTGAGGCCCTCCATGCCTTCCTTTGTACAGTCTGTACTGAGGGGCCCCCAAAGGGCCAGGAGCACACTGTGGAAATGGCACTGCCCTCCTCCCCCTATCCTGGATTGGAGCTGCCAAGTTCTGCAAAGCTCCACAAACACCAGGATAGTCACCACCTCCCTGCAAGGTGACCCGGGACTTTAAACAGCTCAGGCAGGGAGGTAGGAACCCTTGCCATGCAGGAGGTGGTGAAGGGAGAGTCAGGAAGAAGCATTTGCAGCTGTTGAATGGGAAGTCTGGAGTGACTGGGGAGCCTGGAGAAGCCAGAGGAGACCAGAGTGTTTCAGGGAGTTGGGGTCACAGTTTGGTGGACTGGGTTCACTAAGTCATTGCGGGGGACATTGATGGAGCCTGAGACAGGTGGAGGCTGTTGGGGGGTGGGAGCCCGTAAGGCTGTTAGAGAGGAAGCTGGGGGGATGGAACAGCCTGAGGCGGGGTAGGGGAGAGCTTCAGGCGATTGTAGGGTTGAAGTCTGGGGTGGGAGACACTGAGGTAGTTGAGGGGTTTTCAGGCGGATGGAACAGATCGAAGTGGATGGATGGGGTGTTGGAGAGACTCAGGTAGTTGGGGTGATTGCTGGGGGAGCAGCAGGGGCAGTAACCCTAACCCTGAGACAGGCATCATAACTGGGGATGGGTGAGCCGGAGACTACCTGGGGGGGGGGGGTGGACAGAGGACAGTGGCACTGAATACCTGACATACCTCAGCCCCACTGTACAGTTGGGAGGCCTGGGAGATTGTGAGGTAGCTGGGGAGCATTTCCCCCCATGCATTTGCTCTTCAAGTCACAGGAGAGGGCACTTGCCACTTTCTGAAGCAGAGCCCTTACAGCTAACAGCTTCCTGCTGAAAGCAGCTACAGAGTTTGGCCTAGCACCCTCTTTGGGAGGTGAAACGCTGACCATAGGAATTAACAAGTAAATTAAATCCAAACAACGTGCTGATTCTCCTTTATACAGCAAATGAGGATTTCTGGCTTTAGCGCCCTATGTCTTCCCTTGAAACAAACCTCTGCTCAAGACACCAACAACTTAGCAGTGGGAAAAGTTCCTTCCATCTTACTCTCCCTTTTGAGAAGATACAGTTCACTGAGCAGCTGGACCCAAAGCTCCTTTGCAGGACTGCTGTTCGCAGGACAGTGATACACTCTGTTTGCCAGAGTTTCGGTGACTGGTTAAAAACTTAGATTCTAAGTCTGCATTCTGTAAAATGCCCTTAGCATGTGGTTCCAAACTTAGTTTGCATTTTTGCTGGCTATTATGGTTGAAAGGGAGAACAAAATGCTTTAAATAGTGTCATCTTGGAAGGCATGCTGATGTTTAGCTACCAAAAAAATATAAACTGGCTATTAATGCCCATTTTTTCAATGACACACATACAAGTAGACAATTTTTGGAGAATCTAAATTAAGACAGCTAAGACCTGACTTCCATGACTCCATATAAAGTAAATGCACCTGTGGATGCTCATCCCATCTGAAACCCAGGCTGAGTGTTTTCAATTGGGACTTAATCATTGAGGCACTCAAAATATATTTTTGATCATATATTTTTCTGTTTTCTATTATTCTGGTTTGAAAGGAAATTCCTGGAGCCTGGGAGAATTCCCATCCTAATTAGCTTCTTAGATATAACAGCGATGAGTCCTACGGAGACCAGATATTTTATTAGAGAGGCAATTAGATTAGAAGGAATAAATAAGTGTCATTACTGAGAAATAGAATATTTGCAACCTGGACCCCAAACTTCAGAATACTGGCACTCTATACACCACAAAACATCTAAGTACTTAAGCTGTCGCTCTACAAAATTGGTTAGGGTTCATTCAAATTGGTTTTATAAGGCAGTTGCAGACACATTTTAGGGTACCCACACACACAGGTTTGCATTGCTTTCAAAAGACTTCAGTTAAACTGGTGTAACTTTGTGTATAGGACAGCCCTCTCTCCAGCCAGTTTCAGCCCTATGGAAGAATGTGTAATAAATACGGCAATTTTCCCACTCTCGGCATAATGAGACCAGAGAGCAACACAGGAGACTGGGAGGTTAACATTTACCTCATATTATATTATATTATATTATATTATATTATATTATATTATATTTATGTAATTCTTGATATGAGTTTAAAAAAAACCAGGCATTAGTTACCTTAAACAAAAGTCACTGCCTGCAACCTAGAATTCATATTATATGGAAATCTTTGGCAAACCAATGTAGGTGAGTGCCATGGAAGGCACTCTGCTCTAAGAAACAGAGGCAGTTTCACTTCCAAAGGGCTCTGACAAACACATTAAAAATACCTTAATTTTTGGCCAAATTCTGCCAATTTACACACTGAAGCCAATGCGATACTGCCTATTATTTTTCAGTCCCTCCATTAAAAACAATGGTGATTCTGTTGTAACAAAGATTACTGGTAGAGGGTCATCTTGCAATATCTGTGTAAAGAATGTGCAAAACCTCTCTCTATTGTGGGTTTTAATATAAGGCAGAGCTCAGGTAAAACTTTAATGAGAGATCTGTGTAAGTAAGGACTTAGGAGCCAGTTGTGTAACGGGTGCAGTTTTCTCTGGGCAACATTGAGCATCTTTGTTCCAGTCCTACTGACACCTAAATATGTTTAATTAGAGCTGTGTGAAACTTTTTAAATTAAACTGAACATATTAGAAGTTAGAAAGCTTTGGGATTCCTCTGGAAAAGTATTAACTGGCCTATCTTTGTACAAAACCCTACTCATTTTCACTAGACAGTGGGGAAATATCAGTGAAAACAGCTTCACTTTTGTGCATCCAAGGGTGAAATGTTGCTCAAAACTGAGCAGAGTATAAAAAAAAAAAAAAAATCAAACTAAGTTTCCAGCAAAGATGGAGCTGCAGCAAAAACATGCAAATGTGTGATGTTTTACATCCAGCACTGCTATGAAACAGTGGTATTTTAACCGTGTGTAATCATCCCAACAAAACTGTGGCAAGGATTACCATTCCTCACAGTCTTGGTGTCACAGTGCAAAGGAATAGATCCTGCAAGGTGTAACCCATATGCCTGAAAAGGCTATCTCTGAGAGACCTGCTGAGGGTGGGTTACTGTTGTTGGGCAGATTAGTGACCCACAACTGGAAACTTCCAGAAGCAGGGAGTGGTAGCAATTTGAGCATGCTCCACAGTGTACCCTGCTGGTATGATGTGATCAGTCAGATGACTGGAGAGCAGCAGCCTGAGCAGACAGCAGGCAGGAGCTGCCTTGAGGGGAGACCATGTGCTCAGTGTTCTGGAGAGGAGCTGAGCCAGGAGTGAACAAGATGTTTTCTCCATGTAAAGGAGTCATTTGCGACAGACCTTGCAGACATGCATATGGGACTGAGGGCTGGTTGCAGAGGAGAAGAGAAAGCCTGCATGGAATGCTACAGAGGATCCCAGCAAAGAAAGAAGAGGACAGCTATTTCTTGCCACTCAAGCTTCCACACTGGAACAGAGACTGTAGCTGAGAGTTGGGTGAACTCCACACAGACTTTGGGACTCTTGGGGATCTTTCATGCAAGGGATTGTTCTTGGTTAATTGTAGTTTGTTTTCTTAGGATAAGGTTCATTTAGTTAGTAGTTAATAAAGTTCATTGTTATGTTTATTGTAGTAGTATTTTAATGTGTGAGTGTAGCTCTGAGCAAGCTTCGCCGTGAGTCCTGTACAGACTGGATCCTGGGTCTCCAGCTGCTTTTCCCTACAGGGGTTGGGGTGTATTTCTGTGAGGCACTGGAGAAGGGCAATTTAATTAATTTTAGCCCACCTGAAGGTTACAAAGGCACTTAGTACTCTAAGACAAACCCCTCACAGCACTTCATTGTGTGCTGAATATGCATGTGCTAAGGATCTTTGCTTGATCAGAATATAGCACCTTACTTTGCAGATTCAAGCAGCAAATGTGGGGAAGAACCCGTTTGACACTGAACACTGAATGCCTGCTAGGAATGTTCAGTCCTTTCCTAGGATGCATGATGGTATGTAAGTGGATTATAAAATTCACATCTATTCCTAACAATTTTGCTGGAGGAAGAATTTTTCATGCTCTCCTCCCATGGATAGAGCAACTCAGCCAGATATTCAGGAAAGTTAACCAACAGCAGTTTTACAAAGAGTTTTCAGTCCAGCTGCTTTGGCACAATATGAATGGGATGAAACCATGCAAGTGAGAAGGCGAGAAAACCTGAATGCACTAACGGGCAGCGGCTGGTGCTGCAGTAAAAGGCTGAGGTTGGCAGTGGAGGCCGCAAGCGGGTCGGCTCTTACCTGACCACCTGCAAAAATGACAGGGGTGGAGGCGGGCTTTGGGCGATAGGGAATGGTGGCACCTTTCGGTGGGGACTAGGAAAAGGGACAAGGAGAGGGAGAGAGAACATTAGAACATCTTTCCTAGAACATCAGTAAAAAGAGAATTAGACAGCAACCAACCCAACACAGGCCATGGACACCACAATGCACACAAATTCGGTAAGACTCTCCTTGTCCTACAGAGATTCCTTCAATAACTTTAACAGAAATATTGGGACCAAACGAATATTGTTTCCAAATGAAAGGATACAAGGGAAATAGTCCTATGAAGGGGAAAAATGTTCTCAGATCAAATTAGGTGAGGTCTCTCCGCAATTCCCTTTCCTACAGGCTTTACTCCAATACATCTTCGTACCTTAATCTAGTTCACTCTCCTACATTCAGTACCATACACACTGTATCTACTTATTTTTCTGTTAATCTACATTCATCATTTACTAAGTTTTTGTGCATGAGACAGCAGTCCGGCAGGACCACTCACTTTGAATAACACACTT
Source organism: Pelusios castaneus (assembly GCA_007922175.1). Taxonomy (NCBI): domain Eukaryota; kingdom Metazoa; phylum Chordata; order Testudines; family Pelomedusidae; genus Pelusios; species Pelusios castaneus. The sequence goes on along the minus strand of ML685946.1, from coordinate 579,976 downwards.
AGCCAAAGATGAGTAGCAACAGGATGATGTCCCAGCTATTGAATATGGAGGGAGGTTACTAAGGAGGAACGCATACAGAGAAATTTTCCTCATACTGCAGCCTTTGTTACTGTCATCAAACTATATACTGACAGCTGATTACAGTGATGCCAGGTGTTGGGTGTGATGCTATAAACATGCTTGAGGGGAGTTAAAAAGAGTGAGGAGATTGTACAACAGATTGAAGGTCTTTGCCTTCTCCACTAAAAAAAGAAGGAAAAAAACCCTTTTTAGTTTCTTCCAATGCAGATAGAGCACCAGGGCTGCTGGTGTCATTTTTTAATATAATGAACTTTTGTTTGCCTAGCTGTACAGCTAACATTGCAAGGTCTTTGGGGCAGAGACTGTCTTGTTACTATATATCAGGACAGGACTTCAGAAGAATGGGCCCTTTAGGTTGTCCAGTAGTACCAATAATAATAACAATAAAAATTAACTGTTCAATGTAATATGTGCAAACAGGGCAGTTTACACACTGTGTCCCACAGAAGCTTGAGAATTACCCTGCCTCTCAAATGATCGCTATATTTTAGGAAAAAAAGTATCGTATTATAAAACTGCAAATAAGAAATTATGCTTATTACATTTCAAGATAAGTGATTGACTTCGTTCCTCTGTTTTAAAAAGGAAATGGCATACATCTATTGTGATTCCTTTCAGGGATGTTATTGGACTTATGAAAGGTACCATGCTGGGAGCAAAGGAGATGCATGTCCTTCCCGTATCTGCAGAACAGACGTAGCACACATAGCAATTGTGCAAGCTACACGAACCTATCACTGTGCAGGGGGAGTGAACCTCCATAACTCCTCCCTGTCAACGGTGACCAAAGAGCCACTAAGAAACAATAGGTTATTATGAGGGATCTCTCCCACACACAGTCTTTTCATCCTGCCAAAAGCCAATGCCATTTGCCAGCTCAGTGTCCTGTCGCAGCCTGACCTGTCTGTTGTGAAGTCAGTGAAAGAGACTGTGACTACTCCTTTAATTGTGTTTGTGATATGTGTAGGCTGAGTTCTGTCTGATAAACAAATCTGTTAGCGCGTGAGAGAAATCTAGTGAAAGCCTCTGTTTACAAGAATCCAGAAGAAAATGCTTGGATTCATATCCATTGTGAAATGGTTAATCATTGCTCATTTTATACATATTGTTTATTTTATATACAATACTTATTTATATGTCATTTTAGTTTCTATCTATAATTAAAAATAACACTCACAACTGCTATTTTCAGAATGCATGGCATATAAGACCAGCATGAGTAAAAGAATGTCACAATATATATAAGTCCCAAAGGGGTAGCCATAGTAGTCTAGTTCAGCAAAAGAAACAAAGAAGTCTTGTGGTACTTTTAAAGACTAATGATAACAATAAATAATAAATAATTATAAATTAATAACAAATAAATAATAATAAATAAAAATAATAAATTATTTAAATAAATTCTTTAGTCTTTAAAAGTACCACAAGACTCCTTTTTTGTTTTACAATATATATAGTAACACACAGGAAAACTAAATAACCATAACCACCAGATGAGCTACTGTATCTGAAGACTATATATTCACAAGTCTGCTTTCTCTCAAGCTGCATTAACTACACAGGTAAAAAGAGGAATTCCCTGGTTAAGCAATGAAAAGATATCACGATTATCATGAAAGTCATTGCAGACCATTAAAATAACGCCTGGGATTTCAGCTTGTAGATCTAGCTCTCATTTTGACTCAGGCTTCCCATGTACCTCCACTGCCATAATGGGCATTGAATTCTGCTTCTCCAAACAGCTACCTGGTGCTGCACATCTGTCCATCACTTGTTAAGCCCCGCCCATAGGTTGCTGCTTCAAACCCACCTTGACCAAAATATTCCTCACAACCTTCCTCTCTCTGAACTTCCTTTGCTAAGAACTCTCCAGCCCCCAGTGTGTGCAGCATGCTGCTTCCTGCCTTCTCTCATATACTAAATATGGTAACCAGGTCACGCCTGTCCTCAGACAATACCATAACACCATTCGTTTCAGGATCTTCCTAGTTTTTCAGATTCTCCACGAACTTGCTCCAGATCATGCCACATATCTTCTCTCTCTCTCTCTCTCTCTCTCTCTCTCTCTCTCTCTCTCTCTCT
>ML685946.1:531242-577803 GCA_007922175.1 Pelusios castaneus | reverse complement strand
TCTCTCTCTCTCTCTCTCTCTCTCTCTCTCTCTCTCTCTCTCTCTCTATGTCCTTCTCACTCCTCCTGCTTTTCTAGCACTAAGCCTTCTGTGTCCCTCTAGGGCAGATCTCCACTCCAAGGGAGAGAGCCTAGGGCCTCCTAATTTCGAAAGCAACCTTTTTGTGACTCTATTGCTGAGAGCCCTTCCTTGTTTTGCATCTCAGTGGAAAATGCTGTATTTCCCTTATCACTTACGTTAGATTTCAACCTCAGACACCATAGATCATAAATCAGCTGAGTGCATGGCTAGGCAAGACCAAATTATGAGGATTTTAAAATAATGGTACCGGGAAACTTCTCTAATTCAGTAACTAGCAGCGAACAGTAATGGAAAGAGCTGTCCCAGGGTTTCTCTGTGGTTTTGGTTGTCGATAGCTTTTCCCATGTACTTTACCCCCATTGTCACAGACTGTACCTCCAGCATCACCACACAGATCTGTTTGACACACTGGATAATTGCGTCGGGGGTCCCCGAAATTGTCACTGCCCGCTCTGTGGAGTTGGGCAGCATGTCCCCCGCCACTTGAACCTGAGCACCTGTTGACTGGAGAAAGTGGGAAGGGAAAGACAGAGAGGAAGAATAGCAGAGTTGAATGCATAGCAGTGATAAGAATGAACACATGTAATGGCCCCTTCCCCTTACAGTCAGCAGCAACTTCAGTGTGTTCATTTCTTGGTGTGTTAATAAATGTTTGCTTTGCAAACCCACCCTCCCTCCTCTTGCCATTCGAGACAACCCTCCTCCAGCCCTGTGGAAGCTCGATGCAGTGCCATGTCAGTGCTGGCAGAAGCCCATGTCAATTATATGATGGGGTCCTTAGGAAATCAAAAGTCCCAGTTTAATATTTAGGAGTCAGCTTCTGGTGCCAGGCATTTTGCTGAAAGTGACATCCTTTGTGATGATGGCTGCACTGGGATGCTACCTGCAGAGGCTGTGAAGTCAGTTTCCGTTCTCATTGTATTTAAATCTGGCTTTTCACAGTTGCACTTAACTGATGGGGTTTTTTTTTAAATGTCTGCCTTACCTCCCTGATTTCCTTGATCTTCGAGCCTCCTTTACCAATCAGTGACCCGCATTGGCTAGCAGGCACGACCAACCTCAGTGTTACCGGTGGTTTACTAGTAGCAGTGCTGTTACTCATCGAGTTGATTATGTCCTTAGGATAAGAAGAGAAAGAAAAACGAGTGGATTATTCTGCCATTCGCATCCTATCCAAATGGGGAAAATTGACAAAGAAGGGGACAACCAATCTTGCCTAAAAATGTATGTGGGTTCATATTGTGCTGTCAGAAACCAAAAGCACTGGCAGTCAGCTATTTTTTTTAGTGCATAATTATCTATCTTGGGTGTCAGTATGGCTCCAGTCACTGCTATACACCTGTAGCTGTCTGCAGACACTACTGCCCAGTTTGGCAGAGCCATTTGTGAGACTTTCTTGGTTAAGATTTAAGTCGTCTCTATTTCTGGGGGGTTAAACTGATGCTTGGGAAAAATCAGAAAAGGATAGCATTGATATTATTCACGTAAACACTCTGTAAGTACTCCCAATGCAGCTCTGTGGGGCACCGCAATCCCTTTCAGGAAAACTCACAAAGCTTCTTTGAAAAATCTTAGCTCAGATTCCTCATGAATCATAGTCCTCATATTTAGCTCAGATTCCTCATGAATCATAGTCCTCAAATATCATGTCCTCTATCTTCTTTTTAAAGTGTGTGTAAAATCTGTGCAATTTTTAAAATATTCCATGTAAATAGAAGGACTGTGTTCACACAAATGGAAAAAGCCACCTGCATGAAGATTAAGTAAGTTATCTTGGAACAGATTCACATTCCAAACCAGAAGGGACTCATAGACTCTAAGGTCAGAAGGGACCAATATGATCATCTAGTCTGACCTCCTGCACAGTACAGGCCACAGAACCTCACTCACCCAGTCCTGTAATAAACCTCCAATCTAGGACTGAGTTATTAAACTCCTAAAATCATTGTTTAAAGACTTTAAAGTACAAAGAATCCACTAGCCAGTGAGCCATGTGCCCCATGCTACAGAGGAAGGTGAAAGCAGACTGGGTTGTACTTTATGAAGAGGCTGCACCTTGGCTATGTCTACACTGGCAATTTAAGTCAATTTAAGGAAGCTTAAGTCGACTTAAATTAAGCCATGTCCACACCTGGTTTTCATTAAGTTGACTTAAGCTGTTCCTTAAGTTGACTTAATTACTACCACTCTTAGGTCGACTTAACAATTGTCAATTTGTTAAGTTGACCTAAAGATGGTGTGGCCACCCTAGGTCGAATTATTCTATAAGTCGACCTAGGGCATGGTCCTGGGGAGAAGGACGCCAGGCTCCTTTCTCCCCAGGACCCATGGGTCTTGGCAAGAAGGGAGCTGCGGCTCCTTTCTCCCTGGGACCTGCGTGGTTCCTGGCAAGAAGGGAGTCAGACTCCTCTCTGCCCAGGACCCGTGCAGGTCCCAGAAACAAGGGAGCTGCAGCTCCTTTTTCCCTGGGACCCCGCTCTGGTCCCCAGCAAGAAGGAACCCATGGGGCTCTCTTCTGGCCAGGACCTGTGCACAGGTCACAGCAAAAGGGGAGCGTGGGGCTCCCTTCTGGCCAGGAGCTGGGGAGAGAGGAGCCTGGCTCCCTTCTTGCCAGGACCCCCGGCTTCCTGAGGAAGGGACCCCTGGGTCCCTTCTCAGCAGGGAGCCACATCTACACATGAAAAGTTAAGTTGACTTGTTAAGTCGACTTAAGAGAGTCAACTTAACTTTTCAAGTGTAGACATAGCCCTTGTTACCACCTACTTTTTCCTTCTGTGAGCAATTTAGACTCTAAGCTGCCCCTGTGGTGCCTGTCGCTATGAAGCCTACATTCGTGACCACAGTACAAAATAATCAGGGGCAGAAGGCCCAGAGGAAGTGTTAAAATGGTCTGTGAAAACTAGAAGGTACGTTTTGTGATCTGGCTAGAGAGAACTGAGAGAGAATTTTGCAGAAGGGAGTTGGCACAGGGGATTGGCTGTATATTCTGTTGTGCTGAAGAGGTCAGGGAGGGTGGCCTCTGTTCAGAGATTATCTAAGTTACGTTCAGGTCTGGCACAGCAATCAACACTGTTGGTGTTGGGAAAGAGAAACCTGCAGAATACAAAGAGTGACTTTTGCTTTTTCTGTTTATCCTTGGGTCACAAACAATCCAGATTGTGAGGCTCCAGGCTACCCCCCATCTTGTTACAGACGGATTGCTTCCAGAGGCAGTTACAGCAGCGTTGGAAAGGGGTAGCACTGAGATCCAGTCTTGGGTTGAAAAAGCAGAATGTGCTTTTTGCCATGCAGTGTGGGGTAAGAATAAAGACCCAGTGGATGAGGTTAAAGCATTCAGGACTGACAGTGGCCAGGAACCATTCTGTGGGCAGTATGGGCTTTTATGGAAGGTGCAGCTAAGGTAAACGAGGCAGCAGTGAGCACCCACAGATCCCAGTTTCTGAAGTATAGAGGTGCAATCGGGAACTGAAGAGGATGTGCAGATTCTTCAGGAGCTGATCTCGAGGACAGTGAGTGGGCCTCCTCCACCCCATCTCACCCCCAGTAAGGATCCTGAGCCTCCTCCCACACCTCCCAGATTCCATGCCCATGTCACCTTGCCATATGTTACCCCAATGTGTTATCAGCTATAGGAGGCATCCACAAGCAAGCTTTGCTTGATAGTGGGGCATCTGTCTCTGATATCTGCAATTCAGGCAAGGACTTTTGTGTATTTTGGTGTCTTACCTAATTGCCTGGGTTGCTATAGCAACTGAACTAACTTGTTACCATAGCAATAGAGTTAGACTACTAGGGGATAGTCTGAGCTCACAGAAGGGCTTCCAATCACGGGGAGAGTGTACCAAGCCCTGATATGGACAAGCTGGCTGAAATTTTTCTAGCAAAGACAGATGCTGTTTTGGATCCTGATGGCACTGGAGATTACCCTGACACACTGATGGCTCCTCCTACTACATGGCAGAAAAGCTGGTTATTGGTTCCACCTTCATTTATGACAGGGAGGACCAACATGAACTGTTTTCATACTAGACTGCTTCAGCTCAGTATGCTGCAGTGGTTCAGGCTAAAAGAGACCTGATGGTGTGGGTGCTGGTGTCCAAGCAAAGACGCATTAAGATTTACATTATTATTGTAACACACTTACTGCTTTTCTTCTGTTCAAGACTATTCAGACAGGCTGGACATGCACAAGTCCCTGGGGCCAGATGCAATGCATCTGAAGGTGCTGAGGAGGTAAGCTAATACTATTGCAAAGTCATTAACCATGATCTTTGAAAATTCATGGTTATTGGGGGAGATCTTGGACAACTGAAAAAAGACAAATACAATGCCCGTCTTCAAAAGAGGGAAGGAGGAAATGCAGGGGAAATATGGACCAGTCAGCCTCATCCAGTCCCCAGAAAAATCATGGAGAAGGCACTCAAAGAATCCATTTTGAGGCACTTTGAGGAGAAGAAGGTGATCGGGAACAATCCTAATGGATTCACCAAGAGCAAGTCATGTCTGAATAACCTGATTGCCTTCTATGATGAGATGACTGACTCTGTGGATGTGAGGAAAGCAGTGGACATAATATATCTTGACTTTAGCAAAGCTTTTGATACAGTATCCCACAGTATTCTTACTAGCAAGTTAAAGAAGTATGGATTGGATTAATGGACTGTAAGATGGATAGAAAACTGACTAGATCATCAGGCTCAATGGCTAGTGATCAACAGCTCTATGTCTAGTTGGCAGCTGGCAACAGGCAGAGTGCCCCAGTTGTCGGTGCTTGGGCCAGTTTTGGTTCAACATCTTCATTAATGATCTGGAAGATGGGGTAGATTGCACTCTCAGCAAGTTTGTAGATGACACTAAACTGGATGGAGTAGTAGATATACTGGAGGGCAAGGATACAATACAGAGTGACCTAGACAAATTAGCGGATTGGGCAAAAAAAAGCTGCTGAGGTTCAACAAAGACAAGTGAAGAGTCCTGCACTCAAGACGGAAGAATCCCATTCACTGCTACAGATGGGGACCAACTGGCTAGGCAGCAGTTCTGCAGAAAAGGACCTGGGGGTTACAGTGGACAAGAAGGTGGATATGAGTTAATAGTGTGCCTTTAATGCCAAGAAGGCTAAAGGCATATTGGGCTGTATTAGTTGGATCCAGCAGATTGAGGAACGTGATTATTCCCCTCTATTCGACTCTGATGCAGCCTCCTTTGGAGTATTGTGTCCAATTTTGCCCCCCTCACCCCCTACAGGAAGTATGTGGACAGATAGGAGAGAGTCCAGAGGATGACAACAGAAATGATTAGGGGGCTGAAGCATATGACTTATGAGGAGAGGCTAAGGGAACTACACTTGTTTAGTCTGCAGAAGAAGAAAGTGAGGGGGGGAATTGATAGCAGCTTTCAACTACTGAAAGGGGATTCTTGGGAGGATTGGGCTGTGCTGTTCTCAGAGGTGGCAAATGACAGAACAAGGAGCAATTTGTCACCAACAGGATAGTGAAGCACTGGATTGGGTTCCTAGGGAGGCGGTGGAATCTCCATCCTTAGAAGTTTGTAAGACCCAGCTTGACAAAGGCGAGGATGATTTAGTTGGGGTTGGTCCTGCTTTGAGCAGGGGGTTTCGACAAGATGACCTAATGAGGTCCCTTCCAACCCGAATCTTCTATGATTCTATGGAATTTTATGGATATCACAGTATTGTGGGAGGAAAAACAAAAAGTTAGAGTTCACTTAGAAAACCTTTCAGCAAAGTTACATAAACAACAGAATGAGACTATAGGAGAAATTTTAACGGATCTTCAGGCCATGAGGATAATAGGACAGCTGTTTAGAGAAGTGGAAGGAGCAATCAACAAAATGGGAAGTATTATGAAACCTCCTAACATACCAAAGGAACGATATGGTATCGTATAAGGTATAGCAGCTTCCTAGTATAGGCACTACAGGTAGGACTAAAGGAAATTCAAAAATAAAAGTAGACTGGTGCAAGATTAGGTACCACTCAGTGGTCTGTTATGCTGAGAAAAGGTACAATCTTGATAAAACATGGATCCTTCTTGTGCCCTGGAGGTACCTGGAGTCACAGGACTAAATGAGACATTGAGAGTGTCTCATGTCCTGTTCATGAGTATGCTGGGACCTATCACGGCAGATTACATTTTTAAGGAATACGTCACTCGTCCTCTGACACAAGTAAGGATGGGTGGAGGAGTCAGGAAAGCTCGTCAAGTCAAGCCACTATTGCACTCAAATGTGCAGTCCTTTATGAGTAGAAACCCAGAATATTTTTTAATTTAAAACAGGAAAGACAAAATATTCAAAGCAACATAGATGCACTGGGAAATGCCCCATGGTGGGAGTTAGTATGAGATACTGGGGAACATCCATGATACCAATGGATTTTGTAATAGTGTAGTGGTGTTAATTGCATTGATTATGAAGGTTAGGAGTTTAGTTAAGGAAATGGGAAAGAAAAGAGATATATATGAAATATAGGCTTAGATGATGCCTTAGAAAGCATTCTATGGCTTCACAGTAGGGCATGCTGGGAACAGAGGCATATTTAGCCCTGACAGAAGTGTGCTATGGATTTAAGAATCTGTGCTGATAAACTTTAACAATCTGAGCACAAGTTGAACTATGCAGGTGTAAGAAATTGCAGAGTAATCATATTTGTGAGAATGAAAAAAGATAAAATAACTAAAAAGCTAGAAAAGATAGTCTGAACTAACATTAAACCTGTATTGGGCAGAGAACAGAATTAACATGAAAATGAGACTAATCTGTGTGTATAAGAGAAGATAAGAAAGAGTTATAAATAATTTGTGTAAAAAAGGGAAGTTGAGTCTGTTTTATCTGGTGCTGAAGGTGACTGATGAGATGGTCCTAAGGAGCTTTCCTACTTGTAAGTAACTGATCACTATTTGTTCAGTGATTTGCCTTAATAAATAGTTGTTAGACTCATTTGTTTCAGAAGTGAACCTCAAGCCAACAATCGTACCACATTTACAGACAGCTTCCTCTTCCCATCAACTGGAAAAGAGTGTCTTGAAGAGATTTAACCAGGTAGCACAAGGGCCCTGATTCAGAGGCTGCATTTGTCCCAATTCCCTCAAGACTACCTGGCAATCCTTGCACTTGGCAAAAAGACAATGGAAGAAGTCTGAATTAAATCTGACATAAAACCTGAAGGAGATCACATGCTGACAAAGTTAAATACAGTCCCCGTGTAATATACACTGATGGTCTCTCCCCCAGCACACACCCCCTGCACACTATAGTTCCTGCCTGCTGCCATTAAGTGACTTTGGGCAAGTTACTTTACTGCCAGGTGCCTCAGTTTCCCCATGGGGGATAAGGACACTGACCTCCTTTGTAAAGTGCTTTGTGATCTGCTGATAAAAAGCGCTGGGCACTACCTAGGTATTCTGAAAAGTACTGGACCGAGAGGTGTAGAAGTGGACTGCTCCAATTCAGGACCAGGGGCAGCACCCAGGCAAGCCTGTCCCATGATATTCCTTCCAGGCATTTCAATTCAGGCCAGAAGAGAAGAGCTCTAAACATAAGTACTTCTGTTCCTAATCCTGCCCATGGCTGTTCTTGGCCACTTTGCTGAGACTACCAGGAATCATGTCAGTTAGTAACCTTCACATTAGGAGAGAGCTACCTCATTCTCCATTAAGAAACACACTGATACCATTGTCAGGGCTGAAATGAATCCATTGCCAGGAATTCAGGCTTCAAAACAAGAATGGAAGCAGAGCCAGCCTGTATCTCCCAGCACAAGGTGACTGTGCATGGACTCATTCATTCTGTTACACACACTTCCCTGTGTTCCCCTTCCCTCTCCCCTTTACTCTTCTGCCTGACTTTTCCTTCTCCCCTGTTCCCAAGTTCCCAGTCCCTCTTATCAGGTCCTTCTGGAAGTATTCTGGAAGACCTGCAAGGTAACTTCATATAGCACCACTACCAACATCACAGTTCATTGGCTCCTCACAGCAGCAGAGACTGCTCAGCGAGACACTGATGCAGCAGCCTGAGAAAGTGTTCCCACCCCCACCTCCCTACTTGGTGCCCAGGTCTAGAAATTGTCCTGGTGCCCCCATCCCCAGCCTGGCCCAAGTACACAGAAGTAACATCCAACTCCTAACATTACAGCACAGCGTTGTAACACCACACTCTGACAACACCATGTCATGTAATATGCACGGACCCACAATTATTTCTACCAGACTTTGATGAGGCTGGCAGCATGAGGGATGGTCCCCCAGTGCTGGAATCCTTTGTCAAAAATCAGCTCATCAGTTTTCTTTCAGTAAAACAGGATGAGTGTTTCCTTACCTCCTCGAATTTGTAAGCAATCATGGCAAAAGCCTTGAAGATGGCATCAGTGGGTCCTGTGATGGTCACAATTCTTTCCGGACAATTTCCTTCTGAGATGTTGATTCTTGCTCCACTCTAGAAAGAAAAGAAAAAAAATCTCCTCAGTCCTTTAAAAAGCTCATCCATCAGGTGGCCTGCTGACAATAAAAACAAGCTAGACATCCACCCATTACCTCAGCTCTGAGACTGTAATCCGAGCGATGTTGGCAGAGCCCTGCACCTGCGTGGACTGCTGGTGACCCCCCTTCAATGTAAGGGTACACTGGCAAGGCTCAGGTTGCATGATTGGAGCCTTAGCTTGTTCATTTAAAAAAATGGAGCTTTTTATATGGGTGTGACAACCAGTCAGAGTATAAAGGGTGCCAAGTGGTTGGGCAATGAATTTACGACGCAAATTACTGGTTTGGATCTATTAGAAATTTCCACTGAAGTTAATGGGAGCTTTCTTGACCATGACATGAATCAAAACTGACCAAGGGCCTCTATACGTAGTCTATTTTTATTATTTTGCAGCTTGTTTAAATTTCTTTAATAAAGGGTCAATGGCCTTTAAAACAAAAGAAGAAACTAATTACATGTTTTCTCACAGATTAAAATTAAATCTGCAAAGCTCTAGGCTATGTCTACACTTACTAAAGTTAGTTCGAATTAGTTAATTCGAACTAACTAATTAAAACTAATTTTAGTTAGTTCAAATTAACTTAATTCGAACTAGGAAAAGTTTAGTTCGAATAAGCGAATTGCATTGAGTTCAATGGGCTGGTTAGTTCGAACTAAGCAATTAGTTCGAACTAACATGGCCACATTGGTTAATTCGAATTAACTAGTTTGAATTAACCCTTAGTTCGAACAGCATATTCAAATTCATTAGTTCGAATTAAGGAAGCCCTTAAATTGAACTAATTAAAGCCTAGTGTAGCCATGACTTTAGTTAGTTCGAATTAAGCTTCCTTAATTCGAACTAACTTGCCAGCGTAGACATAGATAATACACACTGACGCTCCCACAAATTGGGCAGTATGAATGAGGCCTTTCCATTAGTCTCTAAGTTGATATCATTAGAAATAATTTCCAGTGTCTGGGTAGCTCACCTCCTCACGCATCTTTTTCACTGTCTCCCCTTTCTGAAATAAAAGGCAGAAACACAATCATTATAATGTCATCAACAGCTCCACCCAAATACCTCTTCCAATATTGAAACTTCTGACAGTGTCTGGTACGTTTGTATAAAATACAAATCAAAGTTTTGAAAGCTGTGAGAAGATCTTCTCCTCCCCTCCCAATCTTTCCATACTAGTGTTTGGAAGTGTATTTGTATTCTGAGAATGAACTATGAAACCATTTTCTTTTCATACACCACAGATTTTAACCACGCACACTGATATCAGATCTGCTCACTTAGCTGACAAAATAGCATTCAAATAATTGTGATAGCAATTCACAATGGCTATGTCTACACTTGTAAAGTTAGTCAACTCTGTTAAGTCGACTTAGAGAGTCTACACTTAACATTCCAGTCAACTGCCTGCATCCACACTAGGAAGTGCTAGGTCGACGGAGGAGAGTCGCAGCCAGGGAAGATCAGGCTGGGGAGAGCCGTGGCTGGGGGAGATAGGGCTGGGCAGAAGGGAAAGCCACAGCTGGGGAAATGGGTTGCTGGCTCCCCCGAGCCCCAGCCGCAGGGAAACCCCCGTGGGTCCAGGGCTCCAGTCGTGCAGGATTGCTAGCTCCCTGGGCGGCAGAGGAGTCCAAGGCATGGGGGAACCCCTGCAGCCCCAGGCTAAAGCCGTTGGGAAACCGCTCGCCCCTGGGGCTCCAGCCACGTGGGGTTGCCGGCTCCCCACATGGCAGAGGAGCCCCAGCCATGGGAAAACCCCTGCTGTATGGGGCCCCGGGACCACGTAGGGTTGCCAGGTCCCCCGAGCCCGCACAGCCCCAGGGCTCCAGCCTTGCGGGGTTGCCGGCTTCCCACGCGGCAGAGGAATCCCAGCCACGGGGGAACCCCCGCAGCCCTGGGGCTCCAGCCTTGGGGAACCCCGTGGCCCCAGGGCCAAGGGGTTCCCCCACAGCTGGGGCTCCTCTGCCGTGCAGGCAGCCGGCAACCCTGCATGGCTGGAGCCCCAGGGCCATGGGGGCTCCCCCGCGGCTGGGGTGCCTCTGCCACATGGGGAGCTGGCAACCCCATGTGGCTGGAGCGCTGGTGCCGTGGAGGTTTCCCTGCGGCTGGAGCCCCAGGGGTTCCCCCACGGCAGGGGCTCCTCTGCCGGGCGGGGAGCCAGCAAGGTTGACTTAGCACTATTCCCTGTCCACACTCGCTTTAAGTCAATGTAAGAAGTCGACTTAAGGCTTAAGTTGACCTTCAGAGGTGGTGTTATTAAGCCAACTTAAACTGTTATTAAGCCAACTTAAGGAAGCACTTAAGTCGACTTAATAAAAGCCCAGTGTGGACGCGGCTTTGTGTAGGTCGACTTAAGCATCCTTAAATCGCCCTAAATTGCCAATGTAGATGCACCCAATAAGTTTCTTCTTTTCTAAATGCCCCATGAGATTGGAAATAATAATCTCCATGGCAGACTCTCAAAGACATTCACACCCTTAGAAAAATTGACCTTCAGTGCATTTCTTAAACAATATGAATTTGATAAGAAAATAATGGAAAGAGTAAGGGCCAAGTGTGGAGGGACAGGTGTCTTCCTTCCTACCAGTCATTCTTGTAATGACCCTTTCTTCTACTGACCTATGAATCTGTAAAAACACTTCACCCTTCTCCAGTAATGCTCCTTCAAAATATCGTAAGAACATTATCATAAGTATTGTTCTTTGGGACCACTTTTAATGGCATTTTTTGTAAAGGTCCAGCAAGGCAAATGATGTTCTGTGTTCTTTACTATAGGTGCCATCCAATTTTCAACTTCTACACATAATCATCTTTCTTGGAGTCCAGTCTATTTTTCAGGACAGTTGTAATTCTAATTGGAGCAGTTGTGTGAACAGGTCATCATTCTGCTATAGCTGAGTAGTCTACTATAGAAGACTGTAGGAATTTCTTTGCTGTTATGCTAATCTACCTAAGTTATGAAGCCCAATGTTTTTACTGACATTTTGCTACTCTTGTGATGAGATTAATCTTCTTCTGTAATGTACCAGTGGGAACAAAATTATCACCCTAAAATGACCATATACATTAGTAGCCAGAGTGATGAACTAGCAAAAATGATAGTGTTTTAGATGCATTTTGTGTGAACATTCTTTGATTTCTTCTTTAGATACATGCATAATCTATCATGCAACCTTAGCAATATGTCCACATAATGATAATTTTAAAAGGTGTGTCATGCAATAATTAAGAGCTGTGAGAATACAAGTTGTAACTACTGTACAGCTAACATGTTCAAGTGTTACAATAATGGAATCTCTAAACATGGATTTGAAAAAATATTTACCTTCCCAATGATGCTTCCAACTTCCTATAAAAGACGCAAACACAAAGACAGAAATTACTGAATTAAAGAAACATCAATAAAAATCTCATGGTGATTTAAAGGAGTTGGTGCACTCACTGTGAATTCTGAACCACACAGAGTGATTTTTAAATAGCTGCGAAAGCTCCTGTGGGTCTTACAAATGTACCTGCTGCTCTGCTCTGAGGAGGTTATAACCTCTGTTGCTTTCTGAGGTGACTTGTATATAATATGAATTATGGCCCCAGGTCAGAAGAGGTCTGGTCAAGATTATAGGTAAGCACATGTTTGAGTGCTTTCCTGAACAGGGACCCAGAAGTCTGCAAAGTGAAGCCAAGCGGTTCCATGTTCCCCTAGACGAGCTGGTCACAAGGCAGCCAATAACAGAGCAGCAACATTCTCCTGGCATCATGCACAAAAAACAAGAAATATGAAATAAAGGGGGTTTCACCTCTTTTAAAGAAAATTTGGAACTATGACTCTCAGAATGGCCCAGTCAGTTGTGTTTCAGTTCCACAGTATGTGGCCCTCCTCCGTCCCATGAGCATGCATGTCTTCTGCCATATTCAGCCGATCCAGCAAAGTGGCTGGCTTTACATTCCCAGGTGCTTTATAATGACACATAGGCTGCATTTCGCCAGACAGCTTCCCAGCAAGTTCTGAAAAGGTCTGTGTTTGTGACTGATTAGCACAGCCATACCTACAGTGAGCAAGCAAGAGTAATCGCTGTCTCTGGCTATGTCTACACTTGTTCAAATAAGTCGACTTAGCATGTCTACACTGTAAATTTAGGTTGACTTAAAGTCGACCTTGCCAAATCAACTTAGAGTGTCCACACTGGATGCCTAAGTCAATTTGTAGGGGCTAGGCGGACCTGGGAGTGGTGCATGGTGGGAAGGGGGGCACCCAAGAGGTGCCCCCCTTTCCCAGGCACCCCTCCAAAAGTGCCAGGGAGCTCAGTATCTTCCTCATTGTACCTGGGTACATGGGGGCTGAGCAGGACAGGGACAGGGGCAGGGTACAGGAGCACGGTGGCCAGGGCTGTGTCCCTGTGGGTGGGCTCGTCAGGCTCTGGCTGTGCCAGGCACCCTGGGAGGGAGGTCAGTGGGGGAGCCCTGGGGACCCTTTAGGTCGACTTAGGGCTAAGCCACATCTACACTGGCTTAAGTTGACTTAATAAAGTCAACTTAACCAGTAAGTCGACGTAAAACTAGGTCTTATTAAGTCAACTTAAAATTTCCTTAATGGAGAGGAGACACATTCACCCACTCTTTACCTTTCCATGCATGAGCAGCCGGATGGTGAGGGTAACGTTCAGGCCGCCTTCAGAGACCTTTGATTCCATTTCCTACTGAGGTATGGGAGACGCGTGTTACGTAACAGGGAGGCCCGATGGGAGGACAAGACGGCCCTAAAATGGTATCACCTGGAAGGAGACAAAGGAAGAGCTGTTGATTGCTTTAGGAATCAAAGAAGTCTACTAGCTGATTTCATGCTTTCCATTAACCTGGATCCCTAAAACCCACCAGAGCAGCCTGGCGCACAATACTCTAAACTCCAGAACCATGGTTCTCTGAGCTGTCACACCCTCACAGTCTAATCCTGTTTGACAGACGCTTCTTTCCCTTGTATGTCTGAACAGGGGCTGTCTGGTGATCTTATTTCCCAATCTTTGGTTAGTCAGTTCCTCTGCTCCAATGGCCTGCGGCTTGGGTCCAGCCTTCCACAGAGCACGAGCCAGGGCAGTGCTCCCACACTGCTTTGAGATGAGGGGTATTTGGGCAGCTCTGGTCACTTACTGACAGAAGAAGCTGTGCTCTGCATTCATCCTGCTCACAGCTCCCATGGCCAGAGCGCCTGAACACTCATGGTTTTTCTGCTTTGCTTTAGTTACTGTACCAGCAGGGACGTCCCTTGTGGGAAGTGGGGCCCAGGGCCAATCGGCCTAGGCAGGGCCCTGCCCCCCACCCCCACCCCAAGCTGGTGGGGAGTGTGGCGGGCCAGCCTGCTCCACCCCTCTGGGAGCCAGCCCCGGAAGCCAAGGTTGGAAGCCATGGCCCCAGGACAGGAAGGTGAGGCCACCCACTGGGCGGTGGGGAGCTGCAGCCTGGGCAGCAGGGAGCCTCAGCCATGGCCCCGAGCAGCGAGGAGCCGGCCCCAGGCCAGGAAGCCAAAGCCGCCCTCCGGCCCTGGCCGAGGCTTCCGCCACCCCAGCCACAGCCGGGACCCCAGGCTGCCACGGCTGGCGCCTCAGCTAGGGAACCGAGGCTGCCACCGGGAGCTGGCCCCAGTCGAGGCCACGGCTGGGGACCCTTCCTGGCCACAGCCAGGGGTGTTGGGCAGGCTGCAGCAGACTGGCCCACAGGCTGTGGCCCATGAACCTGCCCCACCCCTGGGCCTGTGTGCTCTGCCCTGGAGGCGGGTAGGAGGGCCGACCCAGGGGTCAGAGGAAGCGCTCCTGGCCCGCCCCACTGCCTTCGGCTCACAAAGCAGCAGGGAGCAGGGGGAAGCGTGGCTGTCGGGAGGGGCCACGGGGCCCACATAACCCTGGGGCCCAGGGCAATCGCCCCATTGCCCCCCCCCCCCTAAGGAAGGCCCTGCTAACCAAGAAAATAAGGTGGGCACAACCTATACAATCATTTACATGACAGCAGCAAAAGTGAAGACGCTGGAACACTTTCATCTCCATTAGGTGACTGCGGCACAGGTCTAACAAATCACAGATCCCAAGACAGGACCAAGAGGATGACATAGGGGGCGCATAACAAGAGGTCATTTCTGTCAGAGTTGATTTCCGGCAGCCAGCAGGGTGCAGTTGTATGCTGGCTAGTAAATCACAGAGCAAGTCACAGGCAGTTAATGAGCATCTGCTAGGCATTAGTTATTTTTACAGCAGGCTAATGATAACCAAGCATTAGAGACCATTCTGATGACTTTGGGAAGGACTGTAGATACGATGGAGTGGGGGTGGTGGGGGAGTGAATCAGTAATTAGTAACTGTACAGCAAAAACGAGAGTCCTGTGGCACCTTAAAGACTAATACATTTCTTTGGGCATAAATTTTCGTGGGCTCCAACCCACTTCGTCAGAGGCACCTGTAACTGTACAGTAACTACTGGTCTGTATTGCTTGCTCACTGCATGTCACAGCTGGAAACAGGTCCCTAGTCAGCTGGGTCAGTCACCCATGGAGTGAAAATGAAAGCTCTGTTTAGCCTCAGAAGGGCAAGACCCAGCAGACCAGATTTCAGGAGCCTCCTAATCCCTGCCTGCTTAATGTACTTTATACATGACTCTTCCTCTCTGTAAATTAGCAGGGAAAAGCTTCTCATTGATGGATCCCGTCTCTCTCCCGACTCGCATCAGCAGCCGCCTTTCCAAACATTACCTGACAGTGCAGAGCCCCAGGGCTCCTGGCATGCTGTCGGGTGCACCCTCAATTAGCTGCCAACTCTGCCCATCCCGCAGTAATTGGGCTGCAGGATCTCACTGCCCCAGGCTGTAGGGTATCTTAGCTGCCCACGGTCTCTCCATGCAGAGAAGATATATTTCTAGGAGGAACATTTCTAATTAGGGCAGCTGAGCCACTGGGGGCAGGGAACTCTGGCCTCTCTGGGGAGAGCTGCATCCCTTACCAGACTTCAGGTCAGCGTAACACAGAGCCTTCCATGGCAGCAGAAAAAGGAGACAAAGGGCACAGGTGCTCATGGATCCAGGAGGGGGGGGCAAGGATGTTTGGATGTCCAGGAGGTAAAAACCATTGTTTGGGGGAGCAGGCAGCAGATGGCAGGCAGCTCATGGCAGTTATGCTCTTGGTGCAGCCACTGGAGAGAAAAAAACTGGGGGAAGCCCAAGGGTTCAGCAGCATTCATTTTATGAGTGCAAATGTGATCAAAGTGGCAGGGTAGTAGTGTGCATCAGGGCCAGACTGGCCCCTATGAGGCCTTTGAATGATGGAAACCTAATGTTGGCATAAATCTACCCTTGCCTTCATACTGATGACCTTGCCCATAGGCAAGAATGGGGAATCATGCACTGCGACTTTTGAATCCAATTACCATATGTAAGTGAAATATGCAGCAAACATGAAGGGAGTTTGATGAAAACATAGTGTGTATTTTACACAAGCAAAAGCAAATGAAAGAGGCTTCACACCAAAAAATTCCTGTCCAATAATATTTATTGTTGCAGTCTCACGGTAGATCTGGCTTGACCTAAATAAAAAGTTAAAATTGCATCACTCAATGGAACTATCAAAAAACAATTCAGAGAAACTAGCAGAACTTTCCGTTACTTAGCCAACATGACTGATCCCAAAAAAAAGGGGGCAGTGTTGAGCCCAGGACAGGAAAAGAAATCTGTAATGTTGCTGACTGGATGTGTAATACTGAATTTCTACTTCTCCAACTAGCATTTAAAATTGAATAATTTCTACCCCACATCTATGTCATTCTGCAGGAAGTTATGCCACACACAGTTCATCCCTTGCAGATGGTGGGAAAACACAGAAGTAAAACTAAGACCATCCACTAAATTCTTCCTTGTAATTTTCTAAGACTTGCAATTCCAGTCCAGTAAGTTGAATATTGATTGTGTGTGGGTGCAGTTAGAACATTTGAGCTGGTGAGTTTGAAATAGGTTAGTTGGTGAAATATCAACTGGGAAAAGTGCACTGGGAAAAGCTGAACTGGGAAAAGTGTATCTGATTCAAGAAGCAGGTGCAGGACAGCAGGAGGGGGACTTGGTTAGGAAGCTCTTGTGTTTCATGTCTAGAACTGCACTGGCTGAGTCATTTTTATGTCGATGGAATAATGACACTTTGAAAGTGAATCCAGCCACATGAGCTTGGTGTTTCATGTAAAATCTTTGTGGCTTTTCAAGGGTTTTTTCCCCTCTCCTAGGGGAAAAAAATCAGTGGTTTTGGGGGGGGTTGGTTTTTTGTTTTTTGGGTTTTTTTGGTTGATTGGTTGGTTGGCTTGTTGTTGTTGTTTGTTCATTTTGGGGAACTGGAGAAAATCACAGCAAACTAAGCAGTCTGGAGCCATCTCCGTTCCCTCCCCCTGCACCTCAGCACGTGTGGGAGCATAGACTTTCTCTGTGGCTATACAGAACCGCAAGACGTCTATGGTTCCCGCTAATGAAAAGGTCCTTTCATTCTGTCATGTCATTTTGAGATTGATAGCAATTCCATTCTGGCTCTGGCTAATCCCTTAGTATATTACTAACAGGAATTTGCAAACAAGTGGTTTTGTCATCTGGTCTATGAACATCTGGCACTTCCCTTTACTCAAAAGAGGACATCACTGTCCTTAAAATAAACAAAGGAACAACAGCAGAGTCATATGAGCCCAGGTGCACTCTCCATTGTAGAAGCTAAACTGATGCTAAAGTATTGCTACAATGAAATAAGGCAATCAGGACTGGTAAATCAGCATTGGGATATAAGACTGCAGCTTTGAGATGGGTATATTTTTTTAATCCAACACACAGCCAACCTTTGGAACTCCTTGCCAGAGGATGTTGTGAAGGCCAAGACTACAACAGGGTTCAAAAAAGAACTAGATGATTCCATGGAGGATAGGTCCATCAATGGCTACTAGGCAGGATAGAGAGGGATGCAAAATCATGCTCTGAAGGTGCCAGTTGCTAAATGGATGACAGGGGAAGTGTCAGGTGATGATTGCTCACTCTGTTCATTCCCTCTGAAGCACCTGGCATTGGCCACTGTCAGAAGACAGGACACTGGGCTGGATGGACCATTGGTCTAACCCAGTATGGCTGTTCTTATGGGTTGGATCCAAAGCCCATATCGAATCCCTCCAAGCACTTGGGAAGTTCAGCTCTGGATGTGAACATCATCTTTCAGTCCATCTCTGTTCCAGAGCTAGGACCTGTGAGGGGCTGTCTGGGCCTCTCAGGAGCTCTCACTGCCTGGCACCAGCACCCAAAGGGGCACAGCGGGGCCCTCCACACTTCAACCAAAGAAGACACCACTGCATGCCCCAGGCCCAGTGAGAACAAGGGATTAGTCCCTGCTCTACGTGTCTGGCAATGGTAGCTCATAACGACTAATTGTCTGGGGGAAAGCTAGGGAGAGTGAGAGAGAAACAATGGGTGGGGATGGGGATTTCAGGAGTGCTGAGCACTCCCAGCTACTACTGACTTCAGGGCCGTCCTTTGCGGGGGGGCGAACGGGGCAATCGCCCCGGGCCCCGTGGCTATGTGCACCCCGCGGCTGCCCCGCCCCCTGCCCACGGCCGTGCTTCGCCCTGCCCCCGCTGCCTTTGGCTCCAGGGTGGAGAAGGCCGGCCCAGGGGTGGGGCAGTTGAGCAGGGCCCAGTCTCACATGGCCGGCCGGGCCCAATGCCAGTCCCAGCTGGGTCTCCAGGCGCCGCCACCAGCGCCCCAGCCAGTGGCAGGGCCTCGGCCAGCCAGCTCCCGATGGCGGCCTCAGGGCCCACTCCCCAGCTGGGGCGCCAGTGGCAGAAACCTGGGATTCTGGCTGGGGCCGGCTCCCGGGACCCGAGGGCACGCTGCTGCCGGGAGCCTGCCCCTAGACCTGCTGCTTCCATCTGGGGACGGGGAGAACCGGCCTAGAGGCCGGCCAAAGCGCAGCCTGGCGGGGGGCTGCTGAGGTCCCCAGCCACAGCCGGCTACCCCAGGGCCAGCTCCTGGCAGCAGTCTCGGGGCCCCGGCCAGGGCCCGCTCCCGCTGGTGGCAGGGCCTCCAATTGTCAGAGTCCTGGGGGCAGAGCGGCCAACCCGGTCTGCCCTTCCCCCCTCCAGCGTGGGGTGGGGGCCCCCCCAAGCCAATTGGTCCTGGGCCCCGCTCCCCCCTAGGGACGGCCCTGACTGACTTCAGCTGAAAATCTGGGTGCTCAGCAGGTCTAAAATTCAGGCTCAACCATCATCTCTTTGCCCTTGATTTTTAACCGGGCTAGTTGAATATTGTTTTTAAACAAGTGAAGGCACGGAAAGCTGGTAGACTCATCCTAGGTTTGCTGCCCCAGCTTCTGCTCCATCCCCAGCAGCTGGGAACATGCCCTGAGCAGCTCTCGGTTCTCCCTCATTTCCACCTAAACCCACCTGCTCTGTTCTCTCCCATTGCTACACATTGCTCAGAGCTAGTTCCTCTCCAGGCAGTGAGTCAGTTCTCAGCTGTGGACAGAACCAGTCAGGCTAGTGTGAACTGCGACAAACTGGGCTTTTTTAGGGCTCCCAATTTTAAGTCAGATAACAATTGTATAGACTAGCTTAGAGTAGCTGCAAAAGACGGACATGAGAGCCAGAAGGGCAGCTAGCTGGGAAGAGGGCAGAGAGGCACTTTTGGGTGGGCCAGACGTAGAGCAGAGCAGGCACTTCCAGTTCATTTTCTATTGGCTAAAAATATAAAGAGATGTTTCGCTAACGTCATACGGGAGGTGGGGTTTTTACTCACTTCAAAAATACGATTTCCAAAGAAGTTAAAACCCATCTGCGAGTGCAGATGGCAAAATGTGGCCGGCGTCTGTGGCCATTCGGGTTGGACAGAATTCTCCATCGGTTCTGGTTTTAGACAGCCAATGGAATTTGAGAGTAGGGATAAAATTCTCTACACGCTCGACCTGACTTTTCCAGGTGGAAGAATGTGAGCTTCTGTGCAAACTGCAATCTGATTGGCTGAGCCACCCCACATGATTACATCACAGTGAATGCACATGTCACAGTAATAATGACTCTTTAACCCCCAGGGATTTGACTCTCCAGCGGCTACTCAGGAAAAGCCCTGCTGAGTGAGTGCTGGCGGGCTGGGCCCCAGGGCACTTGGCTATGATATTTGTGCCTTGACCAGCCGTTGCCCACTTCATTCCACATAGCCAAGTGGCAGGAGCCAGGGAGCCTGTGCCTCGACCCCAGTGCTGATGCTGACTCTGCAGGGCTCCCTCACATGTCACAGAGCTGTGGGGGCAGTTGGTAGAGACCATCATTCCCTGCCTTCCAAGTGGGCACAAATGGCCCAGAGAATACTCTGGCCTTGCCGCAGGTGCACAAACAATGGAATGACTTTGCAGCTACTTCAGAGCCTGGCCTTCTCCCTGCACCAGTCCTTCCCTGCAGTGCTGATTCTGTCTCTCTTACAGAAATCAGTGGGGCTTCCTGCATAGCAGGGAATGCCGCTCACTGTGAGTAATGGTGAACCCATCCCAACAGCTCAAGCAATTTGGGGGAAACAGATTGCACACACATCCTGAAACAACCCATTGCACGGCATAGGGCAGCTTTCCTGTATTACCATAGTCACTTTTCAAGCCATTCTTAAGCCTATCTTGGGAAATGGGCTGCACAAAGGAGATTGTGAGACCTCCCACTGCACTTCTGCATGGCCTCCCCAGCCCTTGGGTCAAGGCACACAGGAAGAAGCTCATGCCCCAGCAAAGCAGGCAGATAGGGAGTGGGTATACTGTTAGCACCACCCCTCCAAAGCAACAGCCAGTGGAAACAAGCTGGTGTAAATGGCTCAGCAGATAAATACCCCTACAACACCAGGGAAACACCAATGTGCCACCCCTTGCACAGAGCAAGAGGAAGAACACAGCATAACCCTGAATGTCCAGTGCACAACTCGCATTTAAAGGTTTGATCAAATGCGCCATGTTTCTATTGCAAAATACACACTCTGCTGTCCTTATTAAATGCATGGTCAAGGAATGTTCTAACAAACCCTCTTCAGGGACGCTTATCTGTGCTGTAACCAATGGGCAGGGCAGGGTGAGTTATTTCTGTTCATTGCAGTTTTTTATTCCTTCCTACTTCTCCAGCAAATACAGGACCCTGAATCATTGGGTTATGTAAATGTTTCCAATTGATTGCAAAAGTGGGTCATGTGTTAGCCAAATGCTGCTGGCTTTAAGATTTATCAGTGTTATTAAATTAAACACGCTTCATGCTTCAATGGGCAGCAAAGCTCCACTGGCCTTTTCTTAATCATAATGGGGAAAGGTAAGTCTTTTATATCTGAGTTCATAAACTCACTGGAAACAGCAGAGACATTTCCTTTTATCAATGGACCTTTCACCATTTTGCTAGTTCTCCAGAGACAGAGATAAAGGGCTTAAAAACAATTCTCCCCAAACATTATTGTGTGTGTTTCCAAACAATGCATTCTATTTCCTGCCCCAAAGGAGCGAGAGGCGATCTCTAGCTTCTCCTCTTCAAAGGCCATCATCTCCTACTTATTTCAAAGAAGCTTTGAAATTGCTTCTTTGTCTTCCTGCTTGAAGGCCCTAAAGATACCATTATGTCCAATCCAGTGGATCAAAAAGATGAATCAGATTCAGACCTGGGATGAGTAGGTGCATCTTCGCTGATGTCAGTGGCGTTACATCATCTTACAGAGGGGCAAAATTTGGCCCAAAGACGGAGCCCTAGTCTACACTGACAGTGAAGTTTGGCCTAATGCTGCTTATCTCAACATTCTGCATCCTGTGTCTCCACTGTCAGAGCAATAAATTTGGGGGGGAGGGAGGGGAGGAGCTGTAATTCAACCTGCTAACACCACCACTGCAAGTGGCATAGCACTGAAGTCAAAATCTACAATTTGAATTTAGGTCTGCATAGCCAGAGAGTAGCTCTAACTTTGCTTTTTCAGTTTCTCTAGTCTATTTCACCATAGCATCATAGTTCCTCTCCTGCCTGCAGCCCTAGGAAGTTTTTAATTAATTCCTCTCTCTGCATGCAGCACGGTGCCTCTCTGTTGTGCCTGTGGCAGAGAAACAGCAAGAAAAGCTTTTCCTGTTTTTTTTCCTTCAGAGAAGAGGGGAGGAGGAGTGAGCGGAGGATTACTGTCTCCCCACAAGCCCCTGCGCCCCCTACCCACAGTGCAATGCATTTCGGGAAATAATGTGAGCAGTGGGGACGCGAGACCCCAAGCAAGCAATTTGCTGCGATCACTTGCCTGCACCTGCTGTAATTTGACAGCCTGAAGTCGAATTACAATCCCACCCCAGCATAGGCAAGCCAAGAAGAGCCATATCTAGCTGAAGCTATTCTCTGCCATGGGTTGCCTGTGTAAGTTCAGTAGGCCTGTCAGTCACAAAGACTCGTTCCTATTGAAGGAGCTAGTCTATGGTTGCTTAGCCACCCTGGACCACCCTTTCCCCCATGAAGGAATCTTGGAGTGTGCTAGGAAGGAGTTTCTCCAATTTACAACCGCAGGGCAGAAATTTCCCCCGGTTGAATGAACACGGAACATCCAGGACAACTAGAAAGGGCTCTCCTAGGACAAGCATCCAGCAATGGATCTGTGGATGGCGTTCCCCTGAGCACTTCTCCTGTGGGAAGCAGGAGGGGGGCCTTGGCAGCACCCAAGGAGCAGGGAAGGAAAGTCCATTGCTCCTGTACGGTAAGCAGGACACCAGCCCACCTGTCTGTCCCCCTTTAACTGTGCAAGAGCCACAGGATGTACAATACAAACACCTCCCAATCCTGCTGGGGGGCAAGTGGCAGGGGGGTTGGTTTAGGCAGATGCCACAATCCATCACAGTGGCGTAAGGACACTGGGAGCAATCTGGAACTCTGCTTCCATCCAAACAAGGAGCCCTTATTTCCACAGAGGGCTGTGTGCAGGAGCCTCATTACTAAAAATGTCCATAGCCTTCCAGGCCAGGGCTCGGCTCCTTCTCTGCGAGTGATGCAGACAAAACAGAAGGAACGTTTTCATGCATGTTAAAATAAAGCCGCATCATTTTGTTTGCTTTTATTTGGCATATTCCCAGCATGCAGTTCTCTGGTGAGTAGGAAGTAGGGTCCCTGGCAGAGAACTGTGTGAAGGCAAGCAAGGAACAATTTTCTTATTGCTGTTGAAGAATATCCACATTTTTAAAATCCATTTCTTGTTTTCCAATAGAAAAATTGCCAAAATGAGGTGGATTTTTTAAAACCATATATTTGAAAAAAAAAAAAAAAAAACCTGTGTAAAGCTGATCTGTAAATTGACATAATAACATAAGGAAAGGGGGGAGGGACAAAGAAAATATTTCACCACGCATACACAGGTTCATTGCTCCTTTGGATTGACTGGCTTGGTTGGTGGTAGGATTTGGTTTTTTGGCTTTGAATTTTTCAGTTTTTGATTATTTTGAAATTTCAAAAAATCATGTGTGGAAATAAAACAGGATACATTAAAATATTCAATTAAAAGAACTATAATAGCAGCAAAATTAAATTAAAAACACATGAAAATTGTCCAATAAACTAGTATTTGTTTTATCTAAAGCTGTGCGGTCTTTAGAGGGTGTGAGTAAGGGATGCGAGGCACAAGCCACTTCAATGTTAAATGGACAGATATGAGTATATGATGATTAGAGAAAGATCCCAATCCGTGTAAGACGGAAGTTCCCACTGCAGTATCTGAGGCTGGGGGTGCTCACTTGGGCTATGTCTACACTTGTTAATTTAAGTCGACTTAGCTAAGTCGACTTAACAAAGTCAACTTTAAGTCGATTTTGTTAAGTGGACTTAGCATGTCCACACTTAAATTTTAAGTCGACTTAAAGGGGACCCTACAAAGTCGACCTAGAGCATCCACACTGGATGCCTAGGTCGACTTGTAGGGGCTAGGTGGACCTGGGACTGGTCCACGGTGGCGGAGGGGCACCCCTTGCCAAGTACCAGGGGGCTCAGCCTTTGCCCCATTGTACCTGGGTATAATGGGGCAAAGGGGGACCCTGGCAGGGCATAGGGGCAGGGTGGGCAGGGCTCTGCCCTGCCCTGTGGGGGGGGGGGGCCCCCCAGGCTGGGGAAGCCCCGGGAGTCGACTTAGGGGGTCAACTTAGAGTTGACTTAGGGGTACTCCACGTCTACACTGGCTTAAGTTGACTTCAGAAAGTCAACTTAAGCAGAAAGTCGAATTAAAATGGGGTTTAATAAAGTCGACTTAATTTTTCCTTAAGTCGACCTAAGCAGCTGCTTAAGTCGATTTAAGGAAAGTGTAGTGTAGATGCAGGGTAAATTAAGTTGACTTAATTTACAAGTGTAGACGCACCCTTGGAGACTGTCCCATAACTGCATAGAGGGCGCACACTCAGTGCCTTGGACCAGTTACATGCAGGAGACTGGTGTGGGCTGAATCAGGAGTGAATGGTCACCTGGCAAAGTGGGGGTAAGTTGGGGTTCAGGAGTGGAGACTGGGGGATCAAATCATACAATCACAGTGCAAAAGTGAACCAAAAAATCATATAGATCATAGCCTAGGGGTGCACAGATGTGCATCTCGTGACACCTCCCCCTTTTCAAAACTGTCAGAAGGCTAGCCACTGGCTAGCCCAGAGGCAGACTCTTCAAACTCCTCTTGAAACTATACCATCAAAACGATGAGGTCATGTGCCTCAGTTTCCCCATGTGCCACTCTTAGTACATGCACAAATCCTTACCAAAATCTACACACAATACATCTAACTACAAAGATCACATGAATATCTGAATCACTACTACTTACTATAACACCAGAGCCAAATTGTCATCATAGGTGGGTGCTTACAAGTATGTGCCCATACGACACACTGTTCAGGCAGTCTGGTTGCAGGGTTGGTTCGTTCAACCCTTCGCCGTCACCAACAGCCTCCTGGACCCTTGTGACATTGGCATCTCAGGGCCAGGTGTGCCATGAGTCTGGGGAGAATCCCCAGGACTATACATGTGTAGGAAATCCCTTTCCTTCCTAGGGATCATTCAGTAGTCCCTCTCAACAGCGCTGCATTCCCTCTTCCTGTCTTCTCCTATGGGATTAACATGTGATCTCTCTGGGGTTGCTGTTACCTGCAGCTGGAACACTCAGAACCCCAAATGCATTACTACCACCACCTCAAGGAAAATTCCCTTCCCTTTCGATAGCAGGCAGGAAGGAACATTCACAAACACCTCCTTCTCTGCTGGAAGCTGGATCCTTCTGGTTTAAAGAAGCAAAGTTAATTTTCCTCAACACATCAGGATAAGCAAAATCCCCTTCTGAAATCCAAATTGCAGGTTGAGTATCTGAGCGCAGAGACCCTGAGACCACCACTCCCTCTTGGGCATCCCCACCCATGTGAGCAGTGGGGAGACATTCCTGCACCCCCACTAAATTTTCCTTAGCTTCCATCTCTGGTTCCCGCCTTGGGGCACAGCTCTCCAGAGCGAGTGCTGTCTCCTGCAGTAGATAAGAGTCAACTTCCACCTGCCTCCTCTAGGATAGTGGTTGTCAAACTTAGGGTCAGGACCCAGTACTGACTTGAAGACCCTCAGGCACTGGGTCACGGCATTCCCTGCTACCATCGTCAAAAAACTGGAATGCATTGCTCAAAGATGTAATTGTTGGGTCATGGACTTAAATGATTTTTTTCAACTGGGTCCTGAGAAAAAAAGTTTGAAAACCACTGGTCTAGGAGACAAACTGGCCTCCTCTTTTATAGCTCCCAGGGTTTCACCTTCCTGTCCTGAGCTCTCAGCAGGTTTCCGCTGGCTGTTGGCCCATTCAGTAGCATCTCTGGTATAGGGCACAGAGGGCACATGCCCCGAATGTGCCCAGCTGTGCCCCGAGTCCCACCAAGCAGCTGGAGCTGGTGAGGCCATTTTAAATTTCCTACGCTGCTCCATTCCCAGGCATGATGTAGCCTAGGGTGGAGAAGGGCAGGAAATAGAAACAGCTGTGTTCCACCCGCCGCCATCTCTGGAGGCTCCAGTCCCCACTCCAAAGCAGCTGCAGGTAAGTCCTGCTGCTGGGGAGCCTCGGGAGTTGGGGCGGGCAGGGGTGGGGACGGCCAGCAGCGTGGCTCGGGGCTCGGCCAGGTGGCGTGGCTCGGGGTCTGGCCCTGCTTGGTGGCACAGCTCAGGCTCAGCCTCAGGCCCAGCCCAGCGGCATGGCTCAGGCTTGGGCCCAGCTCAGGCTCAGGACGGGCCCGGCGGCACAGCCCTGCCTGGCCCAGCCTAGAGTCAGTGCGGCGGCATCACCCAGCTTGGCCCGGTGCCTGGGCCGGTGGTGTGGCCCTGCTTGGCCTGTGGTCTAGCTCCGGGGCACTGGCAGAGTGGCCAGATCAGGCCCGGAAGGAGGGGGGGGGCAATCAGGTCCAGGGATGCAGGGTGACGGGGCTCCAGAGGGGGCCTGCGGCCTGTGTGCCCCAAATGTTTTTTGGGGGCAGCAACACCTCTGGGCCCATTCACCAGTATCACATTTTAATGTTTCCCCAACTGACACCTCATTGTACGCAGACAAGCTGATTCACTTGACAACTCTGTGAGAGTGTAAAGTTTTTGTTTTTCAGAAATCTCAGGTTCAGCAGAAGGTTTTTCAACAGCGATGAAGTTTTTTTTAAGGCAGTCTGTCTCTTGGCAACCAGGAATCAATTCGTCACAACTGGGTGTTTCAGGTATGGCTGGAGACACTTGGACACCTGGAATTCCTGCCTCCATGATTCTCTGATGGATTCCCTTTTCAGTTTCTCTGACTGTCTCTAACACTGCTATTTTAAGCTTTATTTCTGCTTCCTTCTTTAGAAATTCATGTCTTTCTTCTTCTCTCTTAGCTATTCATTGAGCAAACTATAATTCTCTCTCTGTCCTCCATTGTTCTCTCTGTTTCTCTGCTTGCAAACGGGCCATCTCCAATTTTGCAACTGCATCAGTGACAGACATCTTTAACTTTCCCTGTGTCTGTTTCCCTCACCCGAAATAAACAAACAAAAGACAACTGTGCTCTCCTGACTGTTCTCAGTTACTCTACATATAATTCACTTAAAATCACTCAACACCAGTTAGAGCATAAGGCTGGACACAAAACCCTGGTATCGCTGCACCAATGTAACAGGTTGCTCCCCAGATCCGGTCCAGTATGCCGCCGAGACCCCTCAATCTCCACTCCTGAGCCCCAACTTACCCCACCTTGCCAGGTGACCACTCAACCCTGACTCAGTGCACACCAGGCTCCAGCATGTAACTGGTCCCAAGCACTATGCAGCTATGGGTCAGTCTCCAAGTGAGCACCCCCAGCCTCAGATACCGCAGTGGGAACTTCCGTCTTAGAGGGATTAGGATCCTTCTCCAATCATCATATACTCATATCCATCCATTTAACACTGAAATGGATCATGCCTCGCCTCCCTCCCTCACACCCTCTAAAGTCAACACAGCTTTAGGTAAAACAAACACTAGTTTATTGATTAGGATATAATTTTAAGTGAGTATATAGCAAACCAATACACAATCATTTACTAAAGGAGTCAGGAGTTGCCATAAGTGAAATAAAAGTTATAACTACACTACAGTTATGCTCATCTGACTCCTCAGGTCCAGCTGTGATGGCTTGCAGCTGTTCTCTGCATACTTTAGGCAGGGCACAGTCCTTCTTGTAGATGTTTCAAGATGGAATATCCCTGGCAAAAAGCCTGGCCCCAGCTCCCAGTGTTTCGCTTTGTTTTCAAACCCCTTAATGCCCCCCTTTCTGTGCTACTGTGTGATTCTCTTCACTTCTACCTGAGTGAGGGAGAGCATTTGCATTGCATTGCCTTTGTCATGTAATTCTCCAGCCTCTGAGCTAGAGATAGTCCTGAGGGTCTGTGCTATGTAACATGCTTCACAACTGTACACATACATGATGCTGCAGGAAACATGATTCCACAGTAATCCTGTAGAATGTTATGAGCATTCATAAAGGAACTTGCATGATATAAGTGGAATCAATTCATACAATCACAGTGCAAAAGTGAACCAAAAAATCAAATAGATCATAGCTCAGGGGTGCATAGAAGTGCATCCCATGACACCTTCCTTGGCCCTACTCTTGCCTACAGCTATGTTTAAAACCTGGCACCAGGCCTCGATGTGCAATGTTATTAGCCTGGGATGGAAACACTGCCACCATGTTCTGACAGAACCCAGGGACAAAGGTGGGCAGGTTACCTCCAGATACAGGTATGCCACAGTGTTCCTCAGTCTGGATGGTCCCCAGTGCCACCCCACCATCAGAAGTTCAGCCTTGGCCAGTCCTCTTTCAAAAGCCCTCCAGGGGTCCCAGGAAAGGGGGCAGTGCCAACAAATAAGGAGACTACCCTCCCACCCCTATTTCCATATGTATACAGACCGCCAAGCTACACACGAGCTCTGAAGTAGGCCCCAGAAGTTTGCACTGGTGCCACTGTAGGGCTTGGCCTGTGTTTTCCTTTCCACCCACAGGCAGCCCCTAGGACAGCAAAGAGGAGTCAGGTTTTGAAGAGGAATGGCTCCCCTGCGCCGTTTCCACACAGACACTCGAGTGCCCCGACGGGAGGGGATAGCTGCAGAGGTGAGGAGAATAGGGTGTGGGGGTGATAGTGACAAGCCCACTGGAGAGCCGCAGTGAGTTTGCGCAGGGGATCATAAAACCAAACCCCAGGAAGGGAGGAAGCGTGGATAAGTTGCTGCAACTCAGAACCTTTCTACAGAGGGGAACATGCTCCGAGGGGAATCTGCCTGCTCCTACATGTCAGGGGAGCTGGGGTGGGGCAAGCCTCCTGCCCCATTGGAAGAATTTGGGGGAAACATCACAAAGGGAATCTCATGGAGTTTTCCTCCATAGACCTCTCAAATCTGCCCTAGATCTGAGTCCTGAGCCCTACTCACTTAACACTGAGCAACAGTCCCTACTGGAACACGCATGGCCCATCAACTCATTCAGCTAACAGGTTTGGAGGAATTTATATTGAAGGCGTACACTGATCTGCGTTAACTAGGTCTGACGGGCCTTGTCAGGGTGCATTGTCACAGTGAAACCAGTGAGATGAAAAGAATCCCTTTTCCCTCAGTGTTACTGCTACCTAACCATCTGCAAGCAGATCCCCCTCTTTGGGGGAATAAGGTCATTCTCTGTCCTGCAGAGATTTGTTAGAATACCAATAAAGATCAAATTTCATTCCCATTGCAGTCAGCTGACAGCATTCTACAATACTGTACAGTACTCAAAATCTTGCTTGTTTCCACGGATCCAAAGCAGAAATACTTTCTCATGATAAAACTAGAGCAGGTCCAAAAATGGAGGATTGTTATCTGGAAATGTTCAAGGGGTTGGCTAATAATAATAATAATAATAATAATAATAATAAATGAACATGATTGGTAGAAAACCAAACACTAGTGGATAAAATTTAAAAATTCCATTCAGAAATGCTACCAACGTACCTGATAGGAGCTGCAGTTTTGATTCCTCATGTCTTCATTCTCCTATCTGGGCTGGGCTTCCTGGCCGGATGACATCCAGGGCTGGATTATCACAGGGGCTAAAGAGGATGAAGGACTCCAGCCCCTAAAACTCTACCTGATCTGCCTCCCCCACCACCACCACCCCGCTCAGCAGTGGCAGGGCTTGGGGGAGTGCTGAGAAAGCTTCTGCCCTGCCAGCCTCAGGGCGGTGGGGCCCTGGGGCCAGAGACTGGGCTCTGTGCTCCCACCCTGCCCCTCTACTGGCTTGTCTGCCCCCAGGAATGGGGCAGGCCAGCGCCTGTTTGCTCCATCCAGGAGATGAGGCTGGCTGGTGCACAGCGTGGTCTCTGCTCCAGCACAGTCTTCCAGGGCTGGTGGCCCTAGGATGCTGCAGCAGTGGCCACGCTGCGTGCCACCCAGTCCCCCAAGACAGATTGGCAAGGGCAGGAGTGCCCTCTGGCCCCAGTACCGCCCCCCAGAGATGGCCTTCCAGCAGGCTGCCATGCTGGGGGTCAAGGGATCCAAGTGGGGGTACCTGCAGTGGAGTGAAGTCTGGGCCCCCGGTCCAGTTAATATGGCCCTGACAACATCCATCAGAATACACCATGGTCCCTCCTTGCAGAGCTGTCATGGTGCATCATGGGAGTCCCCAGCAGAAATACATCATGGGAGTTGCAATCCAGCCAGGACATCCCACCTGTAGAGGGGCAGCAGGCATGAGGAATCTGAAGTACAACTCTCATAAGGCACTGTGATGGCATTTCCAAATAAAAAAGGACTGTGTTCAGTCAAATGTTTTCAGGTTTTGATCATTTTTTTTTCATTTTCAGCTAAAATTTGTTTAAATGTTCAAATTTTATGAAAAAAGTTGAAATTTTCTGCAGAAAGCAAACTCATTTAATGAAAAAATTTTATTTGGTCAAAAACTCAATTTTCCTTTGACAAAAGGTTTGGATGGGAAATTTTCAACCCTCCTTAAGTCAAACTTTACCAAGGAAGAGTGGTCTCCTCACATCTGCCATGACATGATAAAAGTTGGTGGGTTTTATCAACCTTAAAAAAACCTTTAGCTGGAACTTCCAGCATGTAGCTTGAAGAAGTCTAAAAAACCAGAACTCCATGAAAACACTTAGTAAACTTCATAAGCTCCTCGGCATTTCAGGACTGTTAAGTTGGACACAAAGGGTGCGTCTACACTTGTAAATTAAGTCGACTTAAGTCGACCTACACAAAGCTGCATCCACAGTGGGCTTTAATTAAGTCGACTTAAGCACTTTCTAAGTTGACTTAAAGCCACTGTGGATGGGGAATAGCGCTAAGTCGACCTTATTAAGTCAATTTGAAGTCAGTGTGGACGGCTATGTCTACTGTTAAGTCGACTTAACAAGGTCGACTTAAGTCGACTTAAAGTGTAGCCACTCTGTTAAGTCGACTTAAAGTCGACCTTGTTAAGTCAACTTAACAGAGTTGACTTAACTTTACAAGTGTAGACATAGCCAGTAGGCTCAATCCTTGGCCAAACTCAATGGTAAAGTTCCTATTTACTCCAACAGATCAGGATTCACTACAACAAACCAAAAATATCAAACGTGGCTGCTTAAAATTAGATCTTAACCCAGGGATGAGCAAAAAAATTCCCCCACAGCAGCTTGGCAGAGGCTCTGGAGGTTTTTCATCTTCCTCAGTAGTATAGGGAACGGTTTACATGCTAGTGCATTCTCTGAACCTTAACGTCTTTAAACCATGTTACCTTGTTAAGGTGACTTACAGCGTCTACACTAAAAAATTAAGTCGACTGCCTACATCCACACACACAGGTGCTAGATCGACAGAGAGCTGCGGCTCAGGGGAAGGGAGCCATGGCTCCCTGGCAAAAGGAAGCCCCAGTTCTCAGGGAGAAGGGAGCAACGGCTCCCAGGGAGAAGGGAGCCGCAGCTCCCTGGGGACCACAGCTCTGGCGGAGAAGGGAGCTGTGGCTCCCCAGCAAAAGGGAGTCAGGGCTCCTCCAGGAGAAGGGAGACTTAGCTCCCTGGCAAAGGGAGCCACGGCTACCTTCTCCTGGGGGAGCCATGGCTCCCTTCTCCCCAGCCCATTCCCCTTAGGTCAATTTAGGGAATTAGGTCGACCTAGGGCATCCACACCATTTTTAGGTTGACTTAACCAGTCGAATAAAGTGTTAAGTCGACCTAAAGAGTGGTAGTTATTAAGTCAATTTAAGGAAGTGCTTAAGTCGACTTAATGAAAGCCAGGTGTGGACCCAGCGTTCTGTATGTCGACTTAAGCATCCTTAAGTCGACCTAAGTTGCTAGTGTAGACATAGCCCTTGAGTCTATCACTATAAGATGTTTTCCAATCCTTTAATCATTCTTATGGCTCTTCTCTGACTCCCTTCCAATTTATATTCATATAGACTCATAGACTTTAAGGTCAGAAGGGACCAGTACGATCATCTAGTCTGACCTCCTGCAAAATGCAGGCCTCAAGAACTCACCCACCCACTCCTGCAATAGGCCACCAACCTATGACTGAGTTATTTACATCCTTAAATCATGATTTTAGGACTTTAAGATACAGAGAATTCACTGGTAGGTGAACCATGCCCTGTGCTACAGAGGAAGGCGAAAAACCCCCAGAGCCCAGGCCAATCAGCCCTGGGGGAAAATTCCTTCCCGACCCCAAATATGATGATCAGTTAAACCCTGAGCACGTGGGCAAGTCTCAACAGCCAGTTATCCAAGAAACAATTCTCTGTAATAACTCAGAACCCACCCCACGTACTCTCCCCTCTTAGGCCACTTGTAAATCCACCGCACGTAGCCAAATATCAGTCAATTTCCAAAATAGGCTAATCATACCATCCCCTCCATAAATTTATCAAGCTCAGATTTGAAAGCAGTTATGGTTTTTGCCCCCACAACTCCCCTTGGAAGGTTATTCCAGAACTTTACACCTCTAATGGTTAGAAACCTGCGTCTAATTTCAAGCCTAAATTTCTTGATGGACAGTTTATAACCATGTGTTCTGGTGTCCACATTGGTGCTGTACTCAAATAATTCCTCTCCCTCCCTGATATTAATCCCTCTGATGTATTTATAGAGAGCAATCATATCCCCCCTCAGCCTTCTTTTGGTTAAGCTAAACAAGCCAAGCATATGGCAAATTATTAGTTAAATGAGGGAAGATGGGGATCAGTACAAGAACTTTAATATGGATAAGAAACTTGCTAAAGGGGAGAAGGCAACATGTTGTGCTGAAAGATGAATTGTCATTCTAGCGGGAGGTTACCAGTGCAGTTCCTCAAGGATGAGTCTTGGGACCAATCTTGTTCAATACATTTATAAATGACGTGGGCATAAAAACTAGGAGAATGCTAATGAAATTTGCTGATGGTATGAAGTTAGGAGGTATCATCAATACAGAGAAGGATCAAAATATTATACAGGAATATCCAGATGATCTTGAAATGTGGAATGACAGAGATGTGATCAAATTCAATAGAGAAAGTGCAAGATCATGCACTTAGGTATAATAATGAGAATTTTTGTTACAAATTGGGATTTCATCAGTTGGAAGTGACAGAGAGACCTGGTGGGTGGGTGCGTGGGTCTATTACAGGATACCTATAAGCCTTCAATATGATGTGGTTGGGAAGCAGGCAAATCAGGCAAGTTGTTTCCAGGAGAGAAAGAGGAGTATTTACGTTATTGTACAAGGCACTGGTGAAACCTCATCTGGAACTCTGCACACAGTTCTCTGGTGCCCATGTTCAACAAAGATGAATTTAAACTGGAACAGGTAAAGAGAACAGCTACTAGGATGATCAGGGGAATGGAGGGCCAATCTTATCAGAGGGGACTGGAGGAGTCTGTCTTTTTTAATCTGGCAAATAAGAAGTCTGAAGGGGATAGGATTACCCTCTGTAAAGATATTGGGGTGGGAGGAGGTAAATCCCAGGGGTGAGGAAGACAAAAGGACAATGGTGTTATGATAACAAATGGGAATAAACTGGCCATAAACAAATTCAGACTGGAAATTAGAAGAGAATTTCCAACCATCAGAGGGGTTTGGTTCTGGAACAGCTTCTGAGTAGGAGTTCTGATGACAAACAATTAGTTTTAAAAGAAAGGCGGGTGGATTTATGAATGGAATTGTATGATGGGGTTGCTTGTGATGGTAGGGGGCACAGCTCAATTGCCAGGGGCCTTCCTTTTGGTTTATGTCTTATGTTTCTAAAGCTTCAGCCAGTCACCTGCAGGAACTAGGAAACTCCTTGGCCAACTCTTTTAAGACTCTTGGATGTAAGTTATTGGGACCTGCTGATTTAAAAATGTCTAACTTTAGCAGCTGTTGTTCAACATACTCCTGAAATACCAGTGGAAAGGAAGGAGATGGGATGACTACTTGATCTTTTTTCTGCCTTTTTGCATTATTATTAATAATTCTACTATTTCCATCTAGTAATGGACCATTACTATTGTTAGAATTATTTTTGTGTCAAATATACTTTAAAAACTCCTTATTGTGCTTAGTGCTGCTGGTTATAGATTTGTCCTTGTATCCCTTTGCTTCCCCTATCAATTTTCTACAATTCCAAGGTTCTGATTTATATTCATTATTATCCACTTCCCTTCCTTCCATTTGTTATTTTTATTTTATTTTATAGATGCATTTTCATTTGCCCTCTAAACTAGTTTTGGCTTTCTTCTTCAGTTGTATAATTGTGGCTTTGGGGGTATCTAATAATGGGTTCCTAAATTTGTGAACCTCAATTGAAAAATAAGGTAAAGAGAGGACAGCTTTTGTTTTTTCTGTATTTTATATCCTCCATTTATTTTCTTGACTGAGGATTTTTTTATTTAAGTAAGCGCTTTCTCTCTTGCTCTCTCCTCATCTCTCTCTGCAGCTTGATCCTGCCATTAAGACCTAATCTTGTAATTTTCAGCATTGCATGTTAGCAGCTGGGAAGGACTAGGATGCAACAATTTCAGGATTATGATGTCAATGCAGTATGCCATGATCAGGCCAGAAATGAAAGAAGCAGGAAGAATGATTGTTGTCACAAAAGATAAACATCTCTTAACCCCTGAAACAAGGGACTCTGTATATAGAAATATATCCACAATTAACAAAATTATGCTGTTAAAATGTACCATGCTGTAGGCAGAGCAGTAGCAAGACCTATTATAAAGGATGCCAGATTTTTCCCCTTATAGCCCTTTGTCTTCAATGATTTCTGATTTTGGCAAACCATAACTATTCAGGCTGAAATTTCCTATGCCTGGTCTCGGACTGTGGTTGGAAAGTGTGAGCAAAAAGGTTCAGTGGTTTCCAAGAGTGATCATAGTGAAAAATAGGTTATTTTACCAATGCTAACAATCTTGCTGATATGTTTTGTTTGTTTGTTTGTTTGTTTGTAGAGCTCTTTGTCACTATGGTTTGAAGCAAGAACATGGGAATATACTTGTTCCCCCAGCTCCAAGCCTTCTTTCTCCATTATTCTCTCCTTACAACCCCTTATGATGCTTACCCTCCCGCCTTCCTCTCTTCCATTCTCTGATCTCAAAATAGGCTGTTCTTTGGTCTGATTCCATTGACCATCAGTTGGTCTCATGAGCCTTTCGAACCCAGGGATCACTCAGGTCAATCACACAGCCCTCACTACAATCATGAAGAACATCATGGGGAAAAATCCAAAGACCTCACTTCTGTCCATTTTCCTGCTGGACTCATCAGCCACTGCAGCTTTCATTGGAGCCCCCCTCTTCAGTGCCTCAGCACATGTAACATGGATTCTGCATGCCAGCGATTTTCCTGCTTCTCATCTGATTAGTCATTTGAAGTACCCTGCACACAAAATCTTCCTTATTCCTCTCAGTGGATATGTCCACCTACTCCTGTCTCTTTGTACTTCCCTCTGGGCACTCTATCGCTGCTCCTGACCAACTGACAATGTAATTTGTTAACTGCTGACGAGCAATTCTGTCCCACCTTTCCTCCCTCCCTTTTATATATCCCTAATGCTGTTTCAGCCTGTCTTGTCCCCACTATGTCCTTTTGGGTGAAAGCCAATTACTGCAATTCCTACAATGGTGAGCTGAAATTCTCTCTTCAGACATCCAAATTCATGTAGCGTGTCTAATACTGGCTCTGGTGCACAGTTCACATTTCTCCCCCCATCCCACCACCTTCCTTTCTTCACTTCACTGGCTTTTATCCATCTATAATTGATATTTAATGCCATCATCTGAACCAGTCCTTCCTAACTTTTCCCTCAATACTCTCCCACTATCCTGTTTGCTCCCTTTGTTCCTTGTCTTAAAATCTCACCCTTGCTCGCCTTTAA
This sequence comes from Pelusios castaneus, assembly GCA_007922175.1. Classification (NCBI taxonomy): domain Eukaryota; kingdom Metazoa; phylum Chordata; order Testudines; family Pelomedusidae; genus Pelusios; species Pelusios castaneus. The sequence goes on along the minus strand of ML685946.1, from coordinate 542,357 downwards.
CATTATGTTTTCTCTTTGCTAGTCCCAACTATTGGGAATGCTCTCTTTTTCTTTATTTTCTTAAGGCCAAATAATATCTTCTTACAGAAATTCAAAGTCTGCATGACATTTTTTATCCAGCCCTAGAGTCTTTCTTTCTTTCTTTCTTTCTTTCTTTCTTTCTAATATAGTTCCCATTATTATTTTTTTAGCCTGACCTAAAGTTCTGGAAATCACATTTTAAAAAGCCTATTGCCATAAGATTTGTGCCCCATTTGATATCTCCACTTTTGGGTTTCTTTATAAATTAGATCTCTTCATCTTTGTGGTTCGCCTGTCTTTAGGCCGCCTACTTTCTAAGAACAAGAGTCTCTCCTGTGATCAAGACCTGTGTAGAAACCCAGTGGGCCTCATTCTATGGGTCACTCTTCAGAGGCCTCGGCCCTGTCATGATTTAAGAGTTGCCTAGAGGCTGTTTTAAATTTACGTCAGCTTAGGCTGGCAGCGTGGAGCTCCGCCCTGCTCCCTCCTTGTCCTGGCACTACCCTTATATTTGTGCAAGGGATGGGAAGTAGGGGCAGGAGCTGGCACTCTCTGCTTTCAGGCAGCTGAAAGTTCACTTGCCGGAGGTGTATTCAGGAGCAGTGAGTGGCGAAGACCATAGATGGGGTGAGCATTTAAAATGTAAATCATGCAACCAAGCTAGCTCAGTCATTTATATCTGGGATCAATCTTGCCTTTAGGTTGAAGCCATCTTCAACTGGGTGTTTTGGGTGTACATCTGGGACCTGAATTTCAATGGGTGTTTTGTGTGTACATTTGGGGCCTGAATTTGGCCCTTGATTTTTTTTTCCAGATGACTATAATGTGCAATAATCAGCTGATTTGAGTAAATTATAACCCTTCCTTTATGATCTTCAGCCCATTTTCTTTACAATAGCCTTTATTCTAAATGTCATCCCATTTCACAAAGCTCCTCCCTGCTTTTGTAACTCGATTGTAGCCTGACATATGAAGAACGAAATCAATGGCAGAAATAAAATTTTATGTGCCTTAAACAAAAGAGCCATTTAAGGAAACTCATGTAAATAACAATAGATTTCCCTTCTCAAGATCAGAAATGGTGGGAGGCAACCTATGTTCCCTCTAAGCTGTGCGGGTGCACAGCCGCACAGCGGTCGTTGCACACCCGCACACCTATCTCAGACTCCTGTGCAGTCCAACCCCCAAGGCTCTTCTTCTCCCCAGACCGATCTTCCTCACAGCTCTCTCCCCTTCTCTCCTCCAGCCCAATCTTCCCCGCAGCTCTCCCCTTCTCTCCCCCAGCCTGATCTTCCCAGCGGCTCTCTCCCCTTTTTTCCTCCAGCCTGATCTTCCTGGTGGCTCTTCCCTTCTCCCCCCAGCCCAATCTTCTCCGCAGCTCTCTCCCCTTCTCTCCCTCAGCCCGATCTTCCCGGGTGGCTCTCTCCCCTTCTCTTCAGCCGGACCCCCGCCTTTTAAAATTTTAAGTTTATCCCCATTCATAAGACAAGACATTCATGACCACATGGCAAAATATAGGCAACAAAAACTATGAGGTGTAGATGATGGTAGAAGCTAAATAGGCGCACATGTCATTGTCTCACATTTGTTTAGTAAATTAATAAAACTACTGTATTTCAGTTTAACATTTTTATGAAAGTTCGAACAAAAAGATAACATTTATGTAGTTAGGGATGCTGATGTTTCTGGGCCAAAAAACTGTTCCCCATGTGGCACCAGGCCACACAAATTGCCACTCAACGATTACCATCATTTGCTCAGCTGCATCATCAGCTTAGAGAGAACATTGGAGGCAACCCAACCTTCCACTCACTCTCATGATCAGTGGAGATACACTGGGCAGGGGTGGATCAACTGTCAAATAACAATCTCAGCTCTGCTACAGACAGCTGTAAAAAACCCCTAAGTAGCCCTCCTTCGCTGAAGACTGCAGGACGGGACATGCTAACATCTGAAATATACTGCTTACCAAAACAATTGGGACAGCAGAACACAACTTACTAAGTGCAGCTAGAAGAATGGACGCATATCCTAGCAGATGGATAGTGCTTTATGCCAAGTACTATACAGCTTCATTGGCCTCCATCTACACCAAAACCTTTGGGTATATTTGCTATCATTGCATTGTGTAGTCTAGGGGACAAGAGCATCAAAAGTGATCCTGAAAAATGTCAAAATTACAGTCGTCATTTTGCAAGTAAACACACCCTGCAGATATCAATGACTTTCTGCCAGCATTGAGGTTTTCCAAATACCATCACATGGTATTAATAGTCCCTTTTGTCAAAAACATGGAACAGCCAACTGAGTTAAAATAATTGTTAGTGATCTTCCATGATGATGAATCTGAACGGAGCTGCAACTATTCATACTAATATTGGGAAGATACCGTAATTAGGGCAGAGCAATAACTTAATCTGACTAAATCTGTAAACTGCAAGCAAGCATGATTTTTATCCATTCCTTTTTCCAGCCTTCTCTGTGCATGGTTGTGGAATACTCATAATTTGCCTACTTCCAGGAATATCGTTTTATTAACGTAGAAAGCTTTTCTTCAGGCCTGTGTGGCTTGAAGGCTGGTCTCCCTCACCAAGAGAAATGGGTCCAATAAAAGATACGACCTCACCCACCTTGTCTTTCTAATATCCTGGGTCTGACGAGGTTAGAACTACTTTATGTATCTTAAGAACGTGGTTTACAAGCAACTGTCCTATGCACTTCTAATCGGTTAGGTAGGTATGACTGGACACATTCAATAGATCACAGAATTCCATTCAATCATTAACTCCACTGCCAAGTTGTAAGCAAAGTTGAGTCACACAACGAGTGCATGTAAGCCCTCCTTAGTAGATGGGTTATTAAAAATATGCAGAAATATTTATCTACACATTAAGGTAAAAACAAAATATGCAGAATAGTTTCTCTACACATTAAGGTACAAAATGCCAGATTCTAAACTTTCTTTCACCGGAATGTGCAACAATTTAAACAGATATGTTTCAAAAAGAATGCATAGGTAGCACATGCACAAGAGCATGCAGGTTCAGGCCCAACTAGTCAAGCTTACTAGAAGCAATTAACTTGTGCAGTTCCTCAGCAACTGTAAGCAAGTGTCAATCCTAACATTGGGACTACTGCGAGGTAATGCAATTGATCTGAGTTCCACTGAGTTCACTAGGGGTATGTCTACTCTAGAAACAATAATTAATGTATTTATCTGACTGCTTCACTGAGAGCCAAGGTTTCTCCCGGCACCACATTGCAAACCGGACCTCATTTACTCTGCTGCCAGGGATGCTTTGCCGCAGACTGGAAATTCTGCAGCAGTTTCATTTCAGTGAAAAAACTGGGTCGGTAGTTAATTAAATAGAAAATGAATAATGAACCCAGCACTGCCTGGTACAGCTCAGTATTTTATGTCCTCTCCACATTTGCAGTTTTCAGTATGCCAGAGTCTGGGGTTAACATCAATGTCTGGGCTGTAGCAATTGCCAGGGGAGAAGTTCGAGGTTTTGACCCTGGGGGAAGAGAACAGTTCGGACTATATTGAGGCACATGCACATCAGCTCCACCATCTTCTCAAATAACCAGTAGTGAGCAAATTAACAAGGGTGACCTTCAAATTGGCCCCATAAGGCTTTGGCATTAATGCCCCCATTGAGATGAATGGGGCAGCTCACCGCTCTTAGAGCTATTGGTGCAGGCTCTCTGCAGACTCCAGAAGACAGCACGGTCTCACTTGTGCTTGCTTCACATTTTTATTTGCACACGTTAAAAACAATTAATAGATTGTAGAGCACAGTTCTGCAGCAAAGAAGACGCCCTGTAACTAACTAACTAAATTAATTAATAACAACTAGCTTTTATATAGTGTTTTTCACCAGTAGAGCTCACACTACACCCCTCCTTGCAAGTCAAGCCCCTCTTCCCCTGTTGCCCACCCCCTAATGCTCCTGTCCTCCCGGGAAACATTCAAGTCTAATTTTTTCCCAAAAACCTCCTATGGAGGGGGACCTGTCACTTGGGAACTCCTCAGTCAATTGACCCCAAATGTGGACCACCACACCCCCACAAAGCACACCAAATTTCAAAGTGCCCACTTAGAGGTTTCCGGCTCCTCATCCATCACCTCCCTTGGGAAGAGATCAATGTATTTCTTCGTCCTGATGTCTCTCCATCCTGATGGGGGGGTTTCAAGTAGTTCCCCACTACACTGTGATAGTCCCAGTAAGCCACAGTGCCAGCCTCAATGCTTTGCTTTCTTGCCAGAGCCTATAAACAGAACCACTGCCAGCAATCATGATCCCACACAGCTCCTTATAAAGCAAGCACATTTATTCTTAAAGTGAAAGCATTGCAGAGAAAACAAAAAGCAATAAAAAAAAACCTACACTCATGCTAAAAAGCTTACAAGAGGTCACCCCAACTCCAGCCTCAGGCTCCAGTCGGTGTCAGTCCTTTAAAAGCCACAACTGAGGTTTCCCCATGGTTACAAGTTCATCGCAGACTTACAGTCAGAACCAACAACCACAAATAGTTCAGTCTTTTCTCTACTCAACCTGGGTCTTTGATCTTGTCCTTAGGTAAGAGGTGGTCACCAGCCAGTGGTCTCCTCCACAGAGCATAGCATCAAAAGGCTGAGCTTTTGTGTAACCAGAGGTAGAGAATTTGTATTCGCCTTTCCCTAGATATTCCCCAGGAAAACCACTTCACATGTCTTGTTCCAAGAGTTCAGTCTTCTCTGGCACATTGTTCACTATAGTCCTTTGAACTCCCAGATCTGACATCTGTCACATGACATCTCCCACTTCCAGAAGTTACACACCATCTCAGCCCATAATAACACAGGCTATGTCTACACTTGTCAAATAAGTCGACTTTGCTAAGTCGCCTTAACAAAATCGACTTTAAGTTGACTTTGTTAAGTCGACTTGGCATGTCCACACTGTAAATTTAGGTCGACTTAAAGTCGACCTTGCCAAATCGACTTGCCAAATCGAGTGTCCACACTGGATGCCTAAGTCGACTACTAGGGGCTAAGTGGACCTGGGAGTGGTCCATGGTGGGAGGGGGGCACCCCTTTAAAAGTTCCAGGGGGCTCAGCATTTTCCCCATTTTACTAAAGTACATGGGGGCTGAGCAGGAAAGCGACAGGGGCAGGGTATGGCAGTGGGGTGGGCAAAGTTGAGTCCTGCCCTGTGGATGGGCACGCCAGGCTCTGGCTGTGCCAGGCACCCTGGCAGGGAGGTCAGTGGAGAGCTCTGGGGACCCTTAAAGTCGACTTAGGGCTAAGCCACATCCACACTGGCTTAAGTCAACTTAATAAAGTTGACTTAGCCAGTAAGTCAACTTTAAACTAGGTTTTATAAAGTTGACTTATAATTTCCTTAAATTGACTTAAGCAGCAGCTTAAGTCGACTTAAGGAAATTGTAGTGTAGACGCAGAGTAAATTAAGTTGACTTAAGCAAGCTTAAGTCTACTTAATTTACAAGTGTAGATGCACCCACAGTAATTCCATGGACCAAAAGACACTTACATTTAATTTAATAAGTGCCCCCAAGAGTATTGCACTTCAAGCATATAAAATGGCAGACTAGAAACCTTCTAGCCATTTTTCTTTATTAGCACATTCACAGTAGAGCCAGGTACATTTTCTCAGTTTGGGTCTGCCACAGATTTAATGGGTGCCTTGGGTAGCACTCAGCAAATTGAGACAATCTGAACCTGCATCACATGAACAGTTTGATCTCCAGCTCCTCACAAAAAAAAAAGCCCCCACCTAGAAACATTTTTGAAATGGCTATTTTTTCCCAGGCTTACATCCCCAGAAGCCCTGGCTCAAATGACTCCACATTCGGCTCACTCACCCTCCGGAGACATGCCACATTTCAAAGGAATCCCATTAAGCACATCAATTTTAGAGGACTTGGAAAAGTCAATCTTCAGACAGATGGCTTGACACAACTTTATCCCTAGTGGTGCTGCCATACAACACAACAGCACATAGGCCAGAGGAGGAGAATGGAGATCTTTGATGTAATGTGCATTTCATCAAGCAAGTGACCAACCCTTGGACAGGCCTGTGAACCCCCACTAAGGGGTGCTGGGAGCCTTTTATGGGCTTCTCCCATTAGCTCTGGAGTATCCTGAGTCACGTGCATGGGCGCTGGGTAAAGTGGGTGTCTGTGCTGAGAGCTGCAGAGCCAGGAGAAGCAGCCCAGGGCCCCCTGAAGATGCTGTTTGGGAAGCAGGGAACAAGAACAGCTCTATCCATCCCTGACAGGGGAAATGAGCAGAGGCTTTGCTCCTTCTGAGGACTCTCCTGCCAGGGGACAACTCAGGAGAGCCTGGTGGTCCTCGCCGCACCACCTGCAGGAGCCAGCATAAGATGGGGAGAAGGGGCTCTCCCCCGATGGTCAGTTGAGGGGCAGCAGGAGCGGACCCAGGGTATGGCTCCGCAGGGCAGGTACTCTATCTCAGGTCTGCTCTCAGGAGCAGCCAGGCTCCTCTTGGCAGCCACCCAGCAATGGTGTCTCATTAGCATGAAACCCCAAACAGCTGTTGGGCCTAGGCTGGGATAGCCCCACCACACACGTGTATGGCTCCTTTCCACACCTGTCCTGCAAGGGCCTGTGGCCACCACTCTCCTCTCCATGCCCATCCTGCTGGACCTAATGTGGCCATCGTTCTCCTCTCCACCCCTGTTCCTCAGAACCTAGGGCTAGGCTCCCCTCCCCACACCCAAACCCAACCCACGGGGTCTAGGGTAGGCTCACCTGTCTGTGCCCATGCTGCAGGCTGTCTTAGAGAAGACAATGTACATTTTGCCCCACGTTTGCCATTGAGGGGCAGGTGTTACGCCACTCCTGTGTGTGAGCTGGAATGTGGCCCTGCTGAGCTGTCCCGAACGGTCCTGTTCTGTCTAACGACAATGGCAAGTCTCTATGTCATTCTCCATTCAGATGTCCTCCCTGCCTAATCTAGCATGCTGTTTCACAGAGTCCCTTGGAGCTCATAGCGCTTCTCAAGGTTTCCATTAGTCATGACTTCTCCTTAAAGAACTTCCAGACAATCCCACAACAATACAGAAATATTTGATTTTTAAATACAATGATCTCCTAAAAGACTGAATTTTACTACAATCAGGCTCAGCTAAACTCAGTAGGGTTACGCAGGAAATGGCCACTTCTCTGAGCTCCATTGAGTTGTGTGGTCAGCCTCACTTTGCTCAGACAAGAATTGCTAAGGCTCACCGATAAAGACTGTTCCCACACCTCCCACCCTCTCCCACTTCAGTCGCAGGAAGTAACCAAAGGTTTGTCCCTCAATTATTCTCTCTGAAGACTAAGCAATAATTCGTGACAAAGATGTTTAGTTGACAAGTTTTTCCACCATCTCTCCAATAATGTCTGGGAGGAGTATAATAGTCATCAGTGTGTTAATTCTTCCCAGTTACTTGCTGCATCTTTTCTATGTACAATTCATGTAGCTCATGTGAGAGCACTTTGTTGACCACTTGAGGTCTGAAATGTGAGCAGTCAATAAGTTGGGAAGTTGGGATTCCTGGATCCTCTTCCCCGTAAAGGCTGGGGATAGTCACGCAAGGAAAGGCAGGACGCTTGGGTTCTAACTCTAGCTCTGCCACTGCCTGCCCATTTGACCCTAGGTAAATCACTTCACCTTCCTCTGCCATAGTTTCTCCATCCAGAAATGGGGGACAACAATCTTGCCCTGCCACTCTCACTGGGCAGGGGTGGCTGTGAGGATCCATTCAAGAGTCTCTGTGAAGCCCTTCGTACACACCCTGCTCAAAAAAGAAGGGCAAAGAACAGCACCTTTGCAATTTAGGAAAGATAATCTGGTGAAAAGACTAGGATTTCGTACAGTTTCTGAAGTGGGGAGAGGGGTGACACGATGATTACAGCCAGATGCGGGGAGGGAGGACCCCAGGATTCTAGCCCCATCTTTGAGGGTATTTATCCTCTATTCACTAGAACAGATGCCTGGCCTGTCGCCCCTCTGGAGCTGGTCATTCTAGACATCATGCACTAAGCCTGGAGGAGACTCGCCCTGGGCTATGGCACTAATGACAGCAGAGGCTCAGGATCCCACTTCCCAGAATATCTGGAGTGCAGGGGCGGAGACAAAACACGATGGGAACTGTCACAAAGCCAATCAGAAGCCAGAGCTGGGAGACAAAGAGTGTGGTTTACGTTCCGATCTCGGCTGCTGGTGGAGAGGAGCAGAGGGAGACTTATCACAGCCTGGGAGGTGCCCATTGGCCTCCCTACCATCACTCAGAGGAGACCCAGAATCCTCCTGGTGGGTCCCGGACAGTGACGAGTGTCAGCCACAGAGCCTGGAACCTGGGGGAGGAGACATTCGTGGTCAGGCTACTGAGAGCCGTGGTTTGTTCATCAGCCATAGAGCAGGGAGACTCCAGACCATCCCCAGCAGGGAGGCTTTGTAATAGTCCCCATGTTTGCTTCTCTTGCTCTGAACATTCAGCCAGCCACCGAGTGCAGAGCGGCTTCACCCCAGAGAGCTGAGACTGAGCCCCATTGTCCGAGGGCCTGGGGGGACATGGGTGGGATCAGCCCCTTGTAAATGCTGTTATTGGTGGTGGTTTATTGCTCTGGTTCCTCCTGGTCTTTTCTGAGCCCCTGTCCTCTCTCCCCTCTCCCTGATGAGGTCCCCACTTGTCATACGGTTCCTGTGGGGACTGGGGTAGCTTTTTGCCCCTAGCACACTGAATGACAATCCTAGTCTGCTATTGGCCCTAACCCCCCCAAAGCACAGCAGCCCTTGTGTCTCAGGCACTAGGAAAGTTCCTGAGAGTGGTGTCAGCAGGTGCCAAGAGAAGGACCCAGGATCCACGCCCCTGAGCAAACGGGGGAGAAGGTGAGCCCTGCCAGTGTGTGTAGCTCCCACCACAGGTCCCCGCTGGGTAGGAGCATTGCTCCATAAAACAAAGATTCAGGGCACAGGCCCCATGGCCCACCCCCCTAGCTGGGTTCCCAGCTCCTCTCAGGGGAACCCCAGCCTGCACCGTGGCCCAGTCCAGTTCCCAGTTCCCTCCGGGGGCTTCGTGCCCCAGCCCAGTCCGACTCATCCTGGCTCCTGCCTCTCGCCCAGGGCCACCATCCATCTCACCCAAAAAGCTGCCAGGTACCAGGGCCTGCCAGGTCCCAGGGCTGCTGCACACATCTCCCCTTTCCCTCCCATTTACCCAGTGGGCGCCAGCCCCATTAGTACTTACCTTTCACAGTCACCACCACCAAACACGCTTCCTGGGTCATAGAGGGAGGGATTTAAATTTCCCTTCTCTTTTCTCACCATGGCTAAGTGCTACAGGGTGGGAGGAGCCAGCAGCTCCTCACACTACTCCAGGCGGAGCACTAGGCAGACAGGCTGTCTGCGCCTGCATATGTTGGGACCCACAGCTCAGCTGGCACATTCGGAGCCCAGGCCCCATGTGCCCAATCACAGTGATGCCCCTGCCGCTGGGCGTAGGGTGAAGGGGAGTCAGCCCAGCTGGGGCAGACAAGCCCAGTGCAGAGAGGCTGCATTGCCCACACTCATGGCTGCTCCCTGCTCAGTTCCAGGATGGACATGCTATGGAAGATGCTGAGGAGGAAGTCTCCAAAGTTGACCGTGGAGCTAGTGGGGGGCAGCTGCCAGCATCCGCAGGGAGAGAGCTGCCCTTCCATCCCCACTGGGGAGAAAGCAGGTTCCAGCCAGCTAGGACATGGACCTGCCCAGCCTTGCTTGCCAGGAGAAGACCAGCCACCAGGGCATGCAATGAAGGGAGCCAGATGACACCCAGGCCAGGATGGAGGCGGCCCAAGTTCTGTCTGCACAGGCGGGACCCAGCCCACAACAGAAGCCAGGCAGCGCAGCTCTGGGTTTGCTTCTGCTGGAAGGCCAGCCCTCGGGAACCCAGCCCCAGGGGCCACCAGGAGGCATCCACAGGGCAGGAGCTGGGGGAAAGCTGCCCCAGCAGCTCATGTAATGCCGGAGGCGAGTGTGGCTGCTCCCTGGAGGTTCCTTGGGTCACGGAGGCCACATGCTGCTCCACTGAAGGTGAGGAGACCCCTGGGTATGGGCAGAAGTGAGGGGCCATTAACATCAGTGCCCCATCACTCTGTCACATTACTGGGGGAACCCAGCCCAGGGCTCTGTCCTGAGCTGTGACCCAATGACACCAGTGGGAGTCGCACAGCCGCCCCCTGCAGCAGGGCATAGGACAGCTACTGAGAAGTGGGTTCCTTGATGCTCTGGGGGTTGGCAACTCCCAGGAATCCCACAACAGTGAAGGGCCCTGTCTGCCGTGAGGCTGAAGAGTCTGTGGGAGGAGCACTGTGAGGATCTCTCTTCCACATGGTGCTTACGTGGAAGGGGAATCATTAAACCATCTCTTCCCACCGCACCTGGCCCTTCCTCTTACTCCCCACAGCAACAGAGTCACAGCAGAAAGAGTCACCCTCTGCCCATGTTTCTCTGATGTAGTGACCCCCATGGAACAGTCAAAGGAAGACAAGGATCTTGAAACAGAGGAGGCGTTAGAGGAAGAGCAGGAAGAGGAAGATCTGGACACAAAGGAGGAGACTGGAGCCCTAGAAATGGAAGAGAAAGAGGACCTAGTCACAGAAGAGGAAGCTGAGAAGAAGGAGGAGATATCCACAGAGGTGGAAAAGGAGGAGGAGGAGGAAGAGATATCTGCAGATGAGGAGAGTCTGTTGCCAGAAGAGGAGGAGGAGCAGGAATAGGACCTGTTATTAAAAGAAGAGGAAGAGGAGGAGACCCTGTCCATAGAAGAGGAAGAGGAGAACCTTTCTGCAGAAGAGGAGGAAGAGGAAGGGTACCTGTCTTCGGAAGAGGAAGAGATAGAGGGAACCTGTCTGTAGAAGAGGAAGAGATAAAGGGAACCTGTCTGTAGAAGAGGAAGAGATAAAGGAAACCAGTCTGTAGAAGAGGAGGAAGAAGATGGGAACTTGTGTGCAGAAGTGGAGGAAGAGGAAGGGAAGAACCTGTCTGTAGAAGAGAAAGAGGAAGGAAGGCTGTCTGTAGAAGAGGAGAAAGAAGAGGAAGGC
>ML685946.1:511924-522719 GCA_007922175.1 Pelusios castaneus | reverse complement strand
GAAGTGGGATTTTCTCCCACGAAAGCTCATGCAATAAATAAATCTGTTAGTCTTTAAAAGTGCCACAGGACTCTGTTGTCTTTCTACAATAGACTAACACGGCTACCCCTTTGGAATTTGACAACATGTTGAGGAGACACCAAAGTCATAGTGCGCCTAGGGCACCAAAAAGCCTTGGGCTGGCCCTGGCCATGCCACACCACCACTTCCCTTGGGCCAGACCTCTATGGCACACCTAGCTCTGTGCCACTAGTGTGCCATCTCAGTGAACAGAGCTGAACCTGCTCACAACTACCACCTGTCTCTCCTGGCTGAAGGAATTCAGCAGACTCTTTGCACAGCGAAGCTACCATGGCCATGGAGAGATGAGTGGCACATCCAGCAACAGACACTTGCCAGCCCTGCTCCTGTGGCAGAACCCTGCTCACGGGGGATGGCAGGCAAGCCACAGGGGACACAGCTGAGTTGCAGAACCAAGACGGGTTTTATAGGGCCAGCAATGAAAAAACAGCTTTTCATTTCCATGAGAGGAAGTCACTGAGGGGCACACAGACAGCCCTACAAAATGCCCTGGTTACACGTCACTTCTCTGGAGATATTAGCAACAGAACCCCCACAGTCAAGGAAGCTGTTAACTAACATGCATGGGAGGGATGCAGGATCCCAGAGGAACAGTCTCCAGACTGTTTTCCTCAGGAGGTCAGACGAGAGGCTCAAAATGGTCCCTGTTGGCTTTATGAAAACGCTATGGTCTGAGGACTGCACATACTCCCCGACACCAAAAGTGATGCTGGTGCCCCCAAAAAGAAGTAAACAAAAAGAACTGGGTGTCTGCAAGCTCTATAAGAAATGCAGGAAGGGAAAAGCAATGTGTCCTTGCAATGTGACATGGGTCGGGTCACACAATGGAACATCCAGTGGTCTAGAACTTTGGAAATTAAAATATAATAAAAGCTAGATCAGAGGATAAGTTCCTGGTGTCCTTAGAAATACTGGAGACGAGAGAGCCTTGGTAGGGCTACTTGGGCCCTGTGAGGCTGGCGGAGGAGGCCCACGGGACTGTAATTACTTATGCGTTTGTCCCAATGGCGTGACATCCCAAGAGTGGATTCCAGCTGAGTGACAGAAGTTCCTGATGAGTTTCCAGTCGGCTGCACTCCCGTCTGAGACAGTGCTGTGCCAGCAGAGAGATCCAGCTGAAGCCACAGCTGCCTCACCAAATGTGACCATCCAAGGAAAGGCTTTGCGAACGGAGACTGCCACTTGGATTGATTGCATTTAACAACTCAGTACCCACCTCAGCTAGTGTGCGGCTACGGCTGGCAGAAACTGACAGAGCTTATTAGAGACTGTATTTTCCTATCAGACCTCAAAAGAGATTATATCCTCAGGGGGGTGACTACACAGCTGGGCACCGTGAGCAAGTCGCAGTCCATTGTTAAAAGGACAGAATGGGTTTAACCAATACAAAAGTCTAGCCCATGTGCACTGCCTAGAATCACACCTTGCCTGTAGACCTCCTCTGGGGCTTCAATAGACACTAAAATCCTGATGTGCTTTGCCTTCTCCTCTCACAGAATCCAGCCATTTCCTCAGAACGTAGACTCCCATCTCTTTCCTTTCTACCATCTCCATCTCACCCTGGCGGACAGCTTTCCCTTGCAGAGACTCTTGAAAGCAAAGGCCAGCTGTATAAAGCAGAGTATGCCTACTGCCATCTGTGGTGGAGCATGAATTTGATGAATTTCTCTGATTGCAGCCAGGAATGCCATTTTGTGCAGGATCAGAGTAGGATCTTGATGTGTGAATTCAGAAAGAGGTCCCAGGGCTCAGCCTGCATATGTCTAGCAAGGCCTGCATTTTGTTTCTTCACAACCAGGTGTTTGAGTGGGTACTAGTGCCCAACCACGAGCTCCAATTTACACTGAATGAAATGCATCAAAAGGGCTAGGTCTGGGCCCAGGTTGTGTTTGGGAGATTAACGTTATAAAAGCCGTTTTCATGGACCAAAGCCTGGCCAGTAACAAAATGGATATTGACGGCAATGGGACTGAGATCTGACCCACTGGATGCCCACTGTCTGATCAGCCCTAACCCCAGTGATGCATTTCACCTCCATCCTCTCTTGTCCAGACCACCCCTACAATGACACAGATGATCTGCTTTGAGGAGGGGACCGGGGCCAAGACATAAATAGGTTAAAATGCAGAGTGCACAGAGTATACTCCATCCCATAAACCCCATCTGAGAACACTCACAGGACAGTTATAGGGGACTCGGTGCCATGGTTTCTCTATGGGTTTGCAAGGAAGCAGAGGTGAGGTCAGAAGACAACCACCCGTGGTCACCTGTTTGGCCAGGGCTTTTGACAATTCCACATAATACAGCATAACCCCCATCTTAAAAAGGAAAAGAGGACTCTGCAGGGCATTTCTCTAGAGCAGGGGTAGGCAACCTCCGGCACGCGTACTGACAATGGCACATGAGCCTCTTTGGAGCAGCACACAGCACTCTATGCAGTGCCACAGAAATTGCAGCTTCTGACACCGAAAGCCACTCCAGGCGGCTTCTTTCAGGGGTGGCTCGGTGCAGGAGGTCCCTGCAATGCCCCTGCCCCAGGCACACCATGTAAAGAAGTTGCTCGGTGTGGCTCCTCACCACAGTGTGCTGCACCAAAAGGAGCCAATCCGGGTAGCTTCTTTCCACAGCATGCCTGTGAACTCCTGAGAGGAGCCACTCCATGTGGCTTCTTTCTGCGGCGTCCCTGGGGACCCCCATCCCCAGGCACACTACCAAGAGGAGCAGCTCCGGGCAGTTCCTTTCCATAAGTGGCCCCTTTCAGCGGCATGTCAAAGAAGCAAGCTCCCCCAATTCCCCACTCCAGCTGTGGCCGTCGCCGAATTTTTTTTTTCAGCAGAGGTGCTACCGGCACCAGCTGAGGGTTGGAGAGAAGAGGCCAGCATAGGGTTGGCAAAGGTTGCCAACCCCTGCAGTAGAGGAAAGACAATCATTTTATAATTAGTATTTGGGGCGCTAGGAAAATAAACAACAGAGCTTATACCTACCAGAGTATATACCATCTTAATCAATATAGCATCAAAATGTTAAGGAGCCAAATCTTTGCCCTTATCTGTCCCAGCCTTCCTGAAAGCTGGGGACTCCCAAGACCCACCAAAGCAGAGGAAAACATGCATGAACGGCATGTTCTGCACACCTCCACTTCCCTACACTATGGTGTTTGTTAACTGTGCATGAAGCCTGGAGGGAACCCAGAAGGAGCTCACATGTGAACTTCTGTTTGGAAATCTCCTGGCTCTGCAAGAGATGATTCCATGGACCCTGGCTGATGCACCCCAGCTTCAGATCTCATACAGCACTGAGGCTCCCACACAAGGACAGCAGGTGCTGTAGCAATCTCCATACCAAGAGGGTGCCCTGTGTGTGGGTCACAGTGTGGACACTTCCCACATTTGCATGTCATTATTAACCCCAATAGGAAGTGACAAACCTGGCACCCCCTTAGTGGGATACAGACCATAGCAGCATTTTAAGTGCTTTGAGGCTTTTGCACTTTAAAAAAATCTTTGCTATGCTTAGCAGAATCCCTCCACTGCAGCTCATTTGCTATTTTCCTTTCACTAACCCACATCATACAGGCATATAACAACATCTTCCTCCTACCAGCCCACATGGATTTCTGTAATTCCTACATCGACCAAAATACTGGAACAAGAACCCACAAAACATGACTTTAGCAAACTGCGCCTGCTGATAGCGCTGAGCTGATGTTAGATCTGTGTCTGTTGCCCTTCCTCATGCTGCATTTTACCTTGCCAGAGAGCCAGGGCCTGCCCAAGTGAAGTGATGGGGTTACAGTCACACCCGTAAGATGGCGCACATTGAGTTCATAGAATACTAGGGCTGGAAGGGACCTCAGGAGGTCATCTAGTCCAAATGAAGATCCAAATCTTCTCATTTTCTCTTCCCAAGGAGAGCAAACTTTATAGATTATTAAGGAAAAGTGATAAAGAAAATGTAACCAGGGAGTCAGAAAACGGGCATTGTAGGGAGAGGTTTCTGGGGGACTGGGAAACTCAGGGAAATAAAAGAAGACGACACAGCCATCTACTCCCCCAAAAGGCTCCACAGCAGGAAACTGATTGTGTGGAAGGTGCTCACCTGGCCTTAGCTAGAGATGTCTGAAACACCCATAATACTAGGGGAAGCTATTCCAAACTCATGCAAACCTCAATATATTACGGGCTTTGAAAGGGCCCAGTTTCCACGGGAACCATTTGAGAAGTGAAATTCATTCTCTCTCTAGGCTGCCAGATGGAAGATCTGCACCCAGGAGTCTGAGTGGCCAGAACTAGTGACCGGACATTCCCCAGAACAGCTGGCTTGCAGGATACAAATACAGCAGAGTGGTGACCATCCATGAAGGGACTCAGCCAGGGCTGTGCCAGCCTGTTTGCACTAAGCCTTGGGTAGGTGGACCTGCGAGGAACCCCAGGTGTCTGTGCTTAGAACGAACAAGTCACAGACCTACTTGTCTACAGTGTCCCCCCTCTCCAAATGAAAATCTTGGGGTTGCAAGGGACACAGGCCCTTTCAGAGAGACCCCGGCCCCGGCACTGCACAGGATCAACTGACCCAGATTAGGCTCCGAACAAGGCACTTGAGCCTGAGGAAGGAGGAGACTGCATGTGGCAGGAGATTCTTGGCAGGTGTAGGGGAAGCCTAACCTGGCCCATCTCTCTGACATCTCCTCATGGACATCTAGCTGTCCACCCAAGCACAGTATGGCTAAAACAGAGCTCTGCATCTGCTCTGGCCCTCCCCCACAGCTCACTGCTTCCTCAAGAACCACAGACAACCCTCCCATCAAACCTGGCACTCAGGCCACAGCTTGGCCACCATCTTTAACTCGGACTCCTCGCTAGGTTCTCCAGTCCAGGATATGTCTAAATCTTACTGAATCTTTCTGCGTAACTTCTCTAGGATACGGCCTCGCCTATCCATCCACACAACTCAGATTCCTGTCCAAACTTTCAACAGCTCCTGTCTCAATTTCTGCCACACTTGTCTCTGCCATCAACAAACACAGTTTTGCCCCAGTCATTTTCCTTTGGAATGGTCCTTCATACAGCATTTTCCAAGTCCATTGCTTTGGGCACGTTACCACTCACTTTGAATCCCACTGCTGGTTCCCCCTTCTCTATCACATCTTGTTTTCTCTTTGAGGGCCCTTCACCATCAGTCCCCACCCATCTCATTCATTATTCAGCTGTCAACGTTCAACTCTGATCAGCCATGACACCAGCCTTGTACAGAGTAAAGTACTGCTGCACATGAACAGGAGAGCAGCACCTGGGACCGGGTGTCTCCAGCATATTCCATGCACTCCATGGATCGATTGGCAAACACTTCACTGTGAGTAGAGTTGGTCGAAAAATTGAAAATTAGTTTGGGAAAATATTTCAAAATTTCCCAAGTCTCTTTGGTCTGTTTTTTGTTTGTTTGTTTGTTTTTGGGGGGGGGCGGTTTCAAAACTTTAAATGAGACTTTTTGGAAAAAAATTAATTTATAATTTTCATTTCTTCCCTTTCCACCTTGTGTTCTGTTTGAAGTAAAACAGAATGAAAGGTGGAAAGAGGAGAAATGAAAATTATAAATGCAATAAAATGAGCAACTTTTTTCTAGTCTAACTTTTGAAAATACCCCCAACTTTGGAAAAAGGACAGAGTGGCGAAAGGAAAAAGAAAACTCTGTAATAGCCATCCTGCAACTTTTCAAAACAGTGTAAAAAGCTTTTCTCTGATGAACTTCCCTACCAAAATCATGGAATCACAGAAGTGTAGGACTAGAAAGGTCTATGAGAAGCCATCAGGTCCAGTCCTCTGTGCTGAGGCAGGACCAAGTAAACTTTCACCATCCCTGACTGCTGTTTCTCCAACCTGTTCTTAAAGATTTCCAGTGCTGGAGATTCCACAACCTCCCTTGGAAGCCTGTTCCAAAGTTTAACATGCCTTATAGTTAGAAAGCTTTGCCTAATAACCACAAGCACTGAGAAATTGCATGATACGAGCTGTTGTGTTAGTCCTGGATTTATATTGGCTGCATCTCCAAATGCAAAATCCCTTTGGTGATCTCAATATGGGGACAATCTATCGTACCTCCCCTCTGCACAGAGAGAGTGATCTCCTTTTTAGCTCATGTGGAGACCCCAGGACCAGCCTAAGGGTTTTTGGTGCCCTAGGAGAACTATGACTTTGGCGCCTCCCTCCCCCATTCAATATAGGGGAAAATGATAAAATCCAGAATTAATATATTCATATATTTTTAAATAGAGAAAATAAATTCACTTCAATCTAATTTGGCACCCCTTAAGCCTGAAGCCTTAAGCGACCGTCCAGTTCACGTATATGGTTGGGCCAGCCCTGGTAGACCCACCTACACGTCAGATGTCCCCAGTCCTCACTGAGCCCTAAGTCCTCTATGCTCCCAATACGATATACTGTATCAATGGAATCATTTCATTTTCCATCTGAACTACTTGATAAGTATCAGGAGCTCTTGGGAAACTCACAAGGCACTGACCACTGTACAGGCTGTAGTATTTAAGAAATGATTTGGCAAACCCTCCCCCCCCACCTCCCCCAGGGCCAGATTAAGGCAGGGGCTATAGGGGCTGCAGCCCCTGGCCCCAGCCTAAAGGAGGACCCCGTGATCCCCCAAAAATCCAGCCCTTGCCTGAGTGGCTGGCTGTTGCTGATGCCTACCTGCCCAGCCCCTTTCCCCCGCAGCAGCACTAGCCCATGGTGCCTCCCTGCAGCTCCCAAGCAGCGCTGGCCTGCACCCCCTTCCCACCATAGCCATGCAGGCCCACAGCCCTTCCCCGTTGCCACCTGTCCCCTGCTGTGACCCCCCCCCAGCTCCCCACAGCATGCCCCTCCAAACCCCCTCTGCCCCACCGGCCAGGGCCTTGGAGCCCCTGACCTTGTCCCTCAGCATGGGAGGAGGCCAGCTGCCCCTCCCCCAGGTAGACTGCCATGGCAATGGGGGGGCCAGAGGAAGTCCCCACAAGGGGGGGCAGCCCCAGGCCCCCCGGGCCTTGATCCAGCCATGATACCCCTTGTCAAATTCAGCTCCCTGCTCAAAACAGTGGAGGCTGCTCACCCCTCTAAAATAATGAAAACTTACAACCAATTTGTTAAACAAAACTACATTTTTTCTCATAATCTGGTTCTCTGAAATATTTCCTAGACAGCTCAGCCTGAGGCAAAAATGAACGTTTCAGTGTGAATGGCTAAAGTTTGGCAAAGTTATAAAGAACTGAACGCAGGGTCTTAGAATGAGAAGTTCCCAATCATCCACAGGAGGAGGGGGCTCTGAGACTAGTGGGAGGGGAGGCCAAGGTGTGAGACAGGTGGGTCTGAGCGGAGACTGTAGAGATACACACCTGTACACAGGGGTCATCATTCAATACCAGGCTTTCGCTGGTAGATTGTGCATAGCCTGCGGTGCAGGTGGGAGAATATGTGGCCATGCCCTGGGTGCTGTTGTCACTCAGACACCCCTCTGAGTCACAATCCCACCCTGCTCTCTCCTTGCTGCCTTGGGGAGAGGAGGGAAATCATTTGCAACTGGCCTCCGATAAGAAAAGTAGCACCAAGACCACCCACATTCCACTTGATCACCCTGAGACAGAACACCACCACATCGCCCTCCTCAGCACCCATCTGCTTGCACCAGCACACTCACAGAGGGCTGCTCTCCAGCAGTCAGAGGTGAGGCTTTGTGTTACCGTGAGTGTAGTGCGCTCCTGGACATGTTGGGGGACGGGGAGGCTGTGACTTATTTGCACACAGCAGGGACCAGCTGTGAAAGTGTTGACTGTGCTGGCTAGGGTTTGAGGTAGGGTACAGAACCATCCTCAGCTGATCATTACCTTGCTTTCTGGGCTTGTATGCAGGGCCGATCCATCCCCTTCAGCAACCTCACCCCTTTTTGACAAAGCTGCCCTTTGTTTCAGCCCTGTGGGAGGAGATCTAGGCCAGGAGGTGGGGGCTCACCCTGATATGTGAGCCACACCCCCAGCTGCTGCTGGAGAAAGTGACCAGCCAGCCAGTGCAAATCTCCATGCAGCGCAATTCCAGAGAGCTACTATTAACTGTACACAGAGCAGACACCCTGCGACCTTCCATCTGGAGCTTCCCCATTATTTCACTCGCCTGGAGCCTAGTCCCCATTCTTATTTTAATCCATAGGCAACATCATCCAAATAATCTTCCTTGGCTTTCAATCTACTGAGCTACTGATGTTCCTCAAATCCGCTCATCCTCAGAGCAAAGCAATATTTACTGCCTCATTTCAGCTCTCTTCGGTTTTAATCCCTGGAAACATGGATCAGGCTTTGAATGCATGTGCTGCTTTATCTACATCAATCTGGGAAATACCAGCAAGATCTAAAGCTCCATATCCCAGCACTCAGGATGTAAACGAGCTTGTCTGCAAATGACAGCGCCAGCCTTGAAGTCTGCCCTCTCCAGCTCCCCCACACAGGCAGGTGCTTTACCCCTGTTTAGGAAGGAGGAATGCCCCTTTGCCATGATATATGACTTCCTTTCCATCACAGCAGGGATGCAATATCTTGGACCAAGCACTCATCCAGGACTCAATGCCACTTCTTCTGCATCTCAGACTGGTGTCATCTTTTAGGGAGGAATGATTCCATATTTCAGGGAGAATGAACCAACTCTCTGTTATCATGGATTTTTAATCATTTAAAGTTGCTCTGAGACCTGGAAGGTTAGCAGTGTCCCTGGCAAAGGCAGAATGAAGGGGAGAGTCTCCAAAGAGCATGAACACCCCATTTCACAACCCAGCAGCAGTGACGAAGATGACAAAGGTGATGATCTTTGACAGGTTTGTTCTCCTTAAAATACACCTATCCCAAGGAGCAATTAGACTGACTCATCTGATTCCAAAGATACACACCAGTGCACGTGCACACTCATGTGCATCACAGTAGGATTTTTGTTCTACATGATGCAGTCTGATGAGGTCCTGGGAGCTACCCTTTTGATCTTTGTGTGGGCCACATATTAGCCACTAAAACTTCCAGAGTCCTGACTGTGTTTGGGCAGGGTCTTTGTAGCTGATTTGATGGCTGTGCGGCCCCGCACGCCCCTGCTCAAAATACCAAGGCAGGTTCCAGGCTAACATTCTTTGGAGGCTGGAAGTGAAGGGTCTTCAGGATGCAGCGGCTGTTCAGCTTCCTGTATGGCCTGCAGGAGGCGCAACGAAGGAGGGGATCAAAAAGGGGCTACTGTTAGTCCCCTCTTCCATCTCCAGGGCACAAGCCACGCACCGTCTGCACTCAGTGAGTGCCCACCACATGCACTCACGTTGGTGGCTCACCAGGCCAGCAGCAGCTCAACTCCTTAACATGCAGGCCCTTTTCTTCAGGCTGCCTCTGACCCTTTATATTCCCACAACGGCAAGCAAAGGGGCATTTCATAGCTTTACTTTGTAGGGATGGTTTCTGTTCAAGGAAGCTCTGGGCACAAGAGCAAATGCTCTCCCTCACCCTGTCAGCTTGGCTTGGCAGGAGACAGCACTAAACTGACCCTTCCGGGAAGATGCTCCCAAGGCCCTGTGCTCCAAGCACATCCCCAATGGCTCTGCAGCCCACCAGGCATTGCCGCATTATCCCAGCAACAGCACACCGTGCTATGGGATTTCAACCTGGACTGTCTGACCCTATTCCTGGGACCAATGGGTGCAGCCTCCAGCCCCCCACATGAATAAGCTGCAGAGATTTTTTTTTTTTTAATGGAGAGGCCTTTTTGCCGGTGACTCTTGCATGCGGAGGCTCCAGAGAGGAAAGCCCTTTTCTCCCTGGGAGGGAGCCTGGTAGGACAGTGGCCTTGTTAGTTAGCTCCATTGCCCACTGTACTATCTAACCACTCAGCCCAGACACAGCCAGTCCATGGAGGACAGTCAGAATTTCTCACCGTCTCAGCAGTATAAACCCAATCCCCGCCTTGGAGTCTCCCCAGAAGTCCAGTGGGGGACGAAGGAGGAAGCAGACAGTGCATGAGAGAGCAGAGACCCTCTTTCTGGCTGATAAGGCAAAGGTAAGCGCGCGGGAGTCGCCTTTGCTCCCCTGGCCATCCTGCCCTCACACGCCACTGCCCGCACACACCCTGCCCCCCACCCCCCGCACAGCTTGGCCCTGTCCTGCTCCCACTGTCTTTGGAGCCAATGAGATTGTAGAGTACATGCAACTGTATCAAACATGGCTGAGTCAGAATTGAGGAGCTCTGAGCACCAAGGACTTGTGGGAACACAAACATATCCCCCAGGCAGGGCTGGCCCAACCATATAGGTATGTGACAGGCTGCTCCCCAAATCCAGTCTGGTGTGCTGCTATGACCGCTTGAACCCCACTCCTGAACCCCAATTTACCCCGCTCTGCTGGGTGACCGCTCACTCCTGAGTCAGTCCACACCAGCCACCAGCGTGTAATTGGTCCCAGGCAGTGGGTGTAAATCCACTAGCCACACAGGCGTTGGTCCCCAAGCAAGCACACCCAGCCCCAGACACTACACTGGGAGCCGCTGCCTTACAGGGATTGGGACCCACTCCCAATCACCTCAGTCTCCGGTCCGTCCACTTAACAAAGAAGTGGATTGTGCCCAGCCTCCCACATCCACACCCTCTAAAGACCACACAGCTTTAGGTAAAACAACTACTAGTTTATTGATCAGAGTCTGATTTCAAGTGAGAA
>ML685946.1:458993-511914 GCA_007922175.1 Pelusios castaneus | reverse complement strand
ATAACACAATTACACTGCAAAACCGAACAGAAAGATTATACAGGTCACGCCCAAGGGCTGCACAGATGTGCATTCCGTCACAAGGTAAACTAGGTGGTCACCTAGGGTGCCAACCTTTAAGGGACACCAAATTAGATGGAAGAGAATTTTTTACATATGTTGCCTCTTATAACATATGGGGGAGGGGGTGCCAAAATCATAGTTCACCCAGGGCGCCAAAAACCCTTGGGCCAGCCCTGCCCCCAGGCCTGCTCTAACCTACACAACTTTGTAACAGTCCCTGAGGGTGCATCTACACTTGTAAATTAAGACGACTTAAGCAGGCACTTGCTTAGTTCGAACTAGCATTTTAGTGGGGCCATGCTAGTTCAAATTAAGTTAATTCGAACTAACTAAAATTAGTTCAAATTAGTTAGCTTGAATTAACTGATTCGAACTAACTTTGGTAAGTGTAGACATAGCCTGAGGAAGCTGCCCCACTGCCCAGGGAGTTCCAGCATGCCTTGCACTCTGGCCACGCCCCCTCCAACATCTAGGAATGGGTGTGGCTGCTATTGGACCGGAGTAGCCAGCTCCATGGCAGACAGGCGTTCCCCAAGGCAGGGCTATCCCCAGCTGCTTTGGAAACTGAGCTTTATGCCCAGTGGATATATCAGGGACAGAGGATCTGGCTTGTTGTGCTGCTGAATCTCAGGATAATCTCATGATAAGATAGCAGAGACACAGTGAGAAGCAAGGCTGTCAAATTATTTTTAAAAATCACAATTATTCCCAAAATGAAAAAAATATCTGTGATTAATCATAGTTTTAGACTCACTGTTGAACAATAATAGAATACCAATTTAAATTTATTAGAAATAATTTTGGATGTTTTTTAAAATCTGGATTTCAATTACAACACAGAATACAAAGTGTACAGTGTTCACTTTATATTATTATTATTATTTTTATCACCAATATTTGCACTAAAAAGGATGAAAGAATTAGCATTTTCAGTTCACCTCACACTAATAGTGCAGTGCAATCTCTTTATTGTGAAAATACAACTTACAAATGTAGAATTATTTTACAGAACTGCAATGAAAAGCAAAACAGGGTCAATCTTTAGAGCCTATACATCCACTCAGTCGTAATTTTTGTTCAGACAATTGCTAAGATAAAAGTCCACTCAGTCCCACTTCTTATTAGGCCAATCACTAAGACAGACAAGTTCATTTACATTTATGAGAGATACTGCTGCCCGCTTCTTATTTACAGGGTCACCAGGAAATGAGAACAGGCATGCACATGGCACATTTGTAATATAAAGAGAGCCCTGTGCACTTTGTATTCTGTGTTGTAACTGAAATCAATATATTTGAAAATATTGAAAAACATCCCAAAATATTTCTAATAAATTTAAATGGTGTTCTATTATTGTTTAACGGCGCGATTAGAACTGTGATTAATCACAACATTATTTTTAATCTAGTTTGTTTTGCATTAATTGACAGTCCTAATCAATGAGCACTGATTGCAAATCATGGAAAACTGGAAGTGGGACGTCAGGAAAATTAGAGAGAGAATCCAGTGATGGGTCCAATACCAGGCTGGCCAAGTCTCTATACCTCTCATCTTTTGTCTATCTTGTGCATTTAGATTGTAAAATCTTTGGGGCAAGAACTGTCTCTTATTCCTGGTTGTACAGACCCTAGCACTATGGAACCCTGATCTCACCCGGGACTTCTGGGCACTACTGAAATGCAAAGACCAATTATTTTAAACAATATTCTTTTAATTTCAAATAAGGTGCCCAGAGATCTGGATGATCTCTAGTGTGGACTTTGTCTGGGACTGAAATACATATGCAAATGGTAGGCATTGTTATTAACCAGGGAGGGCAGACCCTTAGGCTATGTCTACACTATAAAAAGTTAGTTCGACTTTGTTAAGTCGACTTAATAAGGCTGACTTTAAGTTGATTTAAAGTCGAGCTTATTAAGTCGACTTAAAGTGGTTTCCCTAAACTGGGATTTAGTAATTCGACCTACCTTCCCTTAGGTTGACGTAAGAAAGTGGACTTACGCGTCCACACTGGGCTTCCCTTAGGTCGACCTAAGGAGGGTTAGTTCGAATACCCCGTGGTTCTTATTAAGTCGACCTAAGTGTTCATTAGGTCGACTTAAGAAAACCCCTTAAGTCAACCTAATGAAAGCCTAGTGTGGACATGGATTAAGTTAGGTCAACTTAAGCCTCCTTAAGTCGACCCAACTTGCCAGTGTAGACATACCCTTAGAGAATATAGCATCCTTTGCTAGGGAACCATCCTCTTTTTATCTGCATTGTGCCTAAAGCAAATCCCCAGCCCAACTCACACTCCACTTCTGTGGAAGGGCAGGTTTGTGTTTTTACCTGAATTTGAGAAAACAAAAGGCAGATTTGAGGTAGGAAATGGTGATTCCTCTGAGGCACTTAAAATGTCTGAGAAAGGAAAGGTATGTTTCTTCCAGAGTTACACTCAAGCAAATTCTTATCTTTTCACCAGAGTACAGCATGTCACCATTTTTGGTCTCACAAAATCTATCTTCATTTCAAAAAGATGCTGTTAATCGAGTCTACAAACGCTCACAGATCCTCCTTTAGCAACACCTGGGAATTCCCCATGAGCCCTCCCCGGTGGCACCTCATGTGTCTATCAGGTGAAGCAATGCTGAGTGCTGCATCTGCATGCAGAGATGGCTGTGAGAGTTGGATACAGACACGAGCGGCCCTCCATCTGCTTGGGCACCCAGATCCACTGCCAGGTTGGCCCTGAGCCTAGTGCACCCCTCCCCTAATACATGTCCCGAAAACACCACAGCACAGTGCTTCAGGAACCTCTGTTGAGGGCAACAACACACAGGAAAACTCTTGCAGGGAGCCCAGCAGGGTTGGGAGTGGAGACAGGAATATGGACCAATGCAGTGACAAAGCTCTACCCTGCAAAGGTCTGATACAGCAGCCATCTGCTATTACTGAGCAACAACACCCTCATGACTTGGCCCCCAAGGGGTTGGAATCTCTGGGTGTGCTAAGGATTACATTCTTGCCCGCACCAAGATTTGCTCAGTGCAGAGGATGATTGGTTATAGCTCTCTGATCTCCATCTGCCACAACCCTGGCCCCAGGGTGAGTTAGTGCAGCCTAGGAGCTCCTCCAAATTTATGACAACTAATCACAGTCCCTGAGGGACCATATACAGCTAAGAATTGCTGTACAGAGCTCTGCCTTTCACTTCACTATGCCCCTGACCCAACCCTGTGTCTGGAGTGAGGGCAAAGCTAGTGTCAAAGGCAGTTCCAGTTGATAATTCCCGTCCATCTGGGGAATTCTCAACTGGCCATCTGGAGCCAGATTACATCCGCACCACACAGCTCAGGGACAGCACAGAGGACAGATCTGGGGCTGAGAATCTGACCTGGTCTGCTTTTTGAGCAGCAAAAAGCAGAACCCTTGTGATGGGTCTGTTTATGGCATTCCAGTCATTAAAGACGCAGCACTACTGGCGTTGTATAAATTACAAATCTGACACAGGAGATAGCAGACTTCAACAATGAAACATTTGTTTACTGCCTAATTGTGAATGCTGGAAAAATAAGTTTAGGGCATAGAGTATTAGGCAGCTGGTGCACTGCAGAAGGACATATTTTAAAAAGAGACACTCTACCGCTGCCTATCAGCTTGCCCTGGCTGGTCATTTTTCTAAAAGCAGAATGCAAGGGATACCAACTACAACAAAATAATCTGGTCTTTCCATGGTGTAGGAAGCTCTTAAGGAGGTTTTCTGGGATTGCATAGATCACGCCTTGAATTCAGCTCTGGGTAGTATACACTGAGTTTCGAGACAGCTCATAATACTGGGTAACATGGAGTCACCTAACCAGCTCTAGCTCTTTGGGATTCCGCCGTGTATGTATTTTGCTAGTAAAGGCAACGTATCTGGGAAATCATGATGCACCCCTCACGCGCCGAGCGCTCAAGTCAGACCCTGACAGCGGGCTCTAAAACTGTCACTGCAGATCTGTTTTCACTTCAGCTAAATCTCAACCTCGATTAAAGTCAAGAGAAGACTTTGTTTTCCTCTTCCTTTTTTCCTGTATTGGGCCCTGGATACCCTCAGGTTTTAGCAGTGGGCAAAATACACCAGCGTATAATTGGCTTGTTCGCAAAATTAGCTTCACCCCGACCTAGTGGGAGCCAAAGCAGCCCAGCAAGGCAGGATCATTCTCACCTCCTCACCTCTCGGCCCAATGGGTGAGGTTTCCAGACTGGCTACTTAGTGATGCTGTGTATTCGCGGGGGCTCGGTCCTGCAACACTGACTCAGGGAAGTAGCCTGTTGAAATCCATGGATTACTTGCATGAGTAAGGGTGTCAGGATCAAGCCCTTGGCTATTAATTAGAAAGGCTACAATGCTGCAACTCTGCAGCCTGTGTGAGGAGTCCTTCTGGCCGAAAGGGGATTACTCACACGAGTAAAGTTGCACGTGTGTTCAAGTGTTTGCAGGGTCGAGGCATAAGCTAGTGCCTGGGGAAGGAAGCCCAGGCGGTGCTGTCTCTGCATTGACTAATTCCTCCCTGCGGCCCACAGAGACCCAAATAGCAAGGGGAGGAGATGCCACTGTGGTTCCCAATCACCATGGGGACAGCAAGCTGCACCCATAACCGGGTGTTTCATTGTGTGTGCCCCTCCTGCTATCAGCGAAATGGAATTTCTTCCCCAGCTCCCCAGGATGTGCTGGCTCCACTCTGCCCTAAAGCTGGATTGTACCAAAATCTAGCCCTAATGATGCCACCGTCCTGCAGCATCATTGAAAGGTGAAGTCGTGAAACAGACATAAGTACAAAATGTTATCGGTATCTGCACACTGCAGTATGTTATAGCAGCACCAAAACAATGGGTGCATCACCTGTGCAACTTATCGTATGTCTTTAATGTGTTATCACTGTACTCAGTGCCCACTTGCTGTGCGGATCATTTACACATTTACAGATGAAATCTCTGAATTACCAGTTCACAGAAAGCAGAAAAAGGATATCTAGATGGCTGGCTGACATTTTTATACTGAAGCTTTTTCCAAGGAAACAGGCAGGTTTGAGTCGACTAAAACATTTCACAGATTTGTGTTGATTTTGGTTTGTTTTGTTGAAAAACAAACTAGAAACTGGTTGAAAAACAAACTAGAAAGTATTCAATAAAAATTAAAATGTTTTGTTTTCAAAATGAAACTTTTTAATAGTCAGATTGAAACAACTTTTCATTTTGAAATTGCCTTTAATTTTTTTTTTAAATTTAGAAAGGGAAAAAAAGCTCAAAAATCAAACAAAATGCTTTTCCCCCTTTTTGATTCACCATTTTTTAAAAAAGTGAATTAGTCTTCAAGTTGATCTGAAACATTTTTTTTTAGTTTTTTTAATTGCCCATGAACCAAAAAATCAATTATGCACATAACTCTTTCTATACACATTTGGGTAAAGACAGGGCAGAAGGAAACAACAGAGGTGACATCCATGGTAGGAGCCCCAAACAGATATAGATTTCACACTGGGATGCTGAAATTAATTAAATTAATCAAATTAATTTTCCGTTTTGGCTTTTAAAAGGAGTATAAATTCAAGTCACTCATGCCACAACGTGCCATTGTAATCGGATCTAATGTGCGTGCATACCTCCAAGATTGCCCCTTATTCCCTTTTCACCCTTGCTGCTGGTGGGACAATGTATTAATTTAGCCAGTAGACAGAATCCTAAATATTTTGGTGAAAAACAGTCCATTGTAGTGTTAACAGTTAAGGAACTGTACAGTTAAACAAACCAGCAACATTCCAGAATTAACATCATATGCCCGTAAAGCTTCCTTCCGCACTCGCCACAGCAGAAGCGACACAAAAATCCTCATCAGCTAATTACATCCAGTGCCCAACAAACGTGAATATAAAGTTTACGATTGTAAATTAATAATCCAGAAAAGAATATACATTTTGGTTCACCATATATTGCTCCATTCATAATGTAATACACTTTGCTATACATGTCATGGAAAATCAGAAGGTCTAATAGCTAGAATGGCAATGAGAAAGCAAAGCAAACTCTGTTCTGTCATTTAGCGGGTTGTCAATATTTCCTGTATTTTCAGCAAACATTTCTCCTGATTTGGGTGATATGAATCATCTGAGGTCATTGGGTGCCATTTTTTTTAGCACAGGACAAACACCACCTCAATCTGTTAAGTTTTTATTCAACTCAAAACCAAATATCACATTTCTCTAGAAAGAGCTACAGTTTATATGTCTCCTGGCGGAGAAATTAAACTACTACTGATAATAGAACATTTCTTATTTTAACTTAGGAAACATTATGTAATTTAAGAAATATTATGGTTTTTTACACTGACATACAGGCCTGTTTAACATTCTAGCAGTAAACTCATCTTACACTATTTCAAGATACACTTTGTTCACGTGTATTCTATATCATAAATGATATTGTGCTCATATTTTGTGACACTTGGTACTTCAGAACCAGTGTGTTGGTACAGTAATATGTGGGAATTTATCTACCTTCCACAAATGTAAATTTTAAAAACCATTTCAAAGGGATTTTTCCTTTCATTTTGATGAAACAAAGTCACATTGAAACTAGAATTTCTAATCTGGTTAGAAATTTTAAAAAACATTTCTTATAACTTTCAGGACAAAGAAATTGATTTAAAGTTAAATTTTAAAGAAAATTAAAAATTATAAAATAAAGAAAATTCAGGAAAAAATGGGGAAGTCTGAGATTCAGGACTTTAAAAAAAATTAATGTACAACATTGAAATTGCATAATCATAAATATAACACAAAACATTTACCTAAAGCTACAGCTTTTCAGGATTTTTCTATTTGGAAATAGAGGAAAATTTCCATCTTTGATGTATCTGTCAAAATCATTGACCTTCATTATATCTTACTTGCAGAGCTACAGAGCCATTGTTTCTGAATTATTTTCACATGATTTCTGAGCGATAGAAAATTTTATTAATTTCCACTTCATGTTAAAATTAAATGTCATACTGTAGAAGATGAACTACTGAAAAATTATTTCTGAAAGCAGCTGTCTAAAAATCTCTGCAATTCAGGGGTGATGTTTTAGGATTTCTAAACAATTTATCTATGTACCACTTCTTAAAAAATAAATATTTGACACTCGGAAATTTTAGTATAAAACGTAAACTCAATGTTATAAGAAAATATAATAGGAACATATTGAATTCAGGAACAATTTATCTAATGTATAACTTAATCTTAAATCAAATGACCCTTTCATGACGTACTTTAAGGAAAAGAGAATATTGTCAATAAAATACATCCTTTTACCAGAATCTAGTTAAATATTTCCCTCATTGTTTGAAAAGAATCATATAGACTGCTTCGCAAACATAAAGACTAACAGTAACTGACAATTTTTGCATGCATTTCAGAATGATCAACCAAAGGTTTTTAATTCACAAGCGATAAAAGTCTCTTATATAGACAACATACATGTTTTGTTTTTTATTATCTTGTCATACCAAAATTAATCATTTCCTCTTTTACCATTTCCAGCTGCAATAAGTTAATATTGCCAATTCTATTTTGTGCTATTTGTGCTCCATATATGCGTATTAAAGACAGAATACGAAGCATGTACTGTAAAGTATAACTAAGAGGCATATTTAGCATCTTCTAATTTAACACTTGGGATGGGTCATTTTAATACCCTATTACATTTTCTTTATTATATCAAAATATTTGCTAAGACAGTGGGTTATGGAAACAAATTATACACCATGCCAAGGAAAAAACAAGTACATTTTCACTATCGGACTTGGTTATAAAAAGAGTAAATGAGTAGCTATTAAGTTAAAATACCTAAATTGTTGAGGTAGCTGATTTTCTGTTCATTTTGTTCTCTTTAAACCTGTAACCATTTCTAAACTCATACTATGATTTCTTATCATAAGTTTTTTTTTTATACATTTCTCAAGAAACTGTAAGAGATTCACTTAAGAAGCCTCTTAAAAGTCTTCAAAACTCTTTTATTCCATTTGGTATAGGAAACTACTTTATATTTCAGATGTCCCATTAATTTTTATTTGTAGTTGAAGTTATTTAACAGCCATGGTTTTCCACCAATACAATCTTTTAAATCTTCTTACCTCCCAAAAACAGCTGCTTTAGAAGTGATTTGCTTTGACGTGGGTTTCAGACAGATGGTCACCCTTTTCACGTTTGGAAAAGATGAAAAATGCTAAGGAAAAAAATCGCAGTGATATTTTGTTCTAAAGCAAAGAAGACTCTAAACCTCATTGGCCTCAGGATGGGAATCACGTGATATAGGACAAAGAGCATGTGACCTATTTTCTCTCAAAGCCCTTGGTTTCCCTTGAAACAGGAGGCACCCAACACTGATGTTGTCATTTCAGTGACTTTAAAAAAAATAAATAAATAAAGAGACCACTGAGCAACTCAGGTTGCCTTGAGGCCATGGGGATGAACCAGCCAGGACTTTCAACATGAAGAGGAAACGAGCTCCAATATTAGTCAGACCTCTCTGTTTTTGAGCACATAGAATCATAGAAACTGGATGGGACCATGAGAGGTCATCGAGTCCAGTCCCCTGTGCTCGTGGCAGGACCAAGTACCATCTTAAACCATCCCTGACATGTGCTTGTCTAACCTGCTCTTAAAAACTTCCAGTGATGGAGATTTCACAACCTACCTAGGCAACTTATTCCAGTGGTTAATCACCCCAACGGTTAGGAATTTTTTCCTAATGTCCAACCTAAACCTCCCTTGCTGTAATGTAAGCCCACTGCTTCTTGTCCTATCAATAGCGGTTAAGGAGAACAATTTTTCTCTTTCCTCCTTGTAACAACCTTTTAGTACTTGAAAACTGTTACATCCCTTCTCAGTCTCCCCTTTTCCAGACTAAACAAACAAGGCTCTTTCAATCTTCCCTCATAAGTCAAATGTTCCAGACCTTTAATCATTTGTGTTGCTCTTTTCTGTACTTTCTCCAATTCCTCCACATCGTTCCTGAAATGAGGTGCCCAGAACTGGACACAATACTCCAGTTAAAGCCTAATCAGAGTGGAGTAGAACAGAAGTATTACTTCTCGTGTCTTACTTACAACATTCCTGTTAATACACCCCAGAATGGTGTTTGCTTTTTTTTTTTTTTTTTTTTTTTTTGCAATAGTGCTACACTGTTGACTGTTGAGCTTGTAATCCACTATGACACCCAGACCCCCTTCCAAAGTACTCCTTCTTAGGCAGTCATTGCCCATTTTGTATGTGTGCAATGGATTGGTCTTTCCTAAGTAGAGTACTTTGCACTTGTCTTTATCGAATTTCATTCTATTTACCTCAGATCACTTCACCAGTTTCTCCAAATCATTTTGAATTGTGATCCTATCCTCCAAAGCACTTGCAACCCCTCCCAGCTTGGTATCATCTGCAAACTCTATACGTGTACTCTTTATGCCATTATCTAAATCATGGATGAAAATATTGAACAGGACTGGACCCAGAATCAATCCCTGCAGTACCCCACTCGTTATACCCTTCCCGCATGACTGTGAATTGTTGATAACTACTCTTTGGGAGTGGTTATCCAACCAGTTATACACCCATCTGATAGTAGTTCCATCTAGGTGTATTGTCCACACTGCAAGAGGCTGGCCTGTGCCAGCTGACTCAGGTTAAAAGGGTTGAGGCTACGGGGCTGTTTAATTATGGTGGAGACATTCAGGCTTGTGACCTCTTGCCCTTCACAGGGTCCCAGAGCCTAGGCTCCAACACAAGCCTCAATGTCTACATTGCAGTGGAACAGCCCCTTAGCCTGAGACCTGTGAGACTGGGCCAGCCATGGTGGCTAACTGCAGTGTAGACACACCCAAAGACTGGGAATTTTCTACTGTATGCGGCAAATGTGAAAAGTGAATACATTTCTCCAGTAGAATTCCTTGTACAGATCAGACAGAGAGATGGGACATGAACAAGAGAATGAATGAATGAAAGTAAAAGCTTTGACCCTGGGATCCCCAGGAATGTGTTTTTTCACTGGGACATCATGAGACATTGAATATTATTACAATCAAAAGCCAGGAGAATCTGGCTTCATTACCTCCCTGCACACCCCTTCTTTCAAGGTACAGTGTTCCCCATCACCCTCTCAAAATACACACATCTGTTGAAATGGCTTATCCTTTCTGCAGGTGCTTTGCTGACTCTTACTTTGATAATAAATATAAGGGGGTCATGAATATTTTTTTACTTTGAATAAGGAGCCACTGCCCTGGAAAGGCTGAGAAACATGAGTATGGCCATGAGAATGGAGAAGGAAATGGAGAATGCTCTCAGATTAATAAAGTTTGCTGTGCTGGAAGGACCCGAGCGTTTCTAAGAGAACATTATAGAATAGGAGGTCTGTCCACACCATGTGTAACAGTCAGTTATAGTATGGCAATCCCAAATGTTCATGAGTTAGGCACTAAAAATAGTTATTAGGGAAGATTATAGAAAGATACAATTTGGGGTGGGTTGTGGGGTGGCGGGAGGGTTTGTGGCTTGAGGGTCTCTAAGAGTTACTGGTTCGAGCTTTTCTCCACAACCCTGAGGGCTAGAGATGACATCTCTAAAAACAAAAAGAAAGTGAGGGTGAGGCATGTGGAAATAAACAAGTCTATTTAGAGGGGGAAGTGGAGCAGGGATTGCCTCTCACCCACCCTATGGTCTCTCTTCCTCCTCCTGCCGCAGACAAAGCGGCTCCTGATTCCGCACATATCAGACAGCCCCAAGGACACGGCACCCCTCAGTCTGTGACATCTACAGTGGTTCTGGCACCTCCAGCCAGGGAAGCTGCAACAATGTAAGATACATGGTGGTTTCTCAGCACCTCGCTCCTGTGCGGAGTTGAGGGCTGATTTTAGTCAGGGCCGCTGTAGCTCCTCAGTGGAATGCCAACGGCCCAAGACTAATCATGCGGATCAGTTTGCCAAACATGCTGCTTGCTTCAAGTTCTGTTTTGTGAGATCCCATGCAGTGTTCCCAGTGCAGCATATACCCCTGATCAGGTGGAGACAGAAGAGACCAGACACATACACACTCCGGCTCCACTTTCAACGAGAGATGGGCACCTGTACCAGTGTCTGTTTCCGCAAATCCCCAACTCTGTGAGCTGGCCATGGCAGGGAACCTGACCAAGTGTAAAGAACTGCCTGATCTCTCTGCAGAGTGACCCAGATAAGCACAATCTCCAGTAGTTAGCACTTCGGTGTTCTCAAGTCTTATTAACTCAGGGCAGGTCTTCACTGATGGTGACAAATTCACTGCCGTCAGCTCGTTCTTCCTGATCAACTAAGCAGGTCTGTGAAGAATGTTATGTTGGTTAAAAAAACAGTCTTTTTTAAAACAAGCATTACTTTCTTTCTCAGATGAGGATTGTGACTTTTGGGGCATCTAGTATGGTGTTCTTAAATAATTCCCAGTTATCACTGAAAACAACGAGAGTCCTGTGGCAGCTTATCGACTAACAGATTTTCTTCGGCATAAGCTTTTGTGGGCTATAACCCACTTCGTCAGGTTATAGCCCATGAAAGCTTATGCCAAAGAAAATCTGTTAGTCTATAAGGTGCCACAGGACTCTCGTTGTTTTTGCTGTACACAGACTAACACGGCTACCCCTCTGGAAATTTCTACCCATTATCACTGACTTTCTGATTAAAATCTTCTTTCCACCTGATTTTGCTCAGAACTGTTTTCAGCTTTGTGAAATTGGCCTTATTAAGGCACCAAGGATAGATAGATAGATAGATAGATAGATAGATAGATAGATAGATAGATAGATAGATAGATAGATAGATAGATAGATAGATAGATAGATAGATACTGGTCTGGACTTTGTTCTGCTTGCAGATTATAAATGTGATCAAGTCATGAAGAAATGACTGACTGATGAAGAAATGTTGTCCATCAAAATCCACCTGATCAGTTTAGCACTGCCTGAATGACTCTATAGATAGTATCGGTGATATTGATCAAACTTAATGTACTTGCAAATAGCTACTGCATCCATCCAGCTCCCATCCACTGGGATATCAAAGCTCTTCTCAGGGTTGGCAACCCCACCCACCCAACCTCAGGCCACCCATGCAGACATGCATTGTGAATCCTACAAGTCCTGTTTTCACAGCTGACTAATGTGCCGAATGTTGTTTGTCAGCTGTCCCATCCTCAGTGACATCACCTCTTTGTAACAACTACACAGTGCTCTTTCATGCTCTGTACAGTTTGAGCCTTGAACCAGAAAAAGTGGAGACCTGTCTCTGAAAGAAAAATCAAACATTCATTTTTTATGGCTTGAAAATGGGATGCAGAATATCCCTTTTCTTACCACAACATCATCAAAACACATTGCAAGCAAGCCAACCCTTTTACCACTGCTATATGCTGTCCTCATTTCCCAGGTTAAACAGGAACCCTGCCAGTGCTGGGTGCTACTGTCCCAGATCAGAGTTCTTTAGCTTTGCTATTATTCAAGAGCCAAACTGAGTGGTCTCCAGGTCAAATGTGACCAGTGTTTGGTGAATAGAGAGGATAACCCTGGTGAGTTAGCCAAGATTCCCTCAGTAATACAAGTTCTAAGCTGCACTCTGGATGTGAGCTATAGCTTGGCACACTGGCTGTCCCCTTTGAGTACACCATTAATACACTCCCAGGCATACACAAAATCCCAGCAATTAGAAGTGAAAAGGATTTGTCTGGGATAATACCTGTTTCCCAGTTGCTTTCCTTACCTCTTTAACCCTTCCATGCATAATCATTTTAAGTGATAGCTCTAGCCAGATTCTGGTCTGCATGTGCATCATACATAAAAGCTGGAAAGGAGCAGGAAAGAATTGAGCTGGTTTTTGCTAATCTGCAACTTCAATTGAGCTTCATTTCACTTTATGAAACTATTGCTACTGCATAATTCAAAATGGATCCCCTTTTTAAAAGGTTGGAATAAATGTAATTGCTGGTAGCAGTGAAAACCCTAACATGGCAAAGTCCCCAGGTTGATCTCCAAAACAGCTCTACCAACATACCTACCCACAAGCCGGAGAGACCTGGCTTTTTCCAAAACTGGGGTTCTGCTGAGCACAGTGCTGGAGGCTGATAGTGCTAGAATCAGTAGGTCAGCTTAAGACCGAATCCCTGGTTGGAATGATTTAGTTGGGGTTGGTCCTGCTTTGAACAGGGGATTGGACTAGGTATCTCCTGAGGTCCCTTCCAGCCCTCATCTTCTATGAATCAAAGCCTGCTGTATAATCAGCGAAGTCTACCACTTTTCCTTCAGTTTGATTTTCAGTTTTTACACAATCTTGTCATGAAAGAAAGAAATTAATCAATGAAATCTCCATGTTATCAGCTTTGCTGATGTGAGTGCACAGGAGTGGTAGATACAGCTTGCAGATTAAACAATAGTAGTTATTTAGAATAACATATGGGTTCTGATCGTACTACATGTTGAAGCTTCAACATGTAGCAGAATCCGTCCCCATGCTCTGTTATAGCTGTGGTGTTACAAGTGGCATTGGTTCTCTGACTAGCGGAAGAAGCTCTATGGCTATGTCTACATTAGAAAAGTTCAGTCGACTTTGTTAAGTCGACTTAATAAGGTCAACTTTAAGTCAACTTAAAGTCGACCTTATTAAATCAACATAATAAAAGCCCAGGGTGGACGTGGCTTTGTTTAGGTCAACTTAATCCTCCTGAAGTCGACCTAAGTTGCCAGTGTAGACGCACCCTATAATACTGGTGCTCTGAATCTCAGAGTAGGTTCATGGTGCCAGTGTCATGATTTTGCCCAGACTCATAGGCACAGAGCCCTGCTAGTCCCAGCCTCAGCCTGCATCTTGGCGGGTGGTGGAGTCCCAGGAATTCTAAATGGAAGTGTTAGGAGGGGAGCTGCCCCCTTCCAAGGGACTGCATGGTAAAAGGAGAATCTACACTCTAGAATTTAAGTATATATTTGAATGTCTGTGTTTTGCGATACATGATTTCAAACAGCTTTAAAATAGACCTAAAAAAGTGCCACACTTCTGACTACCACTGGTGTTAATGCTGTTACACTTTGATTTCAAGCAGTGCTTGTTGTGGGGATAATGTGCTAACTCACTCTTACCAAAACTCCAAACTATACCACAAAGATAAACCTTGCTCCTCAAGTCAAACCCAGGTCTTTCTTTCATCCCCACTTTGCTTGGAAACACCCTTATGCTACCAAGTCCATGCAGATAGGAGGAAAAAAGAGGAAATGCACCCCAAAGTATTAGACTAAACCTGACTGCAAATAATCTTACAAATAATTATACAAGAGACAGACAAAAATGATTTCAGGTTTCTCCCTCAACAAAAAGCAAGTGGGATTAAAGGATCAGAAAGAGCACGGCTGAGATTAAAATGGTTGACTATTCAAGAACAGATACTCGCTTTTGATAAAGCCATGCAGACTTTGGGGGAGGGGATTTACATTTATTCCAGACTTTATTCGCTGACCTTGAGTTTAGGGAAATCTAGTCTAGAGAAAATCACACACAGCACAAAAACCTAGGCATGGCAAATCAGCTTCCAAATTTCCAAACTGTGTTCATGTTTTGGCTCTGTTATATTCCCTGGCTGGTCAAAGGAAATGAATTTCTCAGATCACATGAAATTATACATCTAAATGCTTTGCTAATAGTGGGGTGATGATGCCTCGGGTTACAGTATGCTTCGCAAATACCTGCTGAATTTAAACTCAGCTGACGATCAATTGTCTGTTAATAAAACATCAGCTTTATTGAGTTGTACTGATCAATTGGTGGTTAGTATAAATGGTCGCTGTTCTACATTAAATGTGTTTCCAGGAACCTGGAGTGGCACTTAGGTTTTAATTATACAAGTGGCAAGCAAGTTAATATTTACAGTAGACAAAGAAATAATATAAGATCAGCACCACCAAAGGATTTGCCTTTAAAACAGACATGTACAAATTGACAAGTCAATATGTTACAGTAAGCAAATGCCAAGCTTACCAGAGCAGGAGAAACTTCAGTAGATGGGAGGTGGGACCATGGCCTATGGAATACAATGGACATACTAATATTTCCGTCTCTTTGCCCTTCCCTATATGTTGACATCACCATCGCCCCTAGCAAGGTTGCCCATGCAGTGACAGGCTGGCCAGGCTCTCTGACTAATTGCTTCAGAAGGGCGTGAAGGGGAAGCATGAAACAATGGTGAGAAAGGGAACAAATGTTCAGGGTTTCTGTTTCCCCTCAGGGCAGGGAAATGTACAAATAATCCACTTCCTGGATCAATGCAATTAACTTTACTGGTTCCCCTTCAAGCTCACATTAAGCAGAAGAGTCAAATTATGGACTCATGTAGAGCAATGGAACGTTCCCTCTTCCCTCCATCGTAGCACATTCAGCTATATATCTGCTCTGTCCCCAGCCTTGGGCACTGGCATGCCAGTTGCCGTTGGCACTACACCAAAGCAAGGGGAGACAGAAGCAATGGAATGGAATCAGATATAAAACTACTCTCAAAACAAGAAACCATTTACTGAGGCCCTCACTTTCCATTTGTCCTTTAAAAAGTTGTATTGTGAAGTAACTCCCATGCAGCATTCTTTTTAACCTGCCTGTAGACTCTACTCAACATTCCTGATAGGGCAAAATTCTGCCTCTCCTAAAATGCAGGGTTTTTACCCCTGGTGGATGCAGATGCGTATTGCCCCTTGGTTCAGGAACCACAATGCTGTGATCTTGGGAGCGCTCGTGCAATGATCACCAAAGTCCAAACAAGCAAACTACCTTCATTCCTCCTGCACTACTCCTCCCATCTTCCTCTTGTGTCTTCCACAGATGAGTCCTTCCACAGCTCCAGAGGAATACAGCTAGTCAGCTCTGACTAACCACGCTGCCACACTCTACCTGAATATAGTTGGGGGGGTATTAAAAAGTTAAGGGAATATGTGCTTCCTCAGGTACCAGCTAGGGCACCACAATGGGCACCGGTCATATAAGTGTGTTGTGGGTAGGGCTATGTCTGGTTGTGAGGGAAGGCAAACCTGACAGCCAGGCGTATCCCTGCCTACACTCCACCCCAAGGCCCCGTCGTCCCTTCTTCAGAATCCTGCTCGGGTGGGAGTGGTGATAGCATGATTGATCTTGTCTCAGCCGGCTGCCTCCCTCTTGAAGCGGGCAAGGGCCCATCTGGGGTGCAGGCAGCCGCCCAGTGCCCAACCTGAGGGATTTGGGGTGGTTGGGGCTGGCACTGAGACATTGCAGTTCTGGAGTGTGCCGACCCTCTCCAGAACTGGTGTCACCTGTCTCAGCCCGGTACTTGGGCTGCCCAGTGCTCTGGTGTTGTGTTGGGCCAGCCAGCCTGAGGCCAGGGTTGGGTGGCACGGGTGCTGTGGCAGACCAGGCCAGCATTCTGGTGTTTGGGGGTGGGCTGGGGTGTAGGCCAGCCAGCCTGAGGCTGGGGTGGGTTAGGGCAAGTTTTGGGCACAGTCTCCAAGAGTTGGAGGTGCTGGGGCTGCCTGGGCACTAGTGCTGGGTACTCAACCACTGGGCCTGCCCCTCTAGCTGGCTACTCCAGGCTGGTGCTCATGTTAGGGCTGCCTGGGCTGGAGCTCTGATGGCAGAGGGGGTGGAAGGACCAGGGCCTCCCATGGAAGGGGTGGGGGGCTCAAAACAGGGGGCTCAATACCCCAGATGAGGCTCATCAGTGATGAATAAAGGGGAATGATCACTTCCCTCAATCTGCTAGCAATGGTCCTACTAACAGAGTCCAATATGCCATTAGACTTCTTTGTGATGGGACACACCGTCGACTCCTAGCCAGCTTCTTGTCCACTGTAACCCCCTAGGTCCTTTTCTGTGGAACTGCTACCTAACCAGTGGGTCCGCAGTCTGTGGCAGTGCATGGGATTCTTCTGTCCTAAATGCAGGACTCTGCACTTGTCCTTGTTGAATGTCATCAGACTTTTTTGGTCCAACCCTCCAATTTGTCTGTCACTCTGTATCCTTCCAGCTTACCTACCACTCCCAAACCCCATCCCCCAGCTTAGTGTCATCTGCAAACTTCCTGAGATTGCAATCCACCCCATCTTCCCGATCATTAATGAAGATGTTGAACAAAACCAATCCCTGGTGCACTCTGTTTGTTACCGGCTGCCAACTAGACATCAAGACATTGATCACTACTCGTTGAGCCTGATGATCTAGCCAGTTTTCTGTCCACCTTATAGTCCATTCATCCAACCCATACTACTTTAACTTGCTGGCAAAAATACTGTGGGAGACTATATCAAAAGCTTTGCTGAAGTCAAGGTATATCACATCCACCACTTTCCCTACACCCACAGAGCCAGTCATTTCATCATTAAAGGCAATCTACGATGCTAACATGAGCATGACTACTCGCTCTGCCAATTACAGCTCCAGCGTGAAGCTTAGACATATCCTATGTTCTGGAAGCCCCGCATGAGTACTTCTAAAGGTTCCAGAGCTGGAAACAGCAGTACCATGTGTTTTTCCATGATCCTCATTTCTCCCTTGAATTTTATGAACTCCGTGCTGAAAGCCAGTAGATAGGGGAAGCTGACCCCAAAAAGAAGACCTACAGAGAAAGGTATTTGAAAGAGTGACAGTGTGTAGCATAAAAAAGGAAGTGGATTGCAATGGCAAAGCCCTGTGCTCTCCGATATGCTATCCACTGTGTATGGTCAAGCTGCGAACATCTGGTGTGCCACAGGCATTTCAAGGATCTTGTTGTCATGCAAAGCCCTCAACATGTGCTCACAGAAATAGCAGCTCCCGCAAGAGGAGTAGACACCACACCAGGCCAACCCTCCCCCAGAGAAGACTCATTTCAGGAACCAGGAAAAGATTTTCTTCCTTTTCAGTCCTTGCCCTGGAGGAGTTCCTGGCATACAGACCCTGCCTCCAACCCTGTACAGGTGTCGATACTACTGGCAAAACTCCCTGCATCTGAGTGCAGCATATACTGCAGATAGCAAATCTTGGGGACATTCGCCCTTTCTTAGCCTAACCCCCACCTCTCCACCTTTGCTCATGAGCAAAGAGGGACAGAATTTCCCCTCATCCCCTGAGTGTTCAAGGCAAGCCGGGCAATAAAGTCTGGCATTATCGATAGCTGTGGAAGTTACTGCCAGACAAACTGTGTTGTATTTGATTTCAGTTGGTGGTGCTTGGTTCTTTTAAAGACATGTCAGTAAATCCTCTTAAACTATTACACTGTGAGATAAAAATGGCACTTCCCTTCCTGTGTACAGAGAGTCATTCTGTTACAGTACTGTGTATGACGTCTGAGAGGAAGGTCCTTCTGGTCTGTTCTATCCCTTGGGCTCACAATATGGAGAGTGGCATATAGTTGCTTTTAAAAGGAAAAGGAGAGAAAGAAGTCAATTTGTCTGTGCCTGTTTCATTTCTGCTTCACAGCATTCTCTCCTTTTGGAAAATAAGTAAGCCATGTTCCCCCTGTCCTCCCCATTAATGGAAAATTTTGCCTTGCCACCCATTAGTAGCTGTCAATAGGACAGCCTGAAGCCAAAACTGACCTCCTGCTCTCATGATAAAAGCAGAACTCATGAGAGTGACCCTCATCCTGTGTGCCCCATCTTGGCTCTTTATCATTTCATAATGGATCGCTCTGATGGACACGGTGGAAAGCACACAGCCCGGGTGAGACAAGAACAGAGACGAGAGAAATGTTAGATCCGGGAGGATATTTTGCCACTGGCCAACATTTCCAAAGAGTTGACACATGACGAAAACTAACCTAAAAACCTGAGGGCTGTGTAACTTCTTGCTGAATGCTCGGACAGACAAAGAGGAAGATGCACTTCGCTCTATGTACAATAACAAAATCTATGCTTCTATTTTCCTCATGGCCACAACAGCCAGTTCTTCTGTAGAGCGCTGGGTCACATCAAACTCAAGCCCCACCAAGCATCTTGCTGGTTCAGCCAAACTCAGCATAGAACCACTCTGAGTATGCAACAATAGACTGTGGCCAGGTCTACTACTGGCAGTGAAATTTGGCAGCAGTCGACAGGATTTATGCAGGCTACGCAGAGAAAAGATGGAGCGTAGAAGCAAATTTATGAAGTTGATACGAGTTATGCAAGCTATGCACAGTAAACTGCATAACTCTGTTAACTTCATAACTTCACTTGTAAGCTCTGTCTTCACTGCACTGCACTGGTGGGAAATGTGTTCTCATCAAAGTAGCAATATGCCACTTGAGGTGTGGTTTTATTACATCTATTTCCATATCGACCGAGTGTGTCTTTACTGACTGCTCAGTCGATCGGGAGAAATCAATCTGATGGCAGTGAATGTGCCACCATCGGTGTAGACATAGCCTAGCTCTGCAGGTCCCCTGGCTCCTTCATGCCATCACATACCTTGTTTTTCCATCTCCTCAGGTAGCCAACAGAAGATAAGATGTCAGACTGTAAACAGACACAGTAGTATTGAAGTGGGACTAAGCTTACCTTCCCCTGTAGGCTGGCCTCTGGCTCCAGAGCGGTTCTGTGGAGAGCGTGGCGTCATCGAAATAAGGCATGCTGGGTGTTGCATTTAACAGAAACCAGCAATTTACAGCACAACTAGACAGTGTGGACCTAAAGAAACAAGCCCAGGGCAGGTATGAGAAGATAAGCCTACACCATGAAAGGGTGGTTCAATGGACAGACTGCTAGGTTAGGACTTAGGGGGCTCTGCGTCAATTCCTTGCTTCACCAATGACTTCCTGCATGAGGTGAGGAAAGTCACCTGTGATTTCCAAAGGTGTGTGGGCTTCTAGGGGATTTTCAAAAATACCCAGGTGCCTCAGCCACACTGAAATCAAGGCATTTCAGGCACTTTTGTGAATATGCCCTCCATCACACCTAATTACATTTAAAAATCTGTCCTGTAGTCTCTGTGGGTGAGTCTACACTTGTAAATTAAGTCGACTTAAGCTTGCTTAAGTCGACTTAATTTACTCTAAAAACAACGAGAGTCCTGTGGCACCTTATAGACTAACAGATTTTCTTCGGCATAAAATGCATCTGATGAAGTGGGTTATAGTCCACGAAAGCTTATGCCAAAGAAAATCTGTTAGTCTATAAGGTGCCACAGGACTCTCGTTGCTTTTTGCTGTACAACAGACTAACAAGGCTACCCCTCTATTAATTTACCCTGCGTCTACACTACACTTTCCTTAAGTTGACTTAAGCAGCTGCTTAAGTCGACTTAAGGAAAAATTAAGTCGACTTTATAAAACCTCCTTTTAATTCGACTTTCTGCTTAAGTCGACTTTCTAAAGTCAACTTAAGCCAGTGAAGACGTGGAGTAGCCCTAAGTCAACTGTAAGTTGATTTAGGGGCCTCCAGGGCTTCCCCACTGCCCTACCTGCCAGGGTGGCTGGCACAGGGAGAGCCTGGCATGCCCCCCCAAAGGGCAGGGCAGAGCCCTGCCCACCCTGCCCCTATGCCCTGCCAGGGTCCCTGTCCCCCTTTTCCCCATTGTACCTGGGTACAATGGGGCAAAGGCTGAGCCTCCTGGCACTTGGCAAGGGGTGCCCCCCCGCCACCATGGACCTGTCCCAGGTCCACCTAGCTTCTACAAGTCGACCTAGGCATCCAGTGTGGACGCTCTAGGTTGATTTTGTAGGGTCCCCTCAAAATCGACTTAAAATGTAAGTGTGGACATGCTAAGTCAACTTAACAAAGTCAACTTTAAGTCGACTTAAATTAACAAGTGTAGACATAGCCTTTGGGCCTCACTCCCCTGTGTTCTGCAGATAATTACATTCATGATTGTCAGGTGCCCCGTTGCTACAGGAAAGGGGTCTGGATAAGCACAGTAGAACCTGAAAGTTACAAACACAAGAGTTACAAACTGACCAGTCAACCACACATCTCATCTGGCACCAGAAATACACAGTCAAGCGGCAGCAGAGGAACACACGATAAAAGCAAATACCGTGCCATGTTGTGTTAAACATAAACTACTAAAAATAAAGGGGAAATTTTAAAAAAAATTGACAAGGTAAAGAAACTGTTTTTGTGCTGGTTTCATTTAAATTAAGAGGCCTAAAAGCAGCATTTTTCTTCTGCATATAAATCATAGAATCATAGAATAATAGGGTTGGAAGGGACCTCACGAGGTCATCTAGTCCAACCCCCTGCTAAAAAGCAGGACCACTCCCCCTAAATTATCCCAGCCAGGGTTTTGTCTAAAGTTTCAAAGTTTCAAAGCTTTTTTAAATGACTGTTCAGCTGTGAACTTTTGAAAGAACAATCGCAGTGTTTGATGCAGAGTTGTGAACTTCCATTCCTGAGGTTTGATGCGGATAGTTTGGGTGTACAATTCAAAAAAGATCACACTGAAAAAAAAAATACATTTCCAGGTGTTTTGCAAAACCCTAGGTGATGGATTTCTAGTTAGACTAGACTGACCAGTGGAGGTGACAGCGACATAAGGAGAGGACTAGACCACTGTAAAAGGGCTGGAGATGTTACAATAGTATCACTGGGCAACTTGACTAGCAAGAATCAGCATCTGTAGAGAACTACCCTTGCTTTTAGGCAGAAACTGATAGAAGACGTTGGATGAAGAGGTGTAGCATAATAAAGCCTGTACAGTGTTCGAGGTAGGGGACTTCCTGATTGTCAGTAAGCTCACAATCAAGCAGCAACATATTCTGATGAGATATATTTAATGAGAAAAGCAGAGAGAGAAAATGGTGCTAACTGTACCATCTGGACCATAACTTCTGTAGTGCCTGATTTTTTTAAATATCAGTGCAATTTTAGCATTTCTTTATTGCAG
Organism: Pelusios castaneus; assembly: GCA_007922175.1. Taxonomy (NCBI): domain Eukaryota; kingdom Metazoa; phylum Chordata; order Testudines; family Pelomedusidae; genus Pelusios; species Pelusios castaneus. Next base: position 489,995 of record ML685946.1, on the reverse strand, counting down.
TGCCCTACGTTTCATTTCCGACTTTTGAAATAGTGACCAAAATTTTATTTTTTAAAAAAGGAAGAATAAAATCATGCGTAGTGAGAGGCCTTTCTGCTCAGGCATCCCTCTATGACTATCCCCAACAATACCTGGGGGAATCAAGGAAAGTGCATTTCAAAGAGGCCTCCCAAAAACCAGTAGAGCTGCTGGTCTGGATTCGCAGCTGGTATGGCTGAGGAGAGGAAAGCTATATTTGCCTCATTGAGAGCCACACCAAAAGAACCCAAAAAAGATAACCTTCATGGGTTTTCTGCCGTATTTTACTCTTTAGTCTGCCAGCAAAAATGTATTCTGGGTATAAACTCTTCTACCCACTCCCCATGTTTCTTAATGCAGTGTGAGATCAGCAGCTTAGTTTTGATACAATTTAAACTCTACCTCCTCCAGGCATTTTGTCCAGGACAGAAATGCCAAATGCTAATCAAGAGAATCATAGAAGATGAGGGCTGGAAGGGACCTCAGGAGGCCATCTAGTCCAAGCCCTTGCTCAAAGCAGGACCAGCCCCAACTAAATCATCCCGGCCAGGGCTTTGTCTAACCAGGCCTTAAAAACCTCTAAGGATGGTTCCATCACCTCCTAGGTAACCCATTCCAGTGCTTTACCACCCTCCTAGTGAGAAAGTTTTTCCTAATAACCAACCTAGACCTCCCTCACTGCAACTTGAGACCATTGCTCCTAGTTCTGTCATCTACTACCACTGAATACAATGGTACTTGTAGAAGAGACTTCCTTATAAGGCAATCTCCTGTCTTAAAAGACCACATCAAGCTATCGCCTAAGGAACATTCCCAGTACAATTCTACTCATACTTTGTGAGGTCATCCCTGGCCAGACACAGGGTGAAATCTTCTCTCCATTGAAGTCAATGGGGACTTTGCCATTGACTTCATTGGAGTCAGAATTTGACCCTAACTTTGTTGGTTCTTTGAGACTTCTTAAGGCAGGTTTCAGTGCAATGGAATATTCATGGCTCACCCTTTATTTTTAATAGCCACTCCGTTTTGTAAAGTCAATTACTCCTCTTAAAAATGTACAGATTTTGAAAACTACTTGGCAAAACATGCCCATTCATCACAGAGTAGAAATCATGCATTATTGCTGTTTAGCTACTGAACAAAGTTAAAGTAAAAAACAAATGTTTCCAGCAGTATCCTAGATCACATATTATCAATTAGTGGTAGCTTCCTGCATAAATAAATTGGTTATCTGTGAAGTCCAGATTATTTAGGACTCCTCTTTTCCAATTACTTAAGATGTTTCTCTCTGTCCAATCTTCATTGATATTCCAACAAAATAAGCAATGATAAACGAGCACAAAGTGTTAATAGAATGTTCCAGAAGTTTCTATCTGATGTATGAGCAAGAAAACCTCCACAGAATTTTTTTTTCAGTTTACAAGTTCCTGTTGACCCTGCTTATGTGTCTGTGACTATATAAAAAACAAAAACATTAGATGCATTTAGGTGTGGAGGCTGGCCCTTGAAGGGATATTGTTATTGTAATGCTTCAGGGTACAACTACTAGAGATACTGATGGTGGTGTTTCTACATATAACCCCCTGGAAAGGGAACTAGATGGGCACGTTTTGCACAGAAAGCTAATTATGGAGATGACAGAATCAATCAAGCACAGCTCATTTATGTTGGTGTCGGGATAGGATTTTTTTTGTTTTGCTTTGTTTTTTGGGGGCTTTCTCAGTGAGCTAACTGGGGCATGCAAAGATCAACAATACAATCAATAGAGCAGCCTGAGCCATTAATAAGCTGAGTGCTAAAGGGCAGAAAAAATGAGTGTTACACAGCGTATATATACCCTAGTTCTTAAGACAATAAAATGAAAGCTACAGTCCATACCTGTTCACCCTCACTGGCCTGATTTGGAACTGGGAGCTACTGGTATTTAACAAACATCATCAGTTTGCCTGTTACCGACTGAGGCTCTTTGGTTTCCTGGGAGCCCAGCACCTGTAAGGAACTGAAGGGCCACAGCAGAATCTGTCCCTTGATACAGCAAACTTAAATGTAGCGAATACACAGAGCACACAAGGGGGAAGGCAGAGAGGGTATGTCTACACGAGAAAAACTAAGTTGACTCTGTTAAGTTGACTTACAGCGTCTACACTAAAAACTGAAGTCGACTGCCTGCATCCACACACGCAGGTGCTAGATCAACAGAGAGTCGCGACTCGGGGGACCTGTGGCTCGTGGGAAGGGAGCCACGGCTCCTGGGGAGATGGGAGCTGCAGTTCTCTTCTTCTCCCCAGCAAAAGGGAGCTGCAGCTCCCCCAGGAGAAGGGAACTGTGGCTCCCCTCAGGGACAAGGGAGCCACGGCTCCCTTCTCCCCGGGAGTCGCGGCTCACAGCTCCCTTGTCCCCGGGTAAAGCCACAGCTCTCTTCTGCTGGGGAGCCACAGCTCCCTTGTCGCTAGGGGGAGCCATGGCTTCCTTCTCCCCCAGAGCCACGGCTCCCCTCTTGGCAGGGAGCTGCAGCTCCCTCTCCCCAGCCCATCCCCCTTAGGTCAATTTAGGGAATTAGGTCGACCTAGGGCATCCACACCGGCTTTAGGTCGACTTAACAGGTTGAATTAAGTGTTAAGTTGACCTAAAGACTGGTAGTTATTAAGTTGATTTAAGGAAGCGCTTAAGTCAACTTAATGAAAGCCAGGTGTGGACGCAGTGCTCATAGGTTGACTTAAGCATCCTTAAGTCAACCTAAGTTGCTAGTGTAGACATATCCAGAGAATGGGAAGGAAAAGTGACCCCCTCAAAATAACAGGAAATGAAATGGCAGCACTTTCTGCATGAATTTCCATGCATGTTTTAGCCAGTTTTTTTTAAAAAATCATTTTAAATGGCAGCTAGTTGCATTGGGGAAAAGAGGTTTCCAGACAGTAACTGAGAAACTAACTCTTTGGAGAATAGTGTTCCCAAAGCAAATAAAGATGGTATATGCAAAGCCAGGATACCTCTCACTATTAAATATTTTACAGGAAATGCCCAGGAAGGACTTTCTGTGATCTCACCAATCTTTTGAACTTTCAATCCTATCAGAAAGTTGATTATTAAGCTCACTACTTTTACAGAACAAATATTTAAATCTGAATGGGGGCTTGGAATGCAACAAAGAGGGCACACTCCCTGCACTGCTGCTGTCCCCCCACTCCCCACTCCCCACACTGTAGTCCCTGGTTTTTTTCTGAAAAGGGGGGTTCAAAGGAAGGGGGGTGAGAATGTTGCAGGGGGCACTTCCTGTGCTGTAGGCGCTGTTTTTTTCCTGAAAGGGCGATTTTCCCCTTTCAGAAGGGGGAAACGGAGGCATGATTCAGGGGAAGGGGGGTGCGATTGTTATGCAAATTCCATGGGGAGCATTTAAAAATTTTGAGACCCACTGGAGTAGAGAGTTTAGCAGGAGAAGTTAACACACACTTCAAGGGACCATTCAAGTTGAAGTGGCCCATTACCATCCTTCAGTCACTGGGGGATAAGGAGGGCAGGGGCTGATGGAGGGGTTGCCTTTCCCTCCACTCCCTTCTTTACTCCCCTAGGACTGGGGGGGGGTATTAAGAGGACATGTCACCTTGAACAGTCCCTTGAAATGTATGTTAACTGCTTATGCTAAACAATCCGTTGCATATTGCATATGGCAGCTCTCAGTACCCTTCCCCGACTTGAGGAAGAGCTCTGTGTGGGTCGAAAGCTGGGCTCTCTCACCAACAGAAGCTGGTCCAATAAAAATATTATCTTAGACATCTTGGCTCTCTAATATCCTGGGACTGACATGGCTAAAACAACACTACATATATTTTCAGACCCCCCAGATAGCCAGCTTTTAATCCATTTCATATACCCCAGGTTGATTTTATATTGCTGTAGTTTGTCAATAAAATTGTCATGCTATCCCAAGTCAAATGCCTTACAGAAGTCGGATTATGTTACATCAACACTACTACCTTTATCAACCAAACTTGTAATCTCATTAGGAAAAAAAGATATCAAGTTAATTTGACAGGATCTCTTTCCCAGAAATGCATCTTGATATGCATTAATTAATTGAATCCTTTAATTCTTTATTAATCCAGTCCCATATCAGTGACCTGTGACACACGCGTGATTAATATCATCATACAAGGGCTGCAGTAATACTACGTAAGGAATTATGGATATCTATTGAGACTTCCCTGTCTGTGTCCAAACAAAGGGAGAAACAGGTCTCTCCCAGACAGGACCATCTACCTACTGCAACAAAATTAAACAGGTTGTGACCAGAAACAATGGAAGCTCCATTTACACAGAAATCATCAGGAGGCAGGGAAGACCACAGAAAAGGAAGAAAAGCATAATATTATCCTGCCTCTTGAAACTGAAGTTCATAACATAAAGGATAGAAGCCATCTTTTACATCTGTCCCAAGACAGACACAAGAGAACAGAGCACTTGCAAGTTGAGAAAGAGGAGTCCTTTAACCAAGGGATTCGGAGGAGTTGAAGTCCCTGAAACTGAATATAATAAGAAACATGCTTAGGAAAACACCTTTCACTTAGGAGGACAAGGGAAACCAGCCCTTCGTGCCTCTGTGGAAAGCGCTGACTGAGGAAAAGTCAGACCTGGCTCAGAAGAAGGAAGATTGGTGTGACAAACCATCTTGAATAAAGTCTGTACCTTGCTAGATTAATCTGTAGGGTTATAGATGTGAGCTTTCATATTTTTTACTTGTAACCCTTTCTAACTTTGTTCCTTTTACTTGGAATCACTTCACTTGGTGTTATTTACCCCAGTTAAGCTAATACGCTGTGATGTGCTTTTGTCTCTTTAAAGGAGACACAAACTTCATTATTCCTCTGAGTGGTCCCCAGGAGGGCTGGCCACTTCAGGCCATACAATGTTGGGATTGTTTTGGGAGTCATCTTATTTATTGTAATCAAGGCTGATGGAAGTCAGAGGGGGCTGTAGCAGAGGGGTCACTGGTGTTGGGCCATCAGGGCTCATGCCCCGATTGTTTTGCCCCGAGTCCCAAGCTGTAGCATCCTCCCAAACTAAACGCAGGGAGACTGCTCTCTCTGTTCAGTCAAGTGCTCACACAATGGGAGCTGGAGGTAGGGTGTTTTTAAATCCCCTGCAGGCTGCCATCAGGATTAGACAGCCTTACACCTGGACAGGTGGGCACTTAAAAAAAATGACTTGCAAAAAAGGTGAAGTGTTAAGTGTTACCTATTTTTCAAGTCATTGCTATCTGGAAATCTGTGTACTGAGTAAACTTTAATCCTTTCCTACCTAACCTGTCTGAATTTCCATTCGGGGCCAGAAGATGGGGGGCGGTTACCATTTTTAGGAGGGAGCAGTGCCTGAGCAGTTAGCACTAGGGGGGCAATGTTCAGTGGGTCCCTCTGTGCTCCCTGGGGTGCAGCCAAAGTGCCATTATACCTGGAGTCCCTGGGCCCCAATCCTGCCTGTGGTGGGGTTCCTACCACTCCCCAGCCCTCCCCTCTCCCCCCTGTGCCTCCCAAAGAGTGACATTAAGACATAATGATGTTATTGTATTGTTTATGTTATTTTTAGTGATGTCAGTGAAAAGTTTACCATGTCTGTTTAAAAAAAAAAATCAACTTCAGCTCTTTATATCAGTAAAAGCTAAAATGTAAGGTTAGCAACCTTGGGTCACTGTTTCCAAATGTGGAAATGTTGGGCTGACCGAGGAACGGGGATACTTTGGGGGAGGGATGGACAGATGGGGGTGGTGATGTAGGGGTGGCTTTCCCAAAGGGATGAGGTAGCTGAAGGACAGAAACAGGGTAAAAGGCAAATGGGGGAGGAATGGGAGGGTTTAATTTTAGGGTCTCTGGGGAAAGATGGGGAGAGGGCATTCACAGAGGAACCTGATGGGAGGGAAATGTTAGTTATTGGAAAATAGAGCTGTGAAAAGAAACTTGGGAGTTGGGGTACATGTAGGGCTGAAATATATGCCTCCCTATATCATATATAGGGGTCTGTGGGGGAGGGAGTAAATGAGGAGTGGGGGACTGTGGGAACTGGGAGTGAGGGGTTTCATCTAGGGTGAGAGGGAAGAAGAGGTAGCTGGGGGTGGAGGCTGGACTTGATTCAAATGGGCTCTGTTATGGGGGGATGTTTCTACGGTCTCCATGGAGGCTGATGAAGTGGTCCACACCAGCAGGATTGTAAGTAGAAAATCTGGATGGCTGGGATTTATCATGGGGTGTAAGGGAAAGATGTATGGGGTGTAGGCTGGAAGCGTATTTCACAGGGTCTCTGGTGTGTATCTAAGTAACTTGGAAATGAAGTGGGGGCAGGAGTGTTTGGGGGTTGCTGTGGCATCCATTCCTGGGGGGATGCAGTGGGAGGTGCCAGATGCCCAGTCTAGGGAATCTTGGGGGGTGCGCTGGAATCAGGAACCTGGCATGGGCTTTGAGTGGCACGTGGCAGCCCTCTTCTCCTTGTCTTCATGTGGTGGAGAAGCTGGGAGGGGGCAGCCTTGGGCTTGTACAAAAGCCAGAGTGGGGGCAGGGGAGGGAGTTCTGAAGCCAGGCAAGGTGGGAGAAATAGTGGCAGGGGGTTCAGAAGCTGAGCGAGGCTGGGGATAGGGGGTGGGGCCTGTGCCCAAAATTTTTTTCCTGTGTAGCAACGCACCTGGGCTGTAGACACACTGCTAGGGTCAAAGCTGCTGAGCCAGGGCTGTGTAGCACACACATACTCAGGGTGCGACAAGCAGGTGGATTTCTAGTGAAAACAGCACAAGCCATAAGACCAGCACAGTCTATGCAGCTGGTGAAATTCAGCGGCAGTCGATGGGAGTTACGCAAGCTATGTAGTATAGTTTGTGTAACTCCTGTCGACTTCGTAACTCCTCTTCTATGCGCTGTCTCCACCGCAATGCACCAACGGGTTTTGTTGGAAAATGCCAATTCTTTGAAACTTTTATCAAAAAAGATCCACCCAGAGCAGCCCATAGACCAGAGTCACTCACCTGGTCTGCCAGAGACACAGATTCAAATCCTTATTCTGTCTAATTCTGACCAGAGACTCAAACCTAAGTCTTCCCTATCCTAGGAAAATGACCTGATGAGCAGCCCATTGGCTGTTCAGGTGTGAGGATCTCCTTCTCACATTTTTCACAAACATTTTGAAAGCTCTAAATTTCATTATATTGTGGAACTGAGCCACCGGGCGCCGGGATGCAGGGGGCCACCGGGACGGGGGGACTGCAAGGCATGGAGTGGTATGGGGCGCCCAGTGGAGCATAAGTGTGGGCTTGGCCCCCAGGTGCCGGCGGGCACTGGACACTCTCACAACCCCACTGAGAAGGTGTTCTTACTGTACAATACCCAAGGCCTGCTCTACACAGTAGAGGCGTGAGAGCTGCTCAGAGAAAAGGTTGGAGGAACAGTCTGCAAGGAAGAATGTTAAACGCATTAAAAAGAGTGGTTGCTCCCTGCTCTGCTCTGATTATTTGTACTGCACTAGCCCCAGCACAGTTGTTCTGTGGATGAAGATGTAAGTGCCAAGATAAGGTTGCATGAGTGACTTTACTGTGCTGGTCCATACTTTCCAGCAGGGCTGAATAGAGCTTTCTGAGGACCCGGGGCAAATCTGAAGTGGAGGCTCAGGGACAGGGGGAGGTGAAGGTGAGTCAGTCCACCTCACACTCACCCCACAGCAGCAGCTCCTGTCCTGCAAGACTAGGTCTTGCTACTCGCTCCAAGCACTGCAACCATGTGCATGGGATCTCAGTGCCACTCAAGTTTGGCCAGACCACCCCTCCATGGATAAAGGAACAGCTGGCCTACACCTGAATGAATGATATTGTGACCTAGTGCAAGGGGTTGGCACTTGCTCAAATTTGGCTGGGCCCAGCCTGCATGGCACAGCAACCCCTGGGTACCATGGCAATCATTGCAGGGGCCAGCAGTGGTCTCCACGTCCTCAAAGTGTCTCTCTTTGTTTCCAGTCCCCCTCAACCCTTCCCTTTCTGTGCTGCTATGTGTTTCTCTTTACTTCTACCTGTGCCCAGGAGGGCATTTGCATTCCCTTTGTTACCTCCTCCAGATACTTGCTTGCAGCTTTGGCAGTTTACATGCTGCTGGGAAAGAATTCTGTCTGTCTCCTTCCCCACGGAGCTATACAAAACATGCTACACATCTATACACATACATGATGCTGCAGGAAATATGATACCATAGTAATCATGTAGAATAGATTATGAGCATTCATAAAGGAACCCTGCATGGCATATTGGGCAGCAAACCATACAATTGCACTGCAAAAATGAACAGAAAAATCATATCGATCATAGCCCAGTGGTGCACAGATGAGCATCCCATGATAGTCTTTATGAATATTCATGGGTCCCATATGACCCTATGTGAGCATTAAGAATGGACTGTGTCACTGGGATCTTCATGGCATGCCAGAATTAAGGCCGTCATGGATCACCTCTCTCATCCATCAGAGGTCTCCACAAGGGATGGAGTGAATAGATGAATGATCTGACGCCAGCCGTCTTGACCCTTCCGTATTATCTCTACCTACTTTGCTGAATTGTAGTGCTTGTGAGTTTGCAAACTGTACTCATAAAAATATACAAGGTTCAAAAGCCTTTCCTAAGCATGTGTGCCTCTCCCAGGCATGTCGGGGTTTGCATCACAGTAACAACTCCAATAAGTTGGGGTCTGATCACGAGCCAGGACCCTGCCAAACCACACAATGCTAATTGGGAAACAATACATAATCAGTAGGTTGAGTAATGGTATCATGAAGTGAGGGTTTATAAAACACTGCAGTGAGCTCTCAAATCATAAAAATCAGCTGTGGTGTCTAATTATACCCCGCCATGGAAGCTCCAGTTAAGATGAGGTCTGGAAGCTATTACTGCATGCTTAGCAGTTTTGGTTTGATTTTTTTCCAATAACACTGATCATCACAAAGCAGAGAAAAGAATCCTTTCCTGACCTGGGTTCTCATCTCTCCACTTACTGTATGTTTTATACAGACAGAGGCAATGATGTTAATGTCCCAGTGAACAAGCCATCAGAACAGATCAGCCTCAAAGGGCAGCCTTCAATGATGTCGCATCCCCTTCTAGGCACAGCGTAGGCAAAAAAACCTATTCAACTGCCCCCCCCTCCACACACAACACACACACGTCACTGGCTCCTGTTATTTTTCACCCTTCTAATGAAGCTTCCTTAGAGAACTCAAATATAAGCCAAAAGGCCGGCAAATTTCTATACGTGGGAAGCAAACCGATGCTGCATGTAGGTGAGATTTTTCTGCAGACAAGCCTCTTGCAAAGTAGACAGAAAGGGCACCCTCACATGGAGAAGCAAATGACATAATCGAAAATGAGCAGGCTGAAGCCATCACAGCCACTGTAGAGATGAGCTGAGAAAAGCCAGGAGTCTACATAAGCAAAACTGACATCTCCCCCCTGGGTGGGCACCTAATGAACAGAGACATTGTCCATTTGGGGAGATGAAGGCAAGCTAAAAGATTTCCAAGCTGACACCTTGTAGTTTCTATCGGTACTCCTGTCAAACCAGCCCTGGAAAGATAATGGAGGCAGAAAACTAAAACCCCCCCTCACCAGAAAACTTTGCAGGCAAGGAAGTGACAGAGCACCTAGGCAGGAAGGTCCCCATTCCAGTGTGCAGAGCCAGCCCTCCTTCATGCCACATCCATGATCCACTAGCTGACTCATTCCTTTCTTTGCTATTTTCTGCCATACATCCCAAGCAGGAAGAGGAACTGGTGCTTTGTCATGGCTGCCCCAAGAATGCATTAGAACACATCCTCCTGGGGCACCGGGGCGGTGGGTCAGATGAGGTTGCACACTTCACACTACGGAGGCATTTACACCTGGGGTGAAAGTTCCCATGGGGTCCAATACGACTCCAACTGATGATAATGGGTCAAATCCTGGCTCCAGTGGCCTCAAAGGGAATTTTGCCATTGATTTCAATGGAGCAGCATCTGGCCCATAGCCACATCATCTCTAAAAATCATCTCATTTGCTAGCTTCACCTAATGAACCATGTCTCATTTCCATAGCTCCCTAGCCTCAACACATTTCTGTGCAGAAGCAGGTTTGTCATTTCTTGCACGTTGTTATGGGGCCATGTACTGAAAGCTCCTAGAAGAATGCATAAGCAGAAAGGAACAGAGCTGAGTTACCGTGGTATCTCCATTTCTTGTGAACATTCATCACCAGAATTCCTCCCTTTTCTATAGCCTGCACGGCCCCTTGCAGTTGTGGTTGTTTACAAGAGTGCTAATGGAAACGGAAGGTGTCCCAGACACTCGTTTAAATGGTCCTTTGCACAAGTATTGACATCAGAAGTGTTTGTGTGGTCATCCTGAACGCTCTTCTGAGTATCAGCCAGTGACGCAAGGAAACAGCTACAACAATTGCTATGTGAGAAACCCATTCACTGAATATGTAGATATGACTTGTTCCTCAGCTAATCTCCAAACCCGCTGACAGAAGAGCTGCAAAAAAAAAGAGCTATGTAAGCTACTCAACTCAGCCCAACAGACAGACTGAGCTGTGCTTTGAGGAAACTACAAAGAGTCTTGGTACTCATAGAATACATGCAACAGACTCTACATGCTCTCAACATAGGGAGCAGGGGAGCCAGGCAATTCTTTTCTGTAAGTAGCTTAAGTGCTGAAAAATGCAGTTTCAGTAGATCTGAAACTTTTCACAAATTTGTGTCACGGTCACCACAACTGTCTGCCTAAAACAAAAACGTGAAATATTTTGGAAACATCAAAATGAAACTTGTCGTTTCATGGCGACCCCACCTGAAACGTTGTGTTTGACATTGGGTGTTTTTGACAACGGTGTCGGAGGACTACATTCAAAACAAGCCAGGGGTTGGAGCGGATTCCCTTCTCACCTTTAGCCCAATGTGAGGCCACTGACCCACAGTATGGGAAACACTGCTTGCCCCCAATGAGAAGGGATTTGAACAGGGGTTTTCCATCTCTCAGGGGTTTTATACACTAAACTACAGGACAACCCAGCTTGAGTCTTTCTCAGTCTCTCATGTTGAACCTGTTCCTCTTTGTATAAATAAAAAACCATTGGTGCAGGGACTTGAATGTGGTTCATCCATGTCATAGGTAAGGGCCCTGACCATCAGCCAATAGAGTCACTCTCATGTTCTTCCACTGGCCCTAGAACTAGTCACTGTCATCATGAATAACTATCGTTTGCCACTGTAAATGACAATGAATTGTCACTGGGACAAGGAATGTTCCCCTGAAGAACTGGATTCTAGCCCCACCTCTGCTACAGACGTCCTATGTGATGCTGGGCAAGTTACTTACTCCCCTACAACTTTCCCGCCGGTGGTAACTTTGTGTGTTCTTCATTTCCTGAGCGCCCAGCGCTGAGGTTCAGGAGTCTGATTATCAGAAGAGTTGAGTGGACACATCTACAAATGTCACTGGGCATTGTGCTTGAATATAGAAAGTGCTGTGTGCTACTCAACACCCTGAGAAAGCAGGCCCCAAGCACACTCACACCAGGCACACACAATCAGTGGGCTTTTGTGCTCTTGATTTCTCTGCCTGAGTTCCCTACAACAAACAAGGGGTCTTGTGGCACTTTTAAAAACTAACAAATTTATTTATGTTAGTCTTTAAAAGTGCCACAAGACTCCTTGTTCGTTTTGCTGAACCAGGCTAACAGCCCTTTGGTACTTAGTTCCCCAACTATGAAATAGGGATGACACCAGCCTCTCTTCTCACAAGGGTCTTCTGAAGATCAACTACTTATATGTGAAGCTCTCAGGGTGCATCTACACTTAGAAATTAAGTCGACTTAATTAACTCGGCTTCTACAGTAGGCTTTCCTTAATTCAACTTAAGCTGCTCCTTAAGTTGAATTAAGGAAAAGTTAGTTCGAATTAATAACACCTCGTTTTAATTCGAACTAGCGCTTAAGTCGACTTTATTAAGTCGACTTAAGCCAGTGGAAACGTGGAGTAGTGCCTGGGTGGACCTTTTAAATCGACTTAATACATTAAGTTGACTTAGTAAGGCCAAAAAGGGGCCACATCTACACTTGAAAAGTTAAATCGACTTTTGTTAAGTCGACTTAGTAAGGTCCACTTTAAGTCAACTTAAAGTCGACCTTATTAAGTCAATTTTATAAAGTCAACCTAACTTTTCAAGTGTAGGCATAGCCTCAGAGACTACAGTGTTGAAAACCATGGGAAATCCCATGTTGAACGTTCTGTACTCAGCATGGCTCATCAAAACCTGCAATTTCCATTTGGTGGCAAATTCTGACATGTCAAAACTTCCTTTCATCCCAAAATGGAATGAAACGCTGACATCTACATCGCTTCCTAGGAAACAAAATTTGCAAAGACATTTCAGCACTCACAAAACAGCCTCGTCTAAATAGTTTGTTTCAATAAGGCCAAAGAGTTCCATTTTGACTTTATTGTTTGGACTGTTAATTATATTGTATTACAGAAATTTACAGCTTCCTGCACTTGGTTCTTGTTATTTCTTGCTAGGCCAATTAAAGCCTGGCGTTTTCTCTTTATGAAGATACCGAAACACCCTAGTCAATTCACCTCTTGATCTTTTTTTACAGGCTAAATAGATGAGGCTCTTTAAGTCTTTTACTCTATGGCATTATCTGCAGCCCTCAGAACATTTTTGCAGCTCTTTTTGGTACTCTTTCCAGTTTTTCAATATCTTTTTTAAAACTAGGACAGCAGAACTGGTCGGTCTGGCCTGGCCTAGCCATACACCCTTGTTCCCAAATGCCTGACCTTGTACTCGGCTGTATTAAAATTAATTCTATTTCACTCCAGATGACCCTATATGACTGTCCTCTCCTCATTATTTATCACTCTGCCCGTTTTTGTGTCCTCTGCAAATTTTAGTGACATCCATTTCTTATTTACTTCAAGTTCATTTATAAAGATTTGAATAGCATCAAGGCAAAGCCAATCTCATAGAACTAAAAACATCCACAGCCAAGGAGATTTTTGGTATCTGTCATTTAGCCAGTTCTGAATCCATTTAACATGTGCTTTATTGGTGTTGCATAGTCCTAGCAATGTCTGTATTATAGCCTGCCCCCTTTTCAATGGCTAACAAGGATACTCCATTTGTCCCCATGAGAAAATCATCCAGCAAGCAAGAGAATATCCTCAAGGACAAAGAGGCACATAATGTTGTTTACTGACGGAGGGCAAAGATGTAAATGAACTAGCATGCTAACATCTTCCCACACACGCTGACAGGGTGGGAGCTGATGGGTAATGGGAGGCAGAGGCAAAGAATACAAGTGACTGAGATTCAATATCCCAAGAAGATGGAAGCCAGTAAATCTGCACATGGCCAACATTTGCTGGTAGTCCCTGATCTGTGACTGGGGCGAGCTGGTCTGTCTGTGCACATGGGACCCAGAGATGAGCATTGTGGGGAAGTGCGGCTCAGCAGAGGCTGAACACAGCCTTCCCCACAGCTGTGGGTCCCCAGCCAAGAAAGCACCCAAGAACCTGGGAAATGTTCACAAAATCCCAGCTAGTGCCTTTTACATGCGTGAGCTCCTGTGGAATCCCAGACATGCTTTTCAGTGCTCACCTGAAATAGATTCAGGCTGAAGGCTTCAGACTTCTCTCTCCCTTGTTCTGGGCAACTACCCTGCTTGTCACTTCCATTTGTTTCTGACTCGTGAGCCCTCGCTCCTCCAGTAGCCTGTGCTCCCAGCTTGCTTCCCAGCCAGCGCTGATGGTGCTGGCTGGCGGCATGGCCCAGCCCAACATAGGGCAGTGTGGGAAACCCCATCTGCAAGAAGCAGCCATGGCTGGCCTCCTCTATCCGAGCAGGGGACCACGGCAGGAATGGGACTGCAGGCACTCTCTGCCTGCATGGTTCACTCACCTTTCCTTCCTTGACACTCTTTAAAGAGGCCTTTGAATGAGGATGGAGATGCCTGCAGAGCCACTTGGCTGCTGTGATACAAACTGTCTCTTGCATGGAGGGTTCCCTGCTTCCTTCCAAACCTCCAGCCGTAGCAGCAGGCATGAAGGATTCAAGCTCCCAGGTGATCCAGGCTGTGGGAAAGTTGGAGAAGGGTTCAAAGCCAGCTCCAGGTTCCATCCTTCAGACAGCACTGGGCCTGACAGATTCCAAGGGACGCTCCTGGATGCCAGTGCTGATTCAGATATGAGGAAGTAGGTTCTGAAGCACCCATGTGTTCGATTTCTGCTCCTTCCCTCCCAGCCTAATCAACTCACATGAATCTGAGGAGATAATTCAAGGTCTGCAATGAGGCTCCACTTCTGCTTTCCACTGATGTGAACTGAAATGTACTTTCCCAATTTCCCACCACCAGCAGGATGTTGGATAAGGCTGAACATCAAATGATTGTGCCAACTGTTGCACTTGCTCATTAATAATACAGCATTAATAATAATAATAATAATATTAATTAATAATAATATTAATAATAATAATAATAATAATAATACATGTTCTATCACATTGGTGCGCACCAGGGACTGTGCCACTTTCTAGTCTCCACATTGAATGCAAAAGTATTTTAGACTAAAGGAGGCCATATCCTGATCTCACATCAGTGTAATCAACAAGTCACCCCAGCATAGACAATCCAATCACAGAGGGGTAAAAGCACATGCTGTAGTGAGATTACAATCTCACATTCTGAGACTCTCTCCTAGGCCAGGCCTTTTGCGGGCGCTGCTTTGCTGCGAAAGTGCCGAACAGCAAACCTAATTCTCAGTTACAGCTTTGAGCCCAGCAGATGGAGAGGCCTCCAACCCGGCTGTTAAACTAGGAGAGGGTGAATTCATCTTTTAGAGTAAAAATGAACTGGTCAGGGACACCATCAAAGTTGAGAAGCTCAGCTTTTGGCTTCCTTCCTCATGGATGCAAAGTCCACGGCTGCATCTACGCTGGTAAATTAAGTCAACTTAAGCTTGCTTAAGTCGACTTAATTTACCCTACATCTACACTACGGTTTCCTTAAGTCGACTTAAGCAACTTGCTTAAGTCGACTTAAAGAAAATAAAGTCGACTTAATGAAAATTAAGTCAACTTAATGAAACCTCAATTTAATTCAATTTAGGGCTTAAGTCGACTCCCTGGAGTCGACTTAAGCTAATGTAGACGTGGGGTAGCCCTAAGTTGCCCCCATAGGGCAGGGCAGAGCCCTGCCCACCTGCCCCTATGCCCTGCCAGGGTCCCTGTCCCCCTTTGCCCCACTGTACCTATATACAATGGGGCAAAGGCTGAGCCTGCTGGCACTGGGCAAGGGGTGCCCTCCCTGCCCCCGTAGACCTCCCCTAGGTCCCCATAGCCCCTAGAAGTCAACCTAGGCATCCAGTGTGGACGCTCTAGGTCGACTTTGTAAGTTCCCCCCAAAGTCGACAGCTGTTTCCACTCGTGTGTACGCTTACCGCGCAATGATTGGCCTCCGGAAGTGTCCCAGCATTCCAAAGTCGTCCTGTCTGGTCTTCCCCCCACCCGCTCTGTGGCCATGACGAAACAGTCCCCGCCCTGATCAGATTCCCGGGATTTTCGAATTTTTCGTCTGTTTCACTTCCTGTTCTCTTCCTCGTGGACTGTGGAGTGCAGCTCCGATCATCAGTAGCAATGGCGGCCCATCGTGGAAGACGCGCACCACTTTGGAGCACGGCAGAGGTGCTGGACCTGATCAGCATCTGGGGAGAGTCCGCTGTGCAGGCGCAGCTATGTGGCAGAAGGCGAAATTATGATACATTTGGCATAATTTCTCGGGCCATGTCAGAGAGAGGTTATGATAGAGACACTGTGCAGTGCAGATCAAAGGTGAAGGAGCTAAGAATAACCTATCACCGAGCGAAGGAGGCAAACCGCCGTTCGGGATCAGCGCCTGCTACATGCAGGTACTATAGGGAGATAGAAGCCATCCTCAGTGGGGACCCCACAACCACTGCAAAAAGTCCCGTGGACACATCGGCCCCCCCTCATCCAGTGAATGCCAGACCCAAGCAGGATGAGGACGTGATCGATGAGGAGGAGGAAATGGAGGATGACCTGGAGGAAAGCGCAACAGAGGGGGGTTCCGGTAAGTTTCTCTTTTGTGCAGCTATGGTTCCTGCTAAAATATAATTGTCCGGGGTGGGGGTGCTTGCTGTCTCAGTCCCCGCTGTGCACGCTCTTTACTCTGCATTCATTAGAAGTGCATCAACACAAGCAGTGATTGTCAAAAAATCATCTGTATTTAGGTCAGTAAAGGTTTCCTCGATGTACCTCCAGAGCCTACTACAATTGCAACACGCTTATCCACGGTTAGGGCTGACCTCATGTTGGTGTCTTTACATCACAGGGCAGGGGCCAACTCGGAACACAGTTCCAGAAAGGTTGCTTTCCGCATTCGAAAGTTCTGTATCCACTGCTCGTCATCCCACAGCTGCATAACAATGCGATCCCACCACTCGGTGCTCATCTCTCGCGACCAGAAATGGCATTGCACCATGTGCAGATGATCGGTGAAGGAGCTGAGCAACGCGGTTCTGTTGCTCTGAATGGCATTGATCAGCCCCTGCTCCTCAGCATCCTCGTCTGACTCGGAGCTCATTGCGTACTGAGCAACCAGCTGAGATGTATTTAGAATGCTGAAGGCAACAGTGGAGATCAGAGCAGGATCCATGCTGTCACTGTTGTTATTGCTCGCAAGTGGTGCGGTGCGTAACTGCACTGTTGAAAATAGGCGCGAGTTGCTATTGGCAACGAGGAAGACGCAAGGGGAACACAGTGCACCACAGGAAACTGAGAGTTTACCCATGGCGCTTTGCATTCCTTTCCTTCATCCCATGATTCCAAGCACCGATTGAGGGAAAATTGAACTGTGGGATAGGTGCCCAGAATTCATTGCGCTACACCGCGATATTGCAAAGAATTCTGTTGCGTTGCAAGGAGCGACGTGTGTACGCGCTATCCCGCAATAAAGGTCATGTGTTTTTTATAGCGCGATTGCCATGTTGCACTTTAATCTGATCGTGTGTACATAGCCTGAGACTGAACAAAGGACACCCTGATGCTGGGTGTTTACCAGAGGAACAAGCCTGCAAACTCCAGAGGAACAAGCCTGCAAACTGCTTTTCATGAACTTTAAATCATTTGTATGTATGTGATTCGCTTTGACCCTTTAACATCTCTCATATTTTGCAACTTTTCTTCTTATATTAAACCTTTAGTTGTAGTTGCTAAAGGATTGGCTACCAGTGTGGTATTTTGGGTAAGATCCAAACCTATATTGTTCTGTGTGCTGTGGCTGGCCCTTTGGGGTCAGGAGAACCTATGTCTTTAAGGGACCGTGCGGCTAGGTGGGAGCCAGAGGAGCTGGAGTGCAATAAAGGGAGCTGTTTCTATTTTGGGCAGATTTCTTGGTACCCGGTGTGGGGAACCAGAAGCCTGTTTGTGACTGATAGGGAGACTGGTTTAAGTACCACCCATCAGTGTGTGGAGAGTTTGGCTCCCAGTTTTGCAGCTTGCCCTGATTTTTGCACGTCTAGGAGGGTATCCCAGGAGACCCCGGTCACAGTTACCTTCAAAGCAATGCTGGCTTTCTGCCAAATACAATCAAAGCCAGGAATTCAGCCCACTGAACAACCCTGCTGGTACACATATGACATTGGGAAACTGCAAATGTCCCCCAAAATATTTCAGTTATTCCTACATAAAAACAAAATGATGGATGCTAAATCTAACTGACCTAGAATTCCAGAATCTGCCTTAGCTTGAAGCTGCAATCTGTCTTAGCCCAGGAATTTAAGAAGTCAGCCACCATAACCACAAGACAATCCTTGCTTTGCTTGCTAACCCCGGCTTCATTCACCAGTCTCCAACTTCTGCAACAAAAGAGGGAGGGTTCTACAGACATCAGACTCCCTCACTACATAAACAACCTGGCTTCACACCTGGAGCAGGTCCGTCTTGAGCATTGTGGGAGGCAGGGGTCCTGTGGGGAAAAACAGCATGTCATTAAGTATTTAATGACTGCATCATAATTCATGCAGCCAAGGGCACAAATGAATTAAGAAAGCAGCCTTAATTCTGATATTTCCTAACTTTAGAGAGCTTGACTTTGCAGTCTGAATCCTGTTTCTTATACAGAGTTTGTGTGTTTAAAAAAGCAGCCCACATGGGGACTGATTTTTAGTTTTAATTTTTGATTAATGATAAGGACATACAATCTCATGAAGTGACAGAGCTCTAGGCATCATTCCCAATTAACTGGGTCAATTGTATGTGTGTGTTGGCAACTGCTGGTTTTTTGTCTGTTGGATGCTTCCCATTGCCACCCCACCACACTGATTTGTACCTTATAACTACCTTTCCCTGGGCTGGAAAAGAGTCAGTTGAGCTTATAATTGTTCTCACTCACCTGCGGGGGGCAACTCTCTTTGCCATATATGAAAGCTAACAATCACAATGCCCAACTATCGTACAAATGGAATGGGATTTGTTGGCTCTGGAAAATCTTTTGCCACTTTTATGGGCCCATGGCAGGGCTCCGGCCTCCACTCAAGTCCACAAACCTCTCAGAGACCTTTATTCTGGTAAAACACCCAGTGCAGTTTATTTATAATTTTAGTTCCCACCACCTTTGTACACTAAACAGCCTTGCACCCACAGTCTTATGGAGGAAAGAACAAGCTTTCCTTTTCTTCATCTACTTCCTTCCTATGTCTTTTCTACCATCTGCCAAATTAGCCACTGAGTACTCCTCAGCCTATCACTTAGGCTTATTCTACACGATCAAATTAGAGCGCAACTTCTTAACTGCGCTGTAAGACTCACGTGGATTTTAGTGCGCTGCAGCTTGTACACACGTCGCTCCTTGCTACGTCACAGGATTCCTTGCTGTGATGCGCATTATCGCACTGAATTCTGGGCACGTATCCCAGCGTTCCATTTTCCCTGAGTACGCGCTTGGAGTCAGTCTGCAGCTTCTCTGTATCTTTCTTGTAACCAACTGCTGACAGCCACTCCCCTCACTGTCCTGTTCTTCGCTGTAACCTGAGCCAGGGAGGGTATTAGCATTCCCTTTGTCATGTAAACCTCCAGGCACTGTGCTAGAGAGAGTTCTGAGAGTCTGAACGCTGTATCATGCTTCACATCTGAGCATTCACAAAGGAACATGGTATACTGTAATTGGCATCAAATCACACAATTATACTGAAAAACTGAACAGAAAAGTTATATAGGTCATGCCATAGGGCTGCACGGATGTGCATGCTGTCACATCTCCCCTCTGTAGGCGGGGACAGTTTAGTCACTGCCATAGAGAGGGTGAGGGGAAGTACAGACAGGACGACTTGGGAATGCTGGGACAGTTCAGGACTCCAATCAATGCGCAGAGACAGTACTGACGAGCAGAAACGCGCAGCAGATGATCCGAAACAGCTGTTACCACTCTCGGCCGAGTGGTGGTTGGAATGCACAGCAAGAAGGCGCTTAGTGCGCAGGAACAACATTTACGTCTGTACAGTTCGCTTATTAACGCGCGGTAATGATTTTTAGTGCGGATTACGGTGCTCGTGGAGGCAAGCCCTTAGGTACAGCTCTTCTAAATGAAGTCTGCTCCTGAGTAATTGATTTGGGCAGCAGTGGCCAGAATGTTGGCTCAGCAGCCGATGCCTATTTCTCCATCACAGGCATCGCCTCCCTTCCTCTCTCTCAGTAGACACTTCCGTCAAGGAAATGTGTATGTAGCGTATTTAAAGTTGACAATAATTTCCTTTCTTTACCCTCACTTGGCCCTGGTCTACACTGACAAAGAAGTTTGACAATGCTGCTTACCTTGACTTTCTGCAGTTTCAGTTTCCACTGTCAGAGCAGTAATTTCAAATTAAATGGAGCTGTAATACAATCTGATAACACCACCCCTGCAAGTGGTGTAGCACTGAGGTTGAAATCTACAGTTCAAATTTAAGTCTGTGTAGCCAGAGAGTAGCTCTAACCATGCTTTTCCTGTTGTTCCAGTCTGCTGCACCATAGCAAATAGCTCCTCCCCTTCCTGCAGCACCGGAAAGATTTCAATTCATTCTTCTCTCTGCATGCAGCACTGTGTCTCTCCATTGTGCCTGCGGCAATGTGACAGGCTGCTCCCCTAATCCAGTCTGGTGTGCCACTATGACCCCTCGAACCCCACCCCTGAACCCCAATTCTCCACACCCTGCTGGGTGACCATTCACTCCTGAGTCAGTCCACACCAGCCACCAGCGTGTAATTGGTCCTAGGCAGTGGAACTAAATCCACTAGTCACACAGGCATCAGTCCCCAAGGAAGCACACCCAGCCCCAGACACTACACTGGGAGCCACTGCCTTACAAAGATTGGGACCCACTCCCAATCACCTTAGTTTCAAGTTCATCCACTTAACAAAGAAATGGATTGTGACCAGCCTCCCACATCCACACCCTCTAAAGACCACACGGCTTTAGATAAAACAAATACTAGTTTATTGATCAGACTACAATTTCAAGTGAGAACATGGCCAATCAAGGCAGAATCATACTATAAATGAGCCAGGAGTGACCACTATCAAATAAAAGGTATCAGTCGTATACTAATCTAACATCTCTACCTAAACTGACCTCATAGTCCAAGATTATGCACAAGGTGTTTGGCTGTTGGATGTTTCACAGCCATTCTCTGCCTGTTCCAAGGCAGGGCCCAGATCTTGCTTGAAGTTGTTTGCAAGGTGGTGTCTTCCAGCTGAAAGCCTGCAGCTTCTCTCCCTCAAAAAGTCTCTGTATCTTTGTTTTTACAAACTGCTGACAGCCCCTCCCCCTCTGTCCTGTTGTGTGACTCTCTTTACTTCTACCTGAGCCAGGGAGGGCACTAGCAGCCCCTGACATGTAAATCTCCAGCCACTGTGCTGGAGATAGTCCAGAGAGTCTGAACCCTGTAACATGCTTCACATCTGCACACACATGTTACAGTAGGGAACTTGGCATCACAGCAATCATGTAGACCATGTTATGAGCATTCACAAAGGACCCTGGTGTAGCGTATTTGGCATCAAATCACACGATTGCACTGCAAAACTGAATAGAAAAGTTACACAGACTATACCCTAGGGGTGCACAGATATGCATCCTGTCATAGGCAGAAAAACAGCAAGGAAAACTTTTCCTGCTTTTTTTTCTTTAGAGAAGAGAGGTGGGGGAATGAGCCAAGGATGATTGCCTCACCACTACCCGCTACCCACAGTGCAATGTGTTTCATGAAGTAATTGAGCAGTAGGAACAGGGGACCTAAGAAAAGAATGTTCTGTGTGATCGCTAACATTCACCTTCCATAATTCAACAGCCTAAAATAGAATTAGAATCCTTCCCCCAGTGTAAACAAGCCCTTGGTCTACACCGCTTTGTCCTTCCTAATTTTAGGAGGTAGAAAAAACAAACCAAAAAAGTCAAAACATTAAATTCCATTCTGTTTTTTAAGATTGAATCCTGTCCCTTGCAGAGTTTAGGCCTTAATGGAACATGCAAGATTTCCTGTGTTCCTCTGCTGTCAGGTTTGCATGGTGTTTTCTTAACCTGCCCAATAAGCTGACAATATCAGGGAGTTTTTTCTTGGAGCAAATCTTAATGGGAATCATAGAACATTGTGGCAAGATGGGTTAAGGAATCTGGCAAAGGAAATTCCTGACTAAGGGCTTGCCTACACGAGCACCGTAATCCGCATTAAAAATCATTACCGCGCATTAATAAGCGAACTGTACAGACGTGAAATGGTTTTCCTGCGCACTAAGCGCCTTCTTGCTCCGCATTCCAACCACCACTCCGCCGAGAGTGGTAACAGCTGTTCTGGATCATCTGCTGCGCATTTCTGCTCGTCAGTACTGTCTCTGCGCATTGGTTGGAGTCCGGAACTGTCCCAGCATTCCCAAGTCATCCTGTCTGTACTTCCCTTCACCATCTCTATGACAGTGATGAAACAGTCCCCACCTACAGGTGATTCCCGGGATTTACAAACATTTAGTTACTTTCACTTTAGTTACTTTCACTTCCTCTGGCAGGGAGCTCAAAACATAATGAGCAACCATCCGAGATGTATTCAGCATGTGGAGGGCGAGAGTGGAGACCAGAGCAGGATCCATTCTAACGCAGATTTTGTTTCTATCCAATGGCGCGCTCCGTGCAAACAGTATTGAAAACAGGCACGAGTTGCTATTGGCAACAAGGAAGATGCTAGGGAAACGCAATGCAGCATGGGAAACATCCGGTTTACCCATGGTGCTTTGTGCTCCTTTCCTTCATCACATGATTGCAAGCAAGTACACAGGGAAATTGGAACGCTGGGATACGTGCCCAGAATTCAGAGCGCTAGTGCGCATTGCAGCGAGGAATCCTGTGACGTCTCAAGGAGCGACGTGTGTACAAGGTAAAGCGCAATAAAATCCACGTGCTTCTTACAACGCAGTTCAGAAGCTGCGCTGTAATCTGATCGTGTAGGCATAGCCTCAATAGGAAAGAAAGCTGTCAGCCAGAGGCCTGGGACTTCATAATGCCTTTGTTATTTGTTTATTCTGCTTCTGTGAACAATACAAGTTTAACCACTGTAAGAGACTGAGATATGAAGTTACAGCACTGACACCTGTTGGAGACTCTGGCTTCACATCCCTCCAAAAGTAGTTCCTGTTTTGTATGATACTGCAAATATCACTGGCTTTTCAATTTTAAGTATTTCAGAAAGGTATATGATGCAGTAGTACTGGGATGAAATCTTGGCCCCATTGACTTCAGTGGGAAATTTCACCACTGGCATTTTTCTAAAGCCCCAGCTCCTGGATTCATAGGATTGTGAGAAACTCAGCTTTCATTGTTTAATAAGTTGAATTTGTAACCTCCTGTTTGCAGACACAATATTGAAAACACAAGCCCATCAACAGGCAAATAAAAGGAACACCAAATCTATCTCTAAATGTATATTTTTAAAGCCAGTCTCATGAATTTTGAAGCTTGAGGTTGCCTGTACTGCTGGAATGTTTGAATTCTGAGTACTGTGGCAGGAAAAACTGAATGTCAACCCACTGTTTGCTGCAGGCTACTTAGTCATTATTTGTAGAAGATGGAAAAACCCTGGCTCTCCCTCCTGGCTGGAATGAGCCTGGAACATTATAACAGTACAGATCAATACAGCTACACTCTTATAAAGGAGATAAATTTGTGCAAATATGCTATGCCTCAGCAAATTATTTGAACAAATACACCACAAAAAACTATAAACTAGAATGACAACAGAGTCTGCCACAAGACTCTGTTGTCTTTCTACAATAGACTAACACGGCTACCCCTTTGGAATATAAACTAGAATGTTCACTAAGAGGAAAACTACAGTAGAGGAAATTTGATGAAGTTACCATTTTCCTTTGTTTTCCCCCTATTTTTCTTATCTTCTCTTTCTTGTTTCCTTCCCCACCTTGCTTAATTATGGATGATATTGTAACTGTTTGACAGAGAAAACCCTTTTGCTATGTTTTGTCAGTTTTATTCATGAAGCATTGTCAAATTATCAAATAGCAAACAAAATTGTTCCCACTATACATTTTTCTACATAAATATTAAAAAAAGAGGGTGACAAATACAAACAGTAATTGAAAGAATCAGAATGGAGACAAGTTAGGTTATAAACTACACCACAGTCTAAACTACACTACAGTCTTTATGCATATTGCTTTTACAAACATTTTATAATTTTTTTAAAAAATTACTTTGGTCTGATTTTAAAGGACCTCCAGTGGCCGTCCAGCTTAGAAGGAACAATCATTCATCTCAAAACAGCCAAACCTATATGGAGTGCACAGTTAAAAGTACTTGAACTTCTAGCCACCTGATGTGCCGATGCAATCAAGTATTTAGATGTATCTAATTAGTACAATGAATTGTGACATTTAGATCTGCAGTCAAGTATGCACAACCATAATGTTCAAACTTGGCTTGAGTTTACATCTCCTTCAGATCTACAAACCAAGTCAGGTTTGAAGAAATCAGTGGAATAGTTTTAGAGGGTAATGTTTTGATCCCACAAATTCTGAAATAAAACCAGAATAACCCAATTTAAAGCAAGTTCCAAAGAGGTAGCCTGCCATATTAGGCTAGTTCAGCAAAATAAACAAGGAGTCTTGTGGCACTTTTAAAGACTAACAAATGTATTTATCACATAAGCTTTTGTGGGAGAAATCCTATTTTGTCAGATGTTTGAAGATGGAGAACATACAGAATGGGAGGAAAATAAATGCAGGGAAGTGTAAGTCATAGGATCAAGTTAGACTATTTCAGCCAGTCAAAGCAGTTGTTTAGATTCAAACAGTGTGGAACAGCATATTAGGAAGAGTGTTTTACAGAGTATGTAAATTTGATACCATTACCTTGGGCTTGAACAGAGACATCAGTTGGCTTTCTTATTACAAAAGATGATTTTGCCCTCTTTCTACCTCCTAATTTGCTGGTGGCAGACAGAGCAGCAGCAGGTACATGCTGGTTGTGGGACACCGGGCTTGCCCTTGATGGAGGGTGGGTATGCAG
The DNA here is from genome assembly GCA_007922175.1 of Pelusios castaneus. Classification (NCBI taxonomy): domain Eukaryota; kingdom Metazoa; phylum Chordata; order Testudines; family Pelomedusidae; genus Pelusios; species Pelusios castaneus. The sequence continues at coordinate 465,369 of ML685946.1, read as the reverse complement.
GGGCACTATGGGGCACCCTTCAGTGCCCTCCCTCCCTGTGCACTGTGAAAGGTAAGCAGAGCCCCCTATATGAACTGGTGCCCAGCTGCAATCTGGAGCTGCAGGTGTGGGGCAGGGAGAGCGCTGGGCTCGGGGGCACAAGAGGTGCTGGTTGTGAAGGGTAGGGCAGGGTTGAAGCAAGCTGAGTCGGCCCAGTCCCCTTCCCTGATGTGGGAGGTGAGGCTACCTTGTCCCATCCAGGGGCGCACTGCCACAGGGCACAGAGGGCACAATCCCCCAATGTGCCCAAAACTGCCCCAAGTCCTGCCAAGGACCTGGAGCCGGCAGGGCCATTTTAAATTTTCCACCCTGCTCCATTCCCAGGCTCATAGCCTAGGGAGGAGAGGGCAGGAAAAATAAACAGCTGCTGGGCTCCGTCATGTCTGAAGGCTCCCCTGCTCCACAGCAAGGTAAGTGCTGTGCTGGAGGAGCCTCAGGAGCTGGGCATGGGTGGGGCTGGAAGAAGGGGAAAAAAGGGGGGCTCGAGGCTGGGGAGAAAGGAAAGCAGGATGGAGGGGGTGGCGGGAGCCAGCAGTGCTCAGGGCTTGGCATGGAGGGTGGCTGATACTTGGAGCTCAGCTCGGGGGGTGGCTTATGCTCAGAACCCAGATTGTCAGGGGGTGGGGGGAGGCTGCCCATGATCAGGGCCCTGGCTTGGGGGAGAAGCCAGCAAACCAGCTCAGGTAGGGGCAGCTGTGTGCCCTGAATTTTCTGGGGAGCAGCAATGCCCCAGGTCCCAGCCAGGGCAGGCTGCTGCAGTAGGAGAGGGGGTGCTGCCTGCCGGGTAAGTGGGGGGGGTGTATTTCCACCCCTCCCCCAGCATCATGCACCCACTCCTGCAGGTACAGACCCCCCCATCCCAGAGCAGCTTGGGGGGAGGCTGGGACCCTTCCTGCCCTGTGCAAAGGAGAGCATGAGGCTGGGGGGTGGGCACAAATGTACTCTTGGCCCCCGGGCGCCAGACATCCTCAGTACATCACTGATGAAATAGTCTATAACTGGTAGCCTTCAAGGCCAGATTGCCAGCAGGCATAAACTAGTGTCTCTCTATTGAAGTCAAGGGGCCTGATTCTCCCTCCAGTGTCAATCGAACAGATTCCCCACTTGTATAAAAGGGCACAGCCCTTTTGACCTCAAGGAGCTTGGTCAGTTTACCCATGCTGAGGAAGCTCACATGCAACTTTAAAGCTGCTACCCCAAGATTCTTGTAACAAGCCTTGTTAGCAGGGTATGACCTTTCCCTACATCAGCCTGAACTCAGATGCCTCTTCATCTCAGACAAGACTGCACTTACTAATATTAACATTGAGTACCTTTAAAGGGACAGCTTCTGCTCTTATTGAAGTCAGTGGGAAAATGGAGGAAGAAGATGACCCAGAGCTGAGAATCTCAAAACAACTAGCTGTGCAATGCCATTGAGAGGTGGATAAAGACTGTCCGCATTTTACAGACAGAAAAGCTGAGCACAAAGGGCCAGGTTAGCAAAGGGTTTAGGAACCTGCAGGTAGGCACTAAGGCACTTTTGAAAATCCCACTAGGGCACTGTCTGCATTTGTAGGTGCCTAAATGCCTTTCAAAAGCCAGTCCAAAGTATCCACTAACCTTGGTGTTAGACTAGACATTTAGGCCTGCTTGTAAGGCCTATGATTTTTAAGTATGTTTGTATCACTTAGGTAGCTACAGTGGAAGCAAACCAAAAAATCAAAACCACAGGCTGCTTGACAGGCTGAGGCGTTGTACTTTGGCTAAGTAAAGGCAAAAATTACCAGGGGCAGCCATGAGCTGGGAAGTGTGCAGTCACATTCACACATTCCAAACAAAGGGCATACCATCCTGTCTGGCTTGCAAACACTTGTGGTGATAAAAATCTACATTTTGTATTGTTTGGTCATCTGTCACCTATAGCTCTGATACCTTCTGGCTGAGTCTTGATTGTTTCTGTCTGTCCTATAATTAGTTGCAATCAGTTAAGGTGGTGGGGTATGATTGGTTAGAGAATTACGTTACAATATGTTAGGGTTGGTTCTTGAAATAATATTAAAGAAATGATTGGTTAAAATACATTATAAAAACTAAGGTAAACCAGGAAGGAGAGGAAAAGATACTGGGGGGGAGGGGGAGATTTATTGTAGAGGGGTGGAAATTTACTGGGAGTGGAAATTTGTTGGTGTAAAGGACTACGGGGTCCTAATGGATGCATGCATGGAAAAGATCCTAATAAAGCTGTCGTGCTGCCTGCCGCTGAACTCTGGTCTTCTGCTCCTGTCAGTGAAACAAGAATTGAAAGGACTTGGGAGGGTCCTAACATCTTGGTGCTGGGACTCAGATGCACTCCGCTGGACAGGTGAGTAGTAGCCAGCTAAGTACCCTCACGACAATAGTCCGCGCAGCCATTTGTTGGAGGCATGGCGGGCTCTCGGGACGGGAATAGTGGATTCTCAGAAGTTGGGGTATGCGTATGTGAAAAAGTTCCCAATAAACCTGTCATATTGCCTGCTGCTGGACTCTGGTCTTTTGCTCCTGCCAGTGAAGCAAGAACTGAAAGTACTTGGGAGGGTCCTAACACCTGGGTGCCTCCATTTTAAAGTGCCCAGTTTGAAGACACCTAGGACCTGATTTTCAGAGGCGCTTGGCATTCTTGGCTTCTGCTGAATCCATTCATTTCTATTGGGCCCCTGTAGAAAGAGGGCCTCACCATTAGGGCAAGGAAACTGTAAGGAATGTGATTAGGGTCCCAGATGGTGTCATGGCATGGCCAGGAATAGAGCCAGCCCTTCCTGCTCTCCAGCCCATGCCCTCACCACAAAGCTTCTGTTTTGCTTTCAGGACTGTGCTTTTCTGAATTCTGGGGTACAGGTCATCCACTGGGGCACTGATCAAACTCATGCATGCTCCCATCCCTGCACATCAGTCTGGGTCTGAGATGACTAGAAAAAAATCAAAGGCAACATTTCAGTTTTAAAACTCTGGATATTCATGGCCATCTCTTGTCCTGGTTTCCTAATGGCCTGCTGCTGTCAAAATGGAAACCACGAGCATTTTGATTACGAGGTGTGACGGATGCACGTCCGCGCAGCCCTCGGGCATGACCTGTATAACTTTTCTGTTCAGTTTTGCAGTGTAATCGTGTGATTTGATGCCAATTACGCTATACCAGGTTCCTCTGTGAATGCTCAGAACGGGTTCCACGTGATTACCAGGGTGCCATGTTTCCTACAGCAACATGTATGTACAGATGTGAAGCATGTTACAGGGTTCAGACTCTCAGGGCTGTCTCTAGCACAATGGCTGAAGATTTACACATCAAAGGGAATGCTAATGCCCTCCCCTGCTCAGGTAGGAGTGAAGAGAATCTCACAATAGGACAGTGGGGGGAGGGGCTGGCAGCAGTTTGTAAAAACAAAGACACAGAGACTGTGAGGGGGGAGAAGCTGCAGGCTTTCAGCCTGAGAAGATACCATCTTGCAACCAACTTCAAGCAAGATCGGGGCCCTGCCTGGGAACAGGCAGAGAATGGCTGTAAAACATCGAACAGCCGAACACCATGTGCTTAATCTTGGACTCTGAGGTCAGTTTAAGTAGACATGTTAGATTAGCATGCGGTTTATACCTTTTATTTGATAGTGGTCACTCCTGACTCATTTATAGTATGGTTCTGCCTTGATTGGCCATGTTCTCACTTGAAATCAGACTCTGATCAATAAACTAGTAGTTGTTTTACCTAAAGCTGTGTGGTCTTTAGAGGGTGCGGATGTGGGAGGCTGGGCACAATCCACTTCTTTGTTAAGTGGACGGACTTGAGACTAAGGTGATTGGGAGTGGGTCCCAATCCCTGTAAGGCAGTGGCTCCCAGTGTAGTGTCTGGGGCTGGGTGTGCTCGCTTGGGGACCAACGCCTGTGTGGCTAGTGGATTTACACCCACTGCCTGGGACCAATTACACACTGGTGGCTGGTGTGGACTGACTCAGGAGTGAGCGGTCACCCAGTGGGGCGTGATGAATTGGGGTTCAGGAGCGGGGTTCGAGTGGTCATAGCAGCACACCAGACTGGATTTGGGGAGCAGCCTGTCACACAAGGGCACTGTAGCTTTGTAGAGCAATGCTCTCTTCAGAGATTCCCAGCAGCTCCCACAGCCCCTGTGTTCCCAGAGACCCCAGCACACACTTTCTTCAGAAAAGGCCACACAGAAAATGTTGCTGCCTTTCGGTCAGGCCACTGGAGAAACCTAGGCCTACAAAAGATGCCAAAAACCTGACAGACAGTGTGGGCACATAACTACAGTTGCCCAGGGAAACCAGTGGTCCTCACCCTGCATGTCCCCCTCTCTTGCCTTTGCAGTTAGTTAGAATTATCTGAGAACAAACAGGCCCTGCCAGGAATCCAGGGCAATCATTTGTAAAGAGCAACATGCAAACTCTTTCTCGGGAACTAAAGAGATCGTTTCAGTGCAGTGGTTAGCAAACCACTCTTGACAAACCCGAGAGACTTTTATGGAACTAATAAAGACAGCTGTCTGCTTTATGGATAACGAAAAGGCGCTGGTTGATTTCCAATCCTTGGGGAGCCTCTTGTCAGAATAAGAGCCATGGAAGCAGCTAAGAAACAGTAATCAGAACTCAGAAATTTTTCAGGTCAACGTTTCCGGTCAAGTGGCTAAGCCTATCTAATAGGGGGATATATCTATGGGGTGGGGGGGAAGAATTAGGGCGATGAGGGTCTGTATTTATCTGAGGGGGAGACATTGAAACTCTGAAGCAAAAATTTAAGTGTCAATAGAACTGGATTGTTCAAGACAGAGAACGCGGTCCCTTTCTGTTTGCTATTTCAGCCGCAATCTTTCGCTCCATCTGCAATTGGCTCCAGAAAAGCAGGAATGTCTGAAATAGTGAATATAGGTCACCACTTCAGGGGAAAGAGGAGGAGGAAACCCAGCTATAGTTTAGCTGGGAAATTCAGCTGGAGCTTGGCACAGACATGCCACACAGCCTCTTGCCACAGATCAATGTCATTCATGTGACATCAGAGCAATTAGTTTTCTCTGCCAAGAGAGACCAACCTAGCTTCTCCCACTCCCATCCCAATCCATGCCAGGCCAAGCAGAAACCCACCACCACCCAGCTTCTGCTAGAACCCAGCAGTGAAAATGAAACAAATTTAACCCTTCTGCCAGGCCAAGGTGGCAGCGGACAAGGACTGGATTCTATATCTAGGGGTTCCTGTCAATGATACAACACCAGCTGACTTGAGCCCCCACCCAGACTCCTGGGAAATCACATATATCCCCAAGGTGCCCTAAAAGGCAAGACTTCCCCTCTCACAAGCACAGAGTCTGAATGTAGAACATAAATCTTTTAATTAAAAAAAGAAAGATCAAAACCAGCAGTGGTCTGGGGAAAACAGTGCAATACAGAATTCAAAAATGCAATGAGCAAATCTCATCCCACCTCAGAAGATGTAGGGCATGCTCTTCACCCCTGTACTAACCATCAAAGTTTCAGTGTCCACCTCTCAGACTGGGGGTCAGCCAGTCTCTTTGGGAGCGTCTACAGTTATAAATTAAGTCGACTTAACTCGAATTAATTTACTCCACGTCTACACTGGGCTTTCCTTAATTCGACTTAAGCTGCTCCTTAAGTGCATGGCTGGCTCTCCCGGGACTGAGAAGCCATGGACGGCTGTCCCGGGGAGAAAGAAATGCGGGCTCCCTTCTGCCCGGGACAACAGGGTCCCAGGGAGAAGGGAGCCCCACTGACAGGGAGCCCCGGGGTTTCCCATCAGCTAGAGCACGCTCCCTTCTTGCCTGGACCCCACGTGTCCCGGGGAGAAGGAAGCACAGGGCTCCCTTCTGGCCAGGACCGCTGGTGTCCCAGGGAGAAGGGACCCCCATGGCTCCCCTCTGCCCGGGACCCACGCGAGTCGTGGCAAAAAGAAAGCCGCGGCTTCCCTCTGTCCCAGACCCCCGCAGGTCCCGGCAAGAAGGAAGCTGTGGCTCCCTTTTTGCGAGGACCTGCAGGGGTCCCGGGCAGAGGGAAGCCGCGGGCTCCCTCCTGGCCAGGACTGCTCGGGTCCCAGGCAGAAAGGAACCGCAGGGCTCCGTTCTCCCCAGGACTGCTGGGGTTCCAGTTATAAGGGAGCGCGGGGCTCCCTTCTGCCCAGGACTTGAGCAGTTCTGGCCAGAAGGGAGCCGAGCGGTCCGGGCCAGAAGGGAGCTTCACACTTCACGCTCCCTTCTCCCCCAGACCATTTCAGGGCTATGTCTACACTTGGAAATTTAAGTCGACTTAGTGAGTCTACACTTAAAATTAAAGTCGACTTTGTAAGTTCCCCCCAAAGTCGA
>ML685946.1:398271-453213 GCA_007922175.1 Pelusios castaneus | reverse complement strand
CCTATACTGCCTGGTTCTTGGGGAAAGAATCTTTACGAGCTTTACACACCCATGGCTCCCGCCATCCACAGGCACCAACCACTGCTGGCTCCTCCCTGCTGTTTGTCAGTGAGGCTTTCCGATTTTCTCTAGTGATTTCAGCATATAGGGAAACCTTTCTTCTAACACAGGAGCAATGTCCCTGCTTAAAAAAACCCAAAAGACTCCAAACAGAATATTTAATTCTGTCTTTTAACAATGGGAGGAGAGGGTCAAGCAATGCCAGAGACAAGCTTTGCTGGAGCTAACATAATCTCCCCACAAGCACCCCCTCCCTGCTGATTTTACAATGCTGAAATAGGGCCCACCATCTTTCCTGAGTTCTGTTTAGGTGAAAGTGAATTTGTCGTCACAACAAGCTAAACACAGTTCTGCTGTCATTTGTTCATACAATCAAAGGACAACATTTCCTTGCCCTGTTAACATAAAAGCGATTTGTAACCCAAAAACCAGCCCTATGACCATTTCCCATCAGGCCTAGCATCTGTGTGAGTTTATCCATATATAGTGGAATCATACTAAGTATTTAATTGTACTCAGGCAAATACAAAGCCCATGCAAGTAAGATGCTCCCCTTTCACCTGACTGAGCAGGGGAACAGCCCTCAGACATTCAGATCTTGCTTACACAGGAAACAAACAAAAAAAATACAGATCCAGCAAAACCAGCAAAGAATGAGAAGGAAGGAAAGCAGTTCTGAATCTTTATGCTTCACTTCATTGGACATTCACTTTGGAAACAAAACGAGTCATGCAGCACCTGAGTTCCCAGCCTTCTGGTTTTGCCAGAAGTCCAATAATGCTTCATTAATAAAACAAGAACGCAGCCAGCAGCCATTGGCAAAGGAGCCTACATTCAGGGATATTGAGGAAGAAGGCCCTTCCTGACAGGCCTCCCTCCAGTACGCTGACCTCCATCTTATTGGCAGGCCTATCTCCACCTGCCTGGGAAGTCTCCTCTGCTTGTTTGCATAGCTGTTTTGAAGTGGGTCCTGCTACTGTATTCCTACTCTGCAAGAAATAAAGAAATGGGTGGATTTGTAGTTAGAAGAACCATTTGTTTTTCATGTGCTGAACCCATGGAAGGAGTTTGGGGGGCCATTTCTCATCCCCCAATTTTGTGCTGGGACGAGCCAGGGTCCCAACTAGGAGTGCAGACGAAGCTGGGGGTGCACAAAGCACAGGGTCACTAAATCCAGTTAGACATATATATCTAACCTCCCTACTCCGTGCCCCCCCAAATCAAGCATTCCAACTCCACCTATGGCTGAAGCTATGATCCCTTGAAGGCTGCTTTGATGCAGAGAAGCAACCAAAGCTATCGATACTTTTCTGGACCTTGTCAAAATTATTTATACATTTGGACCAACAATAGCAAAAAAGCAGACTTATAGGAGGGATTGGGCCCAGGCATCTAGCCAGGAAAACGGAAGTAGGGAAACAACAAGGAATTTAAATGAAGTAGCGGGTGGCCTTTGCAGACTTTGAAATGTCAGAGAAATTTCCTGAGACTAGCTGGGTGTGGTCATATCTTTTATTAGTTCTGTTGGTGAGAGAAACAAGCTTTCAAGCTTACTTAGAGCCCTTCTTCTGTTCTGTAAACTCAAAGGCTTGTCTTTCTCACCAACAAAATTAATTCAATAAATCTTATGACCTCAGCCATCTTGCCTGTATAATATTCTGGGACAAACACGGCTGCATAGAGAAATTTCCTGTATTTTAGAAGATTTCAAGATAATTTGTATTCTCTCTAAAACAAACATGGAGTTCTGTCAAATTCCAAAGGGGTAGCCATGTTAGTCTATTGTAGAAAGACAACAGAGTCCTGTGGCACTTTTAAAGACTAACAGATTTATTTATCGCATGAGCTTTCGTGGGAGAAAATCCCACTTCGTCAGACGCTGTGGCACTTTTAAAGACTAACAAATGTATTTATCACATTTTGTATTCTCTCCATCTCTACCAATTACATACCAACCAACATCCATGCTGGCTCCACTTATCCGAAACACACCTGATCCCAGACTATTTCACACACACATTCCCACTCTCTCTTTTTATTAGCCTGCCCAGGGTGGAACATTAGCTAGCCAGTGACATTGCTGCCTCACGTCTACCTGCACTTGTTCGTTTGACAAAACCCCCGCAGTCAGCAGTAGAATAAAGGGACTGGGGACTCCTGGGTTCTCTTCCTGTCTTTGGGACAAGAGTGTCCTCTAGTGGACAGAACAGTGATTGCAGGCAGGAGAGCAACACAGAGTTCTGGCAGATTTATAGCTTACAGGCAAAACAAGCAAAGAGTCCTGTGGCACTTTTAAAGACTAACAAATTTATTTATTGCATGAGATTTAAGATTTGGCTTTGTCACGCTATCTGCCACAAGCGATTTATCTATTCCAAGTCCACCAGGGACCACTGTGATCAGCCAGTCTAACCTGCGGCATAGCACACACCAGACCTTCCCCCAAATAATTCTAGAGCAGATCTCTTAGAAAAACAGCCAATCTTGGTTTTTAAAATGATCAGTGATGGAGAATCCACTGTGACCCTTAGTAAACTCTTCCAATGATTAATTAATCTCTCTGCTAAAAATGTACACCTTACAGCCATTGGATTGTTTCATACATTTCTCTGTTAGAATGAAGAGCCCATTATTAAATATTTGTTCCCCATTTAGCTACTTACAGACTATGATCAAGTCAGCCCTTAACCTTCTCTTTGTTAAGATAGATTGTCTATCACTCTAAGGGAGGTTTTCTAATCCTTTAATTATTCTCCTGGCTCTTCTCTGAACCTTTTTCAATTTGTCAACATCCTTCTTGAACTGTGGGCACCAGAGCTGGATACAATATTCCAGCAGTGATTGCACCAGCGCCAAATAAAAAGGTAATATAACCTCTTGTCTCCTATTCAAAATTCCCATTTCTGCATCAAAGCCCGGCTACAACATGACACTGGGAGCTACTCTTCAGGTGATTAGCCACCATGACTCCCAAATCTATTTCAGCGCTTGTCTCCACTAATACCTATGCCAATAAAATTTCTGTCACTAAGTGAAGTGTTTTTTTACACCCCTATGCAACAAAAGTTTTGCAGGTATAAGCATGAGTGTAGACAAGGTTTCAGAGTCACGACTTCCCAGGATAAAATCCCCCTCCTCTAAGAATGGCCTAAATTCTTTGTTCTAGATGTAGACATTTACTTAGCCATATCAAAATGCATATTATTTGCTTGCCCCAGCTTACTAAGGGATCCAGAGCCGATATGTTTAATGGACCAACTTCTGGTGGTGAGAGAGACAAGATTTCGAGCCATACCGAACTGTTCTTCAGAGTTGGGAAATGTCCTCCAAACATCACACATATTCTAAAGTAGAGTGACTCGTTAACACTTCTGCAGGCATTAAAAAAAAAAAAAGAGAGATGGTTACAGAGTGCTGTAATGTACCCTAAATCCAGTGTCACTGTTCAAGCCATCACTTTAGTGTCCAGCAAAGTTCTGAGTATAAGCTCCGAGGCTTGTTGTTTGAAAATGTTGGGCAGGTTGTCTTTGAGGCAGAGGACTGTAGAGTGATTGCTTGAAAACTTGTCTCTCTTGCCAACACAAGGTGGATGAATAAAAGATCTGACCTCCCCCACCTTGCGGGACATGAGGACTCTAAGATCCTGGAACCAAAACAGCTACAACCATGGTGCACGTATATGATCCACTGCACTCTGAATCACCAACCTGTCCTCTTCGGTGTTTTTCACTCTTCCAATTTTAGTGTTGTCTAGAAACTACCTCTGATTACTTTGCTTTTTTCCAGGACTTTATATATATACAATGTCAAATAGCAGAGGGCCAAGAACTGATCCTTGCAGGACCCCACTGGAAACACACCCACTTGATGATAATTCCCCATTTACAGTTAGATTTGGGGCATGTCTACCCAGTGAATGGCAGCCTGTGTGACTCTGCCATGCAGCTGTACCCTTTCAGACCTATCACCTAACCAGGTTCTAATCCACTGAATGTAGGCCATGTTACATGGATAGAGTTCTAATGAGTTGTGGTACCCACTCCAACACTTGCTGAAGTCCAAGTGTATTACACCAATACTGTTACCTTTATCAACCAGACTTGTAAACTCATCCAAAAATGACATCGAGTTGGTTGGACGCAATCTATTTCCCATAACCCATATTGATTGGCATTAGTTAAATTACTCTTCTTAATTGTTTGTGAATCAAATCCCAGATCAGCTACTCTATTCTCTTGTCCAGGATCAATGTCAAGCTGACAGGCCCACGATTACCCAGGTCATCCCATTTATCCATTTTAAATATTAGCAAAACATCAGCTTTCCTCTGGTCTTTTGGAACTTCCCCAGTGATCCAAGACTTCCTAAAACTCCACACTAAGGTTCCTGTGAGCTGCTCAGCCAGCGCTCCTTAAAACTCAAGGATGCAAGTTATCTGGACCTGCTGATTTAAAATGTCTGATGTTAGTAGTGGCTGTCCAACATGCTGCTGAGGTATAGTGGAATGGAAGAAATTTTAAATTTTTTCATAGCTACCTCCACTTCCGCTCTAAACAGTTGTGTTCGAAACCAATACGGCCTTCTTCCTCAATTGTGGGAATGTGGCTTTTGGGTCATCTTGTACAGTGTTCTTAAACAATTTCCAGTAATCATTCACATTTTTCTGATTAAACTCTTCCTCTCAGCTCCCTAGGGAGGAATAAAACCACCTCTTTCTTAACCACTGGCAGTAACTACCAAAGCTACCTCTTGTAGATCAGAACATGTAGAGATAAAGTGAGAAAGGCAAAAAGTCAAGCAGAGCTGGACCTTGCAAAGGGAATTAAAACCAATAGCAAAAGGTTCTTTAGCCATATAAATAGGAAGAAAACAAAGAAGAAAGAAGTGGAATCGCTAAACACTGAGGATGGGGTGGAGGTCAAGGATAAGCTAGGCATGGCTGAATATCTAAATAAGTACTTTGCCTCTGTTTTTTACTAAGGGTGATAATAAACTTGTGGATAGAGGTAGGATAGCTAACAGGAATAAGGACATGGAAGCGGTAATTGCCGTATCTGAAGTCGAAGCCAAACTCGAGCTGCTTGATGGGACTAAATTGGGGGGCCTGGATAATCTCCATCTGAGGATATTAAAGGAACTGGCACATGAAATTGCCTGCTCATTAGCAACAATTTTTAATGAATCTGTAAATTTGGGGGTTGTACCAAATGACTGGAGAATTGCTAATATAGTTCCTATTTTCAAGAAAGGGAATAAAAGTGATCCGGGGAACTATAGGCCTGTTAGTTTGATCTCGGTAGTATGCAAGGTCTTGGAAAAAAGGACCTAAGAGTACTGGTTGATCACAAGATGACTATGAGCCACCAATGAGACGTGGCCGTGAAAAAAGCTAATGTGGGCTTAGGATGCATCAGAAGTGATACATGAAGTTGAGATAGGGAGGTGTTAGTGACATTATACAAGGTGCTGATGAGACCTCACCTGGAATATTGTGTGCAGTTCTGGTCTCCCATGTTTGAGAAAGATGAATTCAAATTGGAGCAGGTGCAGAGAAGGGCTACAAGGACGATCCACAGAATGGAAAACCTGCCTTATGAGAGGAGACTTAAGGAACTTGGCTTGTTTAGCCTAACCAAAAGAAGGTTGAGGGGAGATATGATTGCTCTGTATAAGTACATCAGAGGTATAAATACAAGGGAGGGAGAGGAATTATTTGAATACAGCACCAATGTGGACACAAGAACAAATGTTTACATACTGTCCATCAGGAAATTTAGGCTTGAAATTAGACACAGGTTTCTAACCGTCAGAGGAATAAAGTTCTGAAATAGCCTTCCAATTGGAGCTGTGGGGGCAAAAAACATAAGTGCCTTCAAAACTGAGCTTGATAAATTTATGGAGGGTATGGTATGATAGGATGGCTTAATAGATGTAGCTGTAGATTTTTTCTGGGTCCCCACCATGGCCAGGCTCTTCTGTATGGTGGCTTCGCTTGGCTCCCTATCACATAGAAGGCACCCTGAGCTGTGTTACCGGTTGGTGTGTTCAGTTCAAAGCGGAATGTCTTTTTAAAAGTACAGTTTGCAGCAATCGGGGAGTTCAGGGAGGAATGTATGAATCCTTGCATTGTAATGCTTCACCTAGCAATAAGCACTGTGTTTTTTGCTCATTACAGTGGATTCATCGACCTTGGGACAGTTCACTCCCACAGAGCACCTTAGGCTATATACACACTACAAACTTGTCCCGCAATAAAAGCTATTGTGGGACAAGGAAAGCGCTATATTTATAGCGCTTTGGTGTGTACACACCTGTTGCTTATATCGCATTATTATGTGACACAAGAGCAGTGCATGGTGGGCACCTGTCCCACCATGCACTGCCCACAGCCAGCCTCCTAGCTCAGCCCCAGGGCTTCAGGTGGCGGTGAGAGCCCATGCCGCCACCTGAAGCCCCTGGAGAATGCACCACAAGTTGTGATAGCCAGTCCCTCCCACTACCGACCAAGGATGAGCAGGGGCAGGGTCCAATATGTGATTGCCTTGCCACAGTTGCATTCAGGCTGAGCATTGAGACGACCACTTTAAGAAACATGGCGCCCAGGACCCGCCCCCCCCCCCCAACACCATCCCCAACCCCACAAGCCCAAAAATGTGAATACAATAAAATAATACCTGTTCTCAAAGTCTGTGTTTATTTTTGGTGTTGCACTGCAATGCCTTGTGGGTGACAGAATGGGATGGGGTGGTAAGGAGTGTGTGGGGTGGGGAGTGAGTGTACAAGGACAGCAGCCACAAATTTCACTGCTGCTCATCGCTAAACCGTGCTTTCAACGCTTCCCTGAAAAGCATGGTTCCACCGTGAGCTTGCACTGTAATGCTTGCAACTGGCTGTTCAAAATTTGCGACCAGCCTTTCAGCCTCGGCAACCCAGCCTTGAGGTCAATTTAAGGCTAATCTGCGTCCACACTGGCTAAGTCAACTTTATAAAGTCAACTTTGCCAGTAAAATCAACTTTAAACGAGGTTATATAAAGTCGACTTTAAATTTCCTTAAGTCTGACTTAAGGAAATTGTAGTGTAGACACAGATTAAATTAAGTCAATTTAAGCAAGCTTAAGTCAACTTAATTTGTAAGTGTAGACGCAACCTAGGAGCCCCAGCAACTCCCTCCTTTCCCTCATGCCTCCCCCTCCCCATGCGTGTTTCCTCAGGATTACCCCTGGCTCAGATCTTTAAGTGGGAATACTGTTAGCCCAGTGATCTAGAGCCTGGCTTGGATCTTAAGCAGGAACTGAGTTAGCCTAAGACGAGGTGTTCCTTTGGTTAACACTTTGGGTTACCTTTAGCTTAGGTCTCTAGTGAAACCTCAGTTAGCTCAGTGGCCTTAAGCCTAGGCGTACTGTGTGTGCAAGAGGTAAATTGAGGCAACACTCACGATCGAAGAAACCAACACGACCACGGATCCTTAGAGAAATGAAGGTGCCAGGCTAGGCTTTATTGCAGCATAGCACAATGGCAAACAATCTGTCTCAAAAGACTTGTTGGCAGCATTCATGCTCGCAATGCAATGAAACAGCTCAACTGATGGCAGGACTCTCCATCACCCCCTTTGGCTGCACGAAATCTGGACTCTCGGGCTCCTGCATTTATATCCTGCTCAGACCTACTGACTCGGCCCCCTTTTGGGGTATGAATTTACCTTGATTTGTCCACTCACCCCTTTTTTAATGCCACCTATAAATTTGATAGGTCCACGCATCACTGGACATTTCCATCCATCCAGCTGTCAGATTTGACTGAAACATCACCTTTAGATTTGGCCAAAACATCACCTTCAGGTTTGACTGAAACATCACCTTTATCTCCCTGCTTGTAACTTCCAGTACAACTCTATGTTCCTGAAGATACAAGCATCATGCACTTTTCCCGACCAACCAGCACTGATATCTGTGAAACAGCCACAATGATCCACAAGCACCTGTAGAACCATAAAGAAGTAGCCCTTGCTATTTATGTACTCGGTCATGATATGCTCTGGAGCAAGAATTGGGATGTGTGTGCCCTCTATTGCCCCGCCACAGTTCGGGAATCCGATGGTGGCAAATCTATCCAGTATATCATGCACATTCCCCAGAGTCACAGTCTTTTGCAGTAGAATGCGGTTGATGGCCCTGCACACTTGTGATAATGCAGCCCCAATGGTGGTCTTGTGGACTCCAAACTGATTTGCGACCAACCGGTAGCAGTCTGGAGTAGCCAGCTTCCATATGGCAATGCCTATACCTTCTCCAGTGGGAGAGCAGCTCTCATTCGAGTGTCCTTGCACCGCAGGCCAGGGGCCAGCTCAGCATAGAATCATAGAATATTAGGACTGGAAGGGACCTCATGAGGTCATCTAATCCAACCCCCTCCTAAAAGCAGAACTACTCCCACTAAATCATCTCAGCCAGGGTTTTATCTAACCAGGCCTTAAAAGGTTCCAAAGATGGAGATTCCACCACCTCCCTAGGTAACCCATTCCAGTGCTTCACCACCCTCCTAGTGAGAAAGTTTTTCCTCATATTCAATCTTGACCTCCCCAGCTGCAACTTGAAACCATTGCTCCTTCTTCTGTCCTCTGTTACTACTGAGAACAGCCTAGCTCCCTCCTCTTTGGAGCACCCCTTCAAGTAGTTGAAGGTTGCTATCAAATCCCCCCTCAGTCTTCTCTTCTGCAGACTAAATAAGCCTAGTTTCCTCAGTCTCTTCTCATAAGTCATGTGCCCCAGCCCCCAAATCCTTTTTGTTGCCCTCCGCTGGACTCTTTGCAATTTGTTCACATCCTTTCTGTAGTGGGGAGCCCGAAACTGGACACAGTATTCCAGATGCAGCCTCACCAGTGCCGAAAAGAGGGGAAAAATCACATCCCTCGATCTGCTGGCAACGCTCCTACTGATGCAGCCCAATATGCCGTTGGCCTTTTTGGCAACAAGGACAAAGTGTTGACTCATATCGACCTTCCCGTCCACCATAACCCCCAGGTCTTTTTCTATAGAGCTGCTACTTAGCCGATCAATCCCCAGCCTGTAGCAGTGCCTGGGATTTTTCCATCCTAAATGCAGGACTTTGTACTTGTCCTTGTTGAACCTCATGAGATTTCTTTTGGCCCAATGCTTCAGTTTGTCTAGGTCTCCCTGAATCCTATCCCTACCCTCCAGCGTATCTACCATTCCCCCCAGGTTGGTGTCATCCACAAACTTACTGGGTATGTCTACCCTTGCAAGTTAGGTCGATTTAAGGACGTTTAAGTCGACCTAAAGAACGCCGCGTCCACACCAGGCTTTCATTAAGTCAACTTAAGGGTTTCCTTAAGTCAACTTAATAACTACCACTCTTAGGTCGACTTAACTGCTAAGTCGTTTTGTTAAGTCAACCTAAAATCGGCGTGGATGCCTTAGGTTGACTTAATTCCCTAAGTCGAACTAGGGCTGGGGAGAAAGGACAAGGGAGCCGCAGCTGCCCAGGAGAAGGGAGCCGTGGCTCGTGGGGACCCGCGGCTCCCTTCTCCCAGGGACCCGCAACTTCCCAGCAAGAAGGGAGCCTTCCTTCTTGCTGGGGAGCCATGGCTCCCTTCTGCCAGGGAGCCGCAGCTCCCTTCTCTCTGGGGAGCCGCAGCACTCTCCGGGGACGCAGGCAGTCGACTTAACTGTCTATATCAGGGGTCTGCAACCCAAAAGATAAGAAGAGCCATTTTTGAAAATTCCTTCAATAACAAAGTGTTTTGAGAGCCACAATGGGTGTAGCCTCCTGGTGGGAGGTGCAGGGAGGTGAGCCAGGATTTCTGCTGCAGGGTCCCCTTATGCAGGGGGGGGAAGCCTGGAGCTTGGCATGGGCTGCCCGTGGGGTCCCTGGTGGCTGGGGGAAGCCCAGAGCCAGGCATGGGCCTCCTGCAGGGTACTCCGGTGGTTGGGGGAGCCCAGAGCCGCAAGGGGGCAGCCAAAGAGCTGCATGCGGCTCCAGAGCCACAGGTTGCAGACCCCTGGTCTATATAGACACTCTAGGTCAACTTAACAAGGTAAACTTTAAGTTGACTTAAGTCGACCTTTTTAAGTCAACTTAACGGAGTTGACTTAATTTTTTAAGTGTAGACATACCCAATGAGCATGCAATCTATTCCATCATCCAGATCATTAATGAAGATGTTGAACAAAACCAGTTCAAGGACCGACCCCTGGGGCACTCCATTTGTTACTGGTTGCCAGCTAGACATTGAGCCATCGATCCCTGCCCACTGAGCCCCATGATCTAGCCAGCTTTCTATCCACCTTACACTCCATTCATCCAACACACAGTTCCTTAACTTGCTGACAAGAATGCTGTGGGAAACCATATCAAAAACTTTGCTAAAGTCAAGGTCAACAGTTATTCCCACTTCCACAAAGCCAGTCATCTCATCATAGAAGGCAATCAGGTTAGTCAGGCATGATTTGTCCTTGGTGAATCCATGATGACTGTTCCTGATCACCCTGTTTTCCTCCAAGTGTTTCACAATGGAGTCTTTGAGGACCTGCTTCGTGATTTTTCCAGGGATTGAGATAAGGCTGATTGGTCTGTAGTTCCCTGGATCCTCCTTTTTCCCTTTCTTAAAGATAGGTACTATATTTGCCTTTTTCCAATCCTCCGGGACCACCCCTGTTCGCCACGAGTTCTCAAAGATAATGACCAGCAGCTCTGCAATCACATCAGCCAACTCCCTCAACATCCTCAGATGCAGTTCATCCGGCCCCATAGACTTGTGCAAGTCCAACTTCTCTAAGTAGCGTAATTCCATAAAAGTGGCTTTGCACATTCAGAAATTGTGTAGCCACTGCTCGTCACGCATAACGATGCGGTCCCACCACTCAATGCTGTGCCCAGAATCAACAGTGCACTGCGTGCAGATGCTCAGCGAATGAAAACAGCAATGTACTGCTGCTTGTCTGCATGTCACTCAGTGGGTCTGGGTTCTCAGAGTCCTGTTCTGATTTGCAGCTAATGACATACTACGCAACCAGCCACGATGTATTCAGAATGCTGCAAGTGACACTGGCGAGTAGCGCGGGATCATTTCTAGGGATTATGATTTGTGGATGTGCAGGAAATGTTCAGAAATCATGTGAGTTGCTAATAGCAACAGCGAATGACAAGAAAATGTGATGCACCATGGGACATTTCAAAATGCTTCCAAGATGCTCCGCATTCCTCTCCCTCATCCCACAATTCTTAGCACTATTGTATCGGGGTGAAACTGGGTTAGCCGCCCACCATGCACTAACTACTCTCACAAGTGATAATAATGCAGACTCCAGTGTGACTGTGCCTTTGTGGCAAAAGGAGTGCTGTGTGAACGTGTGTACATGCTATGCTTGTAGCGCTTCTCTTTTACCACTGCCACTTTCCCCCAAAAATCCCTACTGTGGACATGGTCTCAGTGTGTGTGTGACAATCACAGTGCATGCAGGAGTGTGTAAAGTGTTCCCTTGACACACTGGAGCTCAGCCCACCAGGCCAGGGGGACCCGGCCTGTAGCTGATTCCACATGTCTCATCCGGGTTCCCCGTACCGCTGTGGGGCGGGCCCTGAACCCCCCTCTGACACCACCCCGCCCCCGCCCCTTGGCTTTTGGCCCCGCCCCAGCTGTTCCCGGCGGGGAGGACGCGGAGAGGGTCTCGATCTCTTTCTTCTTTCGACCCCCGAGGCCGGGCCGGGTTGAGCGGAGCAGGCGGCAGCGCAGCACGGAAAGAACAAAGCGGTGTGAGTGGGGCCGATCAGCTGCTCCGAGCCGGGCGGGGCCCTCGGCAAAGCGCCTCGGCTCCGGCTCTGCCCCAGCCCGCTGTGTGAACGCGCCTGCTTCGCTTCGGGCCCCTCCGAGGGGATCTTATCTGGCGTCCGGAGCCGCCTGCCTCGGGGTCGGGTCGCGGAGACGAGTGAGAAATGTGGGGTGGGGAGAGGAGGGAGCCCCGAGCCGGGTGGGGGGAGAGTGGGTCAGAAATGTGGGGCGGGGACAGGCCTGGGTCGGGGCGGCTTTAGGACCCGGGACATCCCGGACGGGCGGGAGAAAGTGGGAAATGGACCCGCCGAGCTGCCCACTCCCGGCCCGGATCAAACCCCGAAGGGCCACCAGTCTAATTAATTAAATTGAAATTAAGTTATGATTATAATTAATTAATTAATTACATGTAAATTAATTTATTTAGGTTTGTAAAAATATATATAGTTGGCCCTTGAGCCAAAAAAGTCTTTTTAAAGGTGTTGGATTTTTTTGTTTTTTTTAAAGGGCTGGATGCCCATAAACACCCAGAACTTCCCAGCACCGGGTTGATGTGATCCCCTCCGCTCCACACCTCCGGGTGTGTGGGGGCAGCACTGGGCTCTGCCCAGTCTGACCCAGCTCCAGTGCAGGACTCCCTGTGGTCTGGCTCCGGTCCAGGTCCCTCCCCCCCCAGTGTCCTGCCCCACTCGGGAACTGGCACAGGGTGCCCCTGCGAGCCCTCACCTGGGCAGCACCTGCTCAGCCAGGACCCTGGCCCAACTGGTTGTCCCAGCCCCACTCCTGGCTCCTCCTGGCTGGTGGGCGTCTTTCTCCCTCCTTGCTAGGAGCCCCTGCCTCTGTTGGCTGCGGGAGGGAGGCGGGCGGCCACAGTCCAGCTCCAAGCTGCAAGCCAGGAGCGGGCAGCTGTGGCCCAGCTCCCAACCATTGGGGTGTGGGCAGGCCAGTTCAAAAAGCCCTGCAGACCATGGGTTGAGAACCCCTGAATTTCATCCTTGGTTCTGGGCTTCCCCACTCTATCTGCAGCCCTTTGTCCTGAGCTGGCTGGACACTGGTGGCCTGAGTCACTGGCCGGATGGGAAGAGGGATGTGGCAATTGGGAGGAGCCCCAGAACACAGTTGCCAGTGGGGCAGGACTAGCAACCAGGGGGAGAGGCTTGAGATGGGAAAGGGGTCTGCCCACCCCAGCTGCTTCCCACCCTAGGAGAAAATCTGGGCATTCATTTGAAGATGGGTGCAGAGCTGTGAGTGTGATGTGAGGTGCCATGAGTCTGAGTTCCCTGCATGATCCAGGGGGCATATGTACCTCGAGTGTCCAGTCTAGATCATTTACACACTGAGTGGTGTGTTTTGTGCCAGCAGTGGAGTCTGGGGACTCTCTGCTGTGTGGGTTGTCAGCAGTGGGGTGGATGTGAGAGCCGGGTGTGTGTTCAGTGATGGGTGAGTGACGGAGTGTGGGAATGGAAATTCTGGGACTGCTGGTGGTGGGCTGGTCAGTGTTACAGGTGTAGGATTGTTTCTGGGGCGCAGGCTCCAGGTCTGAATGTAGAACAGCTGTCGGCTCTCCCAAAGACATAGTACTGTCCACACTGTGCTAAGGTCGGTGTGATTTACATCACTCAATCTGGTGGTTTATTCACACCTTTGAGAATATAACAAATTAGACTGACATGGGTGGTAGTATGAACAAGTGCATAGATGTACTGTGTTTCTCAGTGCAGCACGACCTAAAATGTGATTCCAGTGAGAGCCTGGGGTGAGTGGTGGTGTGGGATAGACCAAACCCCTCTGAAATGTCTCCACCTGCCCCTCTCGCCCTGACAGGCAGTAGAGTTTTGCAAGTCATTGTCTCAGCCCAGAAGAAAGGAAATGGCATCAGTGAAGCTGGCTCAGGTAAGGGATTATCAAACAGCTGGTGGTCAGATGTGGCAGGAGGGGGAGGGCCTGGAAATTCACAGGCGGATGGGAGCTGCTGAAGATGGGAGGAGGGAGACAGGAAGTGCACAGGCCTGAAAATGGAGGGGGCAGATTGTGATCATCTGACTGGTACTGGATGAAACTGAGGTTTACTTCCCCAGACCAGACTCATGGGGTTTGAGAGTGGAACTTCTCCGTTTTTGTGAAACAGGAAATGACCCCCCAGCCAGAACTGGGAAAACTTCCTGGACTCCCAGTGCTGGAGCCTGAATTTACTAATATACAGTGATATTTGCCAATTCCCCCAATCTTATTGTTGCCTGCAGACTTTATCAATGTCAATTTATGATCTATTCCTGGTCCTAGATAAATATATGGCTCTGACACCCCAGTAAAAACACACCTACTCAACCATGGTTCCCCACTCTATTATATTTTGAGACCTATCAGTTAGCCAGTTTTTAATCTCTTTAATGTGTGTGATATTTCTGTGGTGATCTGCTTGTTCAATCAAAATATTGTTCTGTGCCAAGTCAAATACCTTACATGAGTCTGCATATATTACATCAACACTATTATCTTTAAAATCCAACTTCTAATCTCATCAGAAATTATATACTGTTAGTTTGATAGGATCTGAACCCATCTTGATTACTATTAATTGTTTTACCCTCCTCTAATTCTTTATTAGCTTGATTATAGATATCTTGCTTAGTATCCATGTCCACACGAGAGTTCTAGAATTACCTGGGCCATCCCTTTGCCACATTCTAACTAGAAGCACAAGACTATCTTTCTTCCATTCTTCTGGAGTTTTCCCAATGTTCCCAGACCCATTGAAAATCAACAGTAGTGGTTCACAAGCTCCTCAGCCAGCTCTTTTAAAACTCCTAGATGCAACTTTTCTGCAACTGCTAATATTAAAAGCTCTAACTTCAGTAACTGCTGTTTAACTTTGAACTTTGTTGTGAGTTATTATTGGAAAGAAGAGAGCATCATTATCGTCATCCGATATGACTGTACCAACTAGGTTTTTCTGCCATATACAGAAAAGAAGTATTCACTGAGCACTTTTTGCCTTTTTTGTATAATTCTATCACAGAGATGGACAAGTAGCATTGTTAGGATTCTTCATGTTCTTAATATACTTAAAAAACCCCTTTGTATTGTCCTTAACTCTAGATTTCCCTTCTGATTCTTTGCTTCTGTTATGAGTTTGCTACAATTTGAAGGTTCTGACTTATGTTCTTTCCTGCTGTCTTCCCCTTTCCCCCATTTGTTATGTAGTGTGTTTTTGTGGGTAGGGTTTTGGGATTCCTACCAGGGGCCATTCCTGGACCTTGCTGGGGTTCCATCTCCTGTACCAGCCTCTAGCTAGCAGGTGTGTGATACATGTGAAGACCCTCACTCCCTATGCCTGTTGGCAGGTCCAAGGGACACGCTCTTTTTCCCCTCACACTGATGCCTCCTGGCTGCTCTGGGCAGGGTAGGGAAGGAACTGTGCTATCATGTCTCTCCCAGAACCTTCATTTTACTGGCCCTGGTCTCTAGGGAATAATGGTGTTGTCTGTGGGCAGCAGGCAGTGCGTGGATGTCTCCTCTTCTTTCAGGGGCCGGTGACCTTCGAGGAGCTGGCCGTGTACTTCACAGAGGGGGAATGGGCTCTGCTAGGCCCTGGTCAAAGAGTTCTCTACAGGGAGGTCATGCAGGAGAACTACAATGCTGTGGCCTCACTGGGTAAGGATTCCTATGCACTGGCCAATAGAAGCTGGAGGGCGTCTCTGCAGAGTGGTGAGAACTGCAGCCCTTGACAGCTCATCATTTCTGACTGGTTTCCATGTCCTTCCCCACTATCATTCTGGACATGTGTGTGTTTGATGTTGTTGGTCCTGGGGGGAAAAAGTGTGACTGATAGGATTTTCTGCCATTTATCCTTATGGGATGGAGTGAAACTGAATGTCTCCGTAGAGCTTTCACAACTGTTCCTTATTTGGAGGGGACTTGTCCGTTCCATGGCACCAGCTGTTCTTGTTTCTCACATTCTCCTTTGCCAGGGACGTTCGTCTTCTGCACCTGAATTACAGTGTCTGCTTCCTCAGCTTTAACCAGACACAGAGGGATTGTAATACTCCCTCATACAGCACCTGACTGACTAGATTCTGACATTCCCCAAAACCGTGTCTGATATCACAGGTCTGGGGGAGTCGCACGTCTGTCCTCCTCCAAGGTCTGTGCACGGAATCGCTTTGTGGATACCCGGCTCTAGTCATGATCTCTCTCTGGGCAGGGACACACGTGCATCTCCGCCATGACCAGGGTTTGAGGCTTGCAGTCCCCTTGCACTTCATTGCGTTCTCCAGAGTAAAGTCCAGGCCCTCTGCCTTTCTTTCTCTGATGGCTCTGGCCAGGGGATGTGTGGCGGATGTGGGAGCTATGGTAATATTTCTGTTATTCCAATACACCCCTCAGCTTCCCTCTGCATTTGGTATTGTGCGAACAGCTGACCCGCTCATTAAAGGACCGACTGGGATTAACCCATATCAGTGCAAAACCACAGAGACTGAACACTTACCACCAATGAATGGGAGGCTCCCAGTTTATGTGGGTGGCGCACATGTGAACTCAGCCTGTTTTGAGCACCAGGAAGAACTGGGCTCACAGGACAGGGAGCTTTTCTGGAAGTAGACCAAGGGACAGACACAGGGAAAGGGCACAAGGTGGTTCCTACAGCAGCCTGGCTCAAGGGCTTTGGCTGGCATTGATTATATCTTAACCTTTGCTTCCCTCTGCTAAGCTAAGAGTTGCCGATGCTGCGTTTTGGGTGAGTAACAATCCCGACTGTTTGTGGAAAGGGTGCGGGATGCGATAATCCCTGAAGAGTGGAACAGTCTCTGACCCAGAGTCTGTCTCGGTGGCACTTGCTGGGCACACCTCACAATGGGAAGCAGGAGCCCCAATATTTTTCATCTGTGACCTACCAATAGGCGCACCAGACCTGGTTCTACTCAAGTGCCCAGTCCCTTAGCTTCCAGACACCTGCTGTGTACACTGATCTGATGCAGAGGGAAAAGTACTCCAGGGTCACCAGCCTGCAAGAGACAGCTCCCTCTTACTTCTATGGGCCATCACTGAGACATGTTCTCTGATGAATTACTTTCACTCCAAGACCATGATCTGTAATAGAGTTGTGTTGTTCTTTAAATATTACTCCTACACACATTTCTCAATGATCATGAGAACCAATAGGTTACAAGCTTCCACTAGAGTTCACCTGCTCCCCTTTATGGATAAATACCATGAAGGCAGTTTGAGTTTTTCAGTTCTGAGACAGGAATTACTTCTGGGAGAAAATTTACCTTTTGCCAGCTGGAAGTAGTGAACCTCTGCCTGTACTGCAAACTCTCAAAGGGTCACTTTTCTACTACTACTGAACAGTAAAGCGTAACCAGGCTGTCGCCAGAACAATGGACACTTAGAGGAATGTAGATTCACGGCTGTCCCCGTTCCCTGGAGATGAGTGGGAGGAGGTAATGGCAGAACCCTGTGCTGATTTTGAACCCAAAAGTTGTGGGTTGGCAAAAGATACAAGTGAAATGCATGCAAATGGCATGGAAACTTTTTTAAACACACCATAGGAACAGCTCAAACCATATGCATGCCCCAAATCAAATACAGCAAGAGAATTTTTTAAAAGTCATTGTAGTTTAACAAATGAATAAAAATGGTGGTTGGAGACAAAAAGATGTCCTTTAAAAATAGCAAATTAAATCCTGCCAGGGAAAATAGAAAGGATAATGAAGTCTGGCAAGTCAGGTTTAATTTGAAGTATAATTTGGCAGATTGAAAAACAATTTGAAGAGCAACTAGCAAAAGACACAAAAGCAAACACTGTATTATTTTCAAATACCTCAATTAAAGAAGGGACTTGGGTAGCAGGAAGCCTGCCACACAATGGATGGGGCCACTGGACAATCGAGGTGCTAAAAACACACTCAAGGAAGTCAAAGCTGTTGCAGAGAAGCTAAATGAATTCTTTGCATTGGTCTTCATTGCACAGGATCAAAGAGAGATCCCCACACTTGACCAACACATTTTAGGTGTCAAATCTGAGGAACTGTCCCAGATTGAAGACTCAATAGAGGAGGTTTTAGAACAAATGGATAAATTAACCAGTAATAAGTCCCTGGGACTGGATGGGATTCACCTAAGAGCTCAGATGGAACTCAAATATGGAATGTCAGACCTATTAAGGGTGGTATATGACCTACTGCTGACATGGGGTCCATTCACTGCTTGCATCAGGGTGCTCATCTTACCCAGTTTCTCGTGTTTCCCTCTACTCCACATTTCATCAGCCAAGTTCTGCACCATCTTAACCCTGGCTGCCATTTCTCTAAATTGTTCCCACACCCTCTCCCACTAGGTTTCCTTGCTTCCCCCTCTAATGTCCCAAGAGTGGCTGCAGAGGCCCTCACTGCAGCCCTTTTCTGCTGCCAGCTTCCTGGCTCTATCCTAGCCCACCTTTCCCTTCTCTGCTGGCTCCATCATGAGTGAGGAGGTTAACTCAGGCTTAACTCAGCCTGTGTCCCAGAAGACTTGCACACAGCTAATGTGTCTGCTTTTTTTCTTTTTTTTTTAAAGGCTCCAGAGGTGATCCTGGCAATTACTGTTTGATAAGCTTCACTTCAGTATCAGGCCAATTGGTTAAAACTGTAGTAAAGGACAGAACCTAACTTCACTAGCAAGTCATGTTCATTTAACATTACTTTTGTAAAGGAAAATGGTGCCTCACGCACCCATTAGAACTATTTGCGGGGTCAATAAATGTGGACAAGGATGATCCAGTGGATATAGTGTTACTTGGAATTTGACAAAATCCTACAGCAAAACTTTTAAGAAAACATGGAATAGGAGAGAAGATCTTCTCATGGATCCGTGACTGGTTAAAAGGTAAAGGAGGAGTCCTGTGGCATTTTTAAAGACTGACAGTTTCATTTATCACATGAGTTTTTGTGCGTGACTCCCACTTTGTCAGTCTCTGTCAAGGCTTGAGAGGCAGACCTCTCCTCGCTTACAGACAGCCCGCAACCGTAAGCAGATACTGACCAGCAACTACAGACCATATAAGAGAAACACTAAGGAAGGCACATATCCCTGCAACAAACCCCATTGCCCACTCTGCCCTCATATCTGCACAAATGACACCATCATAGAACCTAATCAAACCAGCTGCTCCATCAAGGGCTCATTCACCTGCTCATCCACCAATGTGATATATGCCACCATGTGCTGTCAGTGCCCCTCTGCCCTGTACATAGGACAAACTGGACTGTCCCCATGCAAAAGAGTAAATGGACATAAATCAGATAGCGGGAATGGCAACATTAAAAAACCAATAGGGGAACACTGCAGTCTCCCTGCACACTGAAAAGAAACATGTCGGTTGCAGTGTTACAACAGAGAATCTTCAAATCAAAGCTTCAAAGGGAAGCTGCAGAGTTGGAATTAATATATAGATTTTACACCATTAACTTGGGTTAGAACAGAGATTTGAACTCATTTTCTCATCACACATGACGATTCTCCCTCCCACACCTTTCAAGCTCCTAACCTTCTTATCTGTTTGTGTGAATCAAAACAACTTGTTTGATTTCTGGAAATAATCATAACTGATCTTGTGACTTACCCTTCACTGCATTTACTTTTCCCTACAGACTGAAACTTTTCCATTTCTAGCATTTGATGAAGTGGGATTCTACCCACAAACATTCACGTGAGAAATAAAATTGTTGATGTTTAGAAGTGCTACAGGATTCCTCTAGAAATGATTAAAAGATAGGAAGCAAAGAATAGGAATAAATGGTCAGTTTTCATAGTGGAGGGTAAATTGGAGGGTGTCTCCAGGATTTGACAGGAGAGAGACCTGTTGTGATGGGAGCCTTCTGGGATAACCTCCGGCACATGCAAAATCAGGGCAAGCTGCAAAACAGAACCAAACTCTCCCCAAAACCACTGATGGGTGGTACTTAAACCAGATTCCCAATCAGCCACGCACCATGCTTCTGATTCCCGACACCGGGGCATGGGCATGGCAGGGACTTCCGCACTAGAGCCGCCCCTGAAAGAAGCCACTTGGAGTGTCTTTTGGTGGCAGGAGTGGCAATTTCTGTAGTGCCAGGATCCCAAGGAACAGCACAGAGACCAGGTGCCCTGGGAGTCTGGGTGGGGGTGCCCCAGGTGGGGCATAGAGGTCAAGTGGGGGGGGCAAAAGCAATGGGGGGGGGACCCCGGAGCAATGTTAGAATGGAGCAGGGGTCAGGGAGCCACGGAGCGAGAGGAGGTGGGGGAGAATCCTGGGATTCACTTTGCGCCAGGTAGTGGCCTGTAGCCCAATTTTTTTTGAGCAATGCTCCTGATTACTGTCCTACTGCTTAGAACCCAGGAATCTGGCCTCGGAATGCTTAAAAATGAGCAGAAGGAAAATCATGGAATATTCTTTGTGACAAGTATCCTACCAATTTAACTCATCTCACTTATTTTTCTTCTCTTATGCAGGATTTCCAATTTCCAAACCTGATGTGATCTTCCGGCTGGAGCGAGGAGAAGAGCCGTGGGTTCCAGATATCCAGGGCTTTGAGGAAAAAGAGCTCCAGAAAGGGGTCTGGACAGGTGAGACATCAGTTAAACCAACTCAGAAATTGTCCATGAATGACAAAAATGTATGGGATTTCTTGCTAAAGTGTTGTGAACTCTTTGAATTTACAATGGTTCCCAGGAAGTGTGGCATTCCCCTGACTGATGTCACTCCTGACTTCCCTTTCCACCTCTCCTGACTGACACCTGGCTCTAACTCCATCCCCAGTTTTCCTTCCCCCTGAGTGAATATGGACCCAGAAATGAACTCCTCTCTCTCCTCTTGGTACTCCAGAAAGTAAATCATTTTCTGACACTATCTTTCCAGAAATATCTGGGATAAAATCTGTGTGGTCTGCCCATCTAACGGCTTTTCATAAACCTAAAAGAAGCACAGATGCAGCCCTCTGGTCAAGAATGTACACTGAGATCAGTGTATCCTTCTACAGCAAGCTCATTGTTTATTCAAGGAGATTTAAATTGAAAGTCTGTTACCTCAAACGTCTATCAACTCTTAACATTCTACTTGTCACAGCTTTTACGGTATATATAGCACATAGAGTGACAGCTACAGAAAACGCAGCTCTAGAACAGTACATACAATGTTGTCTTTGCCATGAGGTAAAATAATCTAAACAATTCGAGTAATTAAACAAACATTTTAATAAATATTCTTAACATTTACAGAAACTTAGTTAGGTAATCATTCAGCATATATTGATCAGACAGGTGCTAGATGGGTGGAGAATCAAACCTTTACTCAGTCTGCAAGCAGCCAACTTTATTCGTGTGCAGACTTATGCACTGCTTATTTACATACCGTTCTCACAAAATCCCTCTGGTTTCATCAAAAGGTCCTTCTGCTCTGTCCTAGTGAAGGATTATCTTTTGATTATGAACGTATAGCCCGGACTCTGTTAGCCCCATTGCTCAAAACTTGAGGTGCACCTGTACTTTCTGATGAAGATTACCAATGAATATCCTTCTTTCCTCTTTCTTCATGTCTTCTCCTTGCTTTCTCTCTCTGGTTGTGTCTTCTGTGGTGCTGGGGTGGAGGTCGCCTTCCTTCTACTTTCCTCAGACACCACTGGCAGACAAGAGGTGGAAAGGACATGTACAATGTAGGTGTCATTAGGGAGGGCATGAGGTTCTGAGGGCTGTGTGGGAACATTGAGGGGAGTTGAGTGAGGGAGAACATTTCATGGACTATGTAAGGCTATGTCGACTTTGTTAAGTCGACTTAGCGTGTCTACACTATAAAATTAAGTTGACTTAAAGTGGACCTTGCCAAATCGACTTAGAGGGTCCACACTGCCTAAGTCAACTTGTAGGGGCTAGGTGGACCTGGGGCTGGTCCATGGTGGCGGGGGGGGGCACCCCTTGCAAAGTGCCAGGGGGCTCAGCATTTGCCCCATTGTACCTGGGTACAATGGGGGCTGAGCAGGACAGGGGCAGGGTACAGGATCGGGGTGGGCAGGCTGAGGGTGGGCATGCCAGGCTCTGGCTGTGCCAGCCACCCTGGCAAGGAGGTCAGTGGGGGAGCCCTGGGGCCCTTTAAGTCAACTTAAAGTTGATTTAGGGCTAATCTGCGTCCACACTGGCTAAGTCGACTTAATAAAGTCAACTTAGCCAGTAAAGTCGACTTCAAACTAGGTTTAATACAGTTGACTTTAAATTTCCTTAAGTCGACTTAAGCTGCTTAAGTCGACTTAAGGAAATTGTAGTGTAGACGCCGATTAAATTAAGTCGATTTAAGCAGGCTTAAATCGACTTAATTTGTAAGTGTAGATGCACCCGTAGGGACAAGTACGGTAGAGTGAGGGATGACATGCTACTACTAAGTGATACATAGGGAGATACTAGGGGGGTTGAGAGAGGGACAATAATTTAAGGGTAAGGTAAACAGCACGTAGGGTGCCCTTGGAGGTGACAAAAGGGATAATTTCTCAGTTGCCAATTGTTAAATTTCCTCATCACTAAGTCTATCATGTCTTATCATTAATTATTCTTTTCAATGCTACAGATGTTTTGATACTGTTATCTCATAACTAGGTAACTGAATCAATTATTGCCTTTCATGAATTTAACCCCATTTTGAGGCTTTTCTGCAGTTTCTTCCCCAACATTCTACTTGGCAGTTTGAAACTGTTTGGGACAAAAATCCCTGGCTCCAGTCTAGGGAAGGGGTTTGGATGAGAGATGTTGAATTCAAATCATGTTTTGTATGATCTCTCCAGATCTTATTTTGGTTTGTTTCCACTTTTTGCAGTCCTCTTTTTGAAAAAAAATTTCCCCCAGCACAGGCAGTGACATATGTCTGAATTCTCTCTCTCTCCTTCCAGGTGATGGGATGATGAAACAGATGGAGAAGAAGAATCCCCAGCAGAAAGATGCAGAGCAAGTAGAACCACCTGGGACATTAATAGGAAGATCCAAAGGGAAAGTTTATTGGGGTTGTCCACAGACAAAACTGAGTAAGAGTCAGCAAAGGGCAGAGAAAACCTACAATAGCAGCTCAGACCTTATTAGAGATGAAAGAATCAACATGAGAGACAGACTCTATATGTGCTCTGAGTGTGGGAAAAGCTTCAACCGCAACTCAAACCTCAGCAGACATCAAAGAATCCATGCAGGAGAAAGACCCTACATGTGCCCCAACTGCGGGAAAAGCTTCAAAGAGCACTCAAACCTTATCACACATCAGAGAATCCACACAAGAGAGCAACCCTACACATGCCCTGAGTGTGGGAAAAGCTTCCAACACCACTCACATTTCAGCAGACATCAGAGAATCCACACAAGAGAGCGACCCTACACGTGCACTGAGTGTGGGAAAAGCTTCAAATGTTGCTCACACCTTATCACACATCAGAGAATGCACACAGGAGAGCGACCTTATACATGCCCTGACTGTGGGAAAAGGTTCAAAGACCGCTCAGAGCTTATGCAACATCAGAGAATCCACACAGGAGAGCGACCCTATATGTGCCCTGATTGTGGGAAAAGCTTCACACAGCATTCAGACCGTCGCAGACATCAGAGAATCCACACAGGAGAGCGACCCTACATGTGCCCTGAGTGTGGGAAAAGCTTCCAACAGCGCTCATACCTTATTACACATCAGAGAATCCACACTGGTGAGAGACCCTATATGTGCACTGAGTGCGGGAAAAGCTTCCAACACTGTTCAAACCTTATCACACATCAGAGGATCCACACGGGAGAGCGACCCTACATGTGCCCTGACTGTGGGAAAAGCTTCACACAGCATGAAGTCTGTCGCAGACATCAGAGAATCCACACAGGAGAGCGACCCTACATGTGCTCTGAGTGCAGGAAAAGCTTCAAATGCTACTCACAACTTATCACACATCAGAGAATCCACACAGGAGAGCGACCTTATACATGCGCTGACTGTGGGAAAAGCTTCAAAGAGCGCTCACACCTTATCAGACATCAGAAAATCCACACAGGAGAGCGACCCTACACATGCCCTGAGTGCAGGAAAAGTTTCCAACAACGCTCAAACCTTATCACACATCAGAGAATACATACAGGAGAGAAATCCTGCACGTGCCCCAAATGCGGGAAGTACTTCAAACACCGCTCGGAGTTTATCATACATCAGAAAGTACATGCAGGAGACCAACCCTACACATGCACTGAGTGTGGTAAAAGCTTCAAATGTCATTCACACCTCATCACACATCAGAGAATCCACACAGGAGAGTGTGCTGTGAATGTGGGAAAACCTTTAGCTGGAGCTCACAACTCACCTGACATCAGTGAGTCCACACTGGAGAAAGTCCTTACAGATGATTTGAATGCAGGAAAAGCTTTAGGTGGAGCTCAGGTTTGATCAGTCATAAAAGTATCCACATGGGTGAATAATGTCAGAAACATTTTGACTAGGGCTGGCCAAAGACTTTTTAAACTACACTAGCCAATTCCCACATAGCTATTTAATTCAGTGCAATCTCTCCTATTCACATGAGTTCCCTGCCTCTGCTTTTAGCACCTCACTCTTCTCTGGGGAGATTCCCATGATCCTTTATACAGTCCTTGTCTTATAAATCCTGGGCATATGTGCTGCTCATGCCAGAAATACCCATCAGAATCAGGCACAGGAGATAGCAAGTCACGGTCAACCCTAAACTGTGGACAACACTCTGCTGTTCAGATGTTTATGGTAAATTCCACATGATCTGGGAAGTGTCTTGAATGTGCCATAGCTGCAGAATTATACTTAATTCTGAAATTATCCTAGAACCAGAGGAGGAATTTGAATGAATTATGCAGAGTAATCATTCTGTGCCTTAATCTCTGCTTCGCTTTCTTGGCAAAGCTGTTTCTAGTCCTTTTCCTGTTGAGCTGGGGTGGTTGCAGATGGGAAGATTGGCTGTTTTCCCCCACTGTGATGAAGCTAAATGGTTTGTAAATAATGAGAGTCAGCTAAAACGAGGTGACAGTGAGTGAAGCAAGTTTGAGTGGATCAGAGGAGAAGGCAGTAGGAGAATCTGTTCTGATTTTGGTCATCAGATAGAACCTGCTCTGGAATTTCATTTTATATTAAATTGAAAGTGTCTTGAAGCCCTCTATGCTGTGGATTTCTCTCTCTTACCTGCAGGCACTTTGTCTTGTCATTGGATAGTACTTTTTTTTGACAGAATGTAGCTCACATTTACTGGGGACTGTGATGGGCTGGCAGCACTCGCTGCCTGATAGGCCCCTCCTCCATGGCCTGTGCTCCTGCTCTTCTTATCTGGCTGCTCAGTCCTCCGGAGATCACCTGTTCGTATTCCCCCCCTTCCTATTATATCAGATGTTTGCTAATTAATGATAAGGAGAAGTGGAAAACCATTTTGTTTGGTACCCACAGAGAGAACAACAGGATGCCTGGCAGGATGCCGGCATTCTAATTTGCCTGGTAACAGCAGGAAAAGGCAGGAAAGCTGTCAATAGAGCTGTATGCCCAGAGCAGTGCTGGTGCAAATTTCCTAGTAGTGCCATGTGCAAAGCTCTACAGGTGGAAAAAGTGATTGGCCAGGGGAAAGGTATTTAATAAGACAAGGCCCTGAGCTGGGTGCTGTCCATTTGAGTGGCAGAGTACATTCCATTTGCTCAGCATTGGACGTGGATCAGAAGCAGATGGTATAAAAAGAAATATAATCAAAAGTCCAGGAGGAAAAGCCAAGGGTACTTACCTTGATCAGGGATCCATAGTGATCATGGAATCATGACCATTACTCCTGTGGGAGAGAAGAAAGATTGTAAATATATCATTGACTGTGGGAACCTGGGTTCTTTTATAGATAAAGGGTTTGGGATTCATTCCCCTAAAATAATCCTGGCTCTGGCTTTCCTGCTGTCTTTTATACCGGGCTTCTGGGTCTAATTGGCTCTACTACTGTTTTTGCCCATTCGCTGCTTTTCCCAGGGCCCTCTTAAACTTTTCCTAGCTGGTGCGAGGCAGTCGCTCCTCTAGAGGGACTTTGACACAAATGACCATTAGCTAAAACAATGATACCTTATTTTTAAAGACACACAAATTTATCTATCACATGAGCTTTTGTGGATGGAATCCCACTTTGTCAGATCTCCCCTCAGTCTTCTCTTCAAATAAGCCTAGTTCCTTCAGTCTCTCCTCATAAGTCGTGTGCCCCAGCCCCTTAATCATTGTATACTCAATTAAAATGATGTTTTAATCAATAAACTAGAGTTTGTTTTATCAACAGCTGTGTGGATTCTAGAGTGTGTGAATGGACAAAGCTGGTTACATTTTCAGGTTCTTTGATAAACTGACAAACCGGAATAGATTCTGGGAGGGGAACATCACATAAATGTTAGGGATTTTATTGATTAACTGCTTAAACCAGCATTTTCCAAACTAATTTGGCCATAGAACACTTTTGGGCTTCAAATATACTGAAGGAACACACATGCTGGTCCAAGGATGGTGGTGGTCATAACAAAATTGCCACACGTATTGCCCCACATCTTGCTCAAGAAGTTGATTTAAAAATTGTATTTCAGCACAAGTTGCATAACTATACTATTATGAATGCATTATGAATATGAATATACCTGCAATCTAAATACTATTCAAATATCTTAATATTTTTATACACAATTTCATATTTAATATTTTAGAAGGAAAAATATTGCTAGCATTGACATTTTTCATGGAAAACATATTCACAGTGGAACAAGTGCGGGAAACGCTGGCTTAAACTAAATTGTTTTACCTTAGAGTAGGAATCTTTCTGTATATACTGCAGTAGAGCTGCATTCTCTGTGGACCATCACTCTGTGCCATATATAATGTAACTCCCAACTAAAAGTGATTTTTGATTTAAAGGTTTTTCAGTTTTAAATCTTACTGTATTGATCCTTGATCCAAATAACCTATTTGCTTTAGAAGAGAATACTGATCTCATTGTCTCTTCTTGATTGGAAGACGGTATCCATGTTTCTTTTAGGTTTATTAAAAACCAGTAAGTGACCAAACCAAACAGATTTTATCCCAGAAATTTATGGAAAAGTAGTGTCAGTGAATGATTTTTGATTTTCTGGGGTAATCATAGAATCATAGGGTTGGAAGAGACCTCACGAGGTCATCTAGTCCAACTCCCTGCTAAAATGCAGGACCACTCCCACTAAATCACCCCAGCCAGGGTTTTGTCTAACCGGGCCTTAAAAACCTCCACAGATGGAGATTCTACCACCTCCCTAGATAGCCCATTCCAATGCTTCACCACCCTCCTAGTGAGAAAGTTTTTCCTAATGTCCAACCTTGACCTCCCCAGCTGTAATTTGAAACCATTGCTCCTTGTTCTGTCCTCTGTTACCCTCGAGAACAGCCTAGCTCCCTCCTCTTTGGAGCACCCCTTCAAGTAGTTGAAGGTTGCTATCAAATCTCCCCTCAGTCTTCTCTTCTGTAGACTAAATAAGCCTAGTTCCTTCAGTCTCTCCTCATAAGTCATGTGCCCCAGCCCCCTAATCATTTTTGTTGCCCTCCGCTGGACTCTTTCTAATTTGTCCACATCCTTTCTGTAGTGGGGAGCCCAAAACTGGACACAGTATTCCAGATGCGGCCTGACCAGTGTCGAATAGAGGGGAATTATCACATCCCTCGATCTGCTGGCAATACTCCTACTGATGCAGCCTAATATGCC
This sequence comes from Pelusios castaneus, assembly GCA_007922175.1. Classification (NCBI taxonomy): domain Eukaryota; kingdom Metazoa; phylum Chordata; order Testudines; family Pelomedusidae; genus Pelusios; species Pelusios castaneus. The sequence goes on along the minus strand of ML685946.1, from coordinate 425,639 downwards.
ATTGGCCTTTTTGGCAACAAGGGCACACTGTTGGCTCATATTCATCTTCCCGTCCACCATAACCCCCAGGTCCTTTTCTACAGCGCTGCTATTTAGCTGATCGGTCCCCAGCCTGTAGCAGTGCATGGGATTTTTCTGTCCTAAGTGCAGGACTTTGCACTTGTCTTTGTTGAACCTCATGAGGTTTCTTTTGGCCCAGTTTTCCAATTTGTCCAAGTATCCCTGGATCCTGTCCCTGCCCTCCAGAGTATCTACCATTCCCCCCAACTTGGTGTCATCCGCGAACTTATTAAGCAGTCTATTCCTTCATCAAGATCATTAATGAAGATGTTGAATAGAACCGGCCCCAGGACCGACCCCTGGGGCACTCCACTCGTTACCGGTTGCCAACCAGACATCGAGCCATTGATTCCTACCCGCTGAGCCCATTAATCTAGCCAGTTTTCGATCCACCTTACGGTCCACTCGTCCAACCCATACTTCCTTAACTTGCCGACGAGAATGCTGTGGGAAACCGTATCAAAAGCCTTGCTAAAGTCGAGATATACCACGTCAATGGCTCTTTCCGCATCCACAAATCCAGTCATCTCATCATAGAAGGAAATCAGGTTGGTCAGGCATGATTTGCCCTTGGTGAATCCATGTTGACTGTTCCTGATCACTCTATTTTCCTCCAAGTGTTTCAGGATGGATTCCTTGAGGACCTGCTCCATGATTTTCCCAGGAATTGAGGTGAGGCTGACTGGTCTGTAGTTCCCCGGATCCTCCTTTTTCCCTTTCTTAAAGATAGGTACTATATTTGCCTTTTTCCAATCCTCCGGGACCTCCCCCGTTTGCCACGAGTTCTCAAAGATAATGGCCAGCAGCTCTGCAATCACTTCCCCCAACTCCCTCAGCACCCTCGGATACAGTTCATCCGGCCCCATGGACTTGTGCACATCCAATTTCTTTAAGTGTTCCCTAACCTGACTTTCCATCACTGAGGGCCGCTCTTCTCTCCATTCCGCATAACCCTGTGTAGTAGCCTGGGAGCTGGCCCTCCCTGTGAAGACTGAAGTAAAAAAAGCATTGAGTACTTCAGCCTTTTCCGCATCATCCACCACGAGGATGCCTTCCCCATTTAGTAAGGGACCTACACCACCTCTGATCCTTTTCTTGTTGCTGATATACTTATAGAACCCCTTTCTGTTATCCTTCACATCTCTTGCTAGCTGCAACTCCAATTATCCTTTGGCCTTTCTGATTTTATCCCTGCAGTCCTGAGCAATATCTTTATATGCCTCCCTTGTCATCTGTCCAAGCTTCCACTTCTTGTAAGCTTCCCTTTTATGTTTCAGCTCCCCGCAGAGTTCCCTGCTAAGCCACACTGGGCACCGTCCACATTTGCTGTTCTTTCTGCACATCGGAATGTTATCTTCCTGTGCCTTTAACAGGGTTTCTTTAAAATACAGCCAGCTGTCTTGGACACCATTCCCCTTCAGATCAGCCTCCCAAGGGATCCTGCCCATCAGCTCCCTAAGGGAGCCAAAATCTGCTTTTCTGAAGTCCAGGGTGTGTGTTCTGCTTCTTTCCTTCCTTCCATTGATCAGGATCCTGAACTCTACCATCTCATGGTCACTGCTGCCCAGGTTGCCATTTACTTCTACTTCCCCAATCAATTCTTCTCTGTTTGTGAGCAATAGGTCTAGAGGTGCAAGGCCCCTAGTTGGTTCCTTCAGCATTTGTACTAGGAAGTTGTCCTCAATATTCTCCAAAAACTTCCTGGATTGCCTGTGCACTGCTGTATTATCTTCCCAGCAGATGTCAGGATAATTGAAGTTCCCCATAAAAACCAGGGCCTGCAATGATCTGGAAACTTCTGTTAGTTGTCCATAGAACGCCTCATCCACCTCCTCTTTCTGGTCTGGCGGTCTGTAGCAGACACCCACCACAACATCCCCCTTGTTGCATTCTCCCCTAAACTTAACCCACAGACTTTCAACCATCTTGTTTCCACTTTCATAGTGGTGCTCCGAGCAGTCATACAGCTCTTTTACATATAGCGCTACTCCTCCCACCCTTCTTCCCTGCCTGTCCTTCCTGAACAATTTATATCCATCCATGGCAGTGCTCCAGTCATGCAAGTTATCCCACCACGTTTCTGTTACTCCAATTATATCATAGTTCCTTGTTTGTGCCAGTACTACCAATTCTTCCTGCTTGTTTCCCAGGCTCCTTGCTTTTGTGTACCGGCACCTAAGATACTGGGCCCATTGCCCTACTTTGCCCTGTCGATTCTCCCTCCTGTAGCATCTTCCTCCTTGCAATTTCTCCCGGTGTCATCATTCCCCAGTGGGGCTGAGGGAAGTCCTGCAGTGGGGTGCATCAGAGTGGTCTTCCAGCATCACAGACCACGTTGCCAACTTTGCCAACATATCTACACAAAAGACACCATCACAGGACCTAATCAAGCCAATTACTCTATCAAGGGCTCATTCATCTACTCATCCACCAATGTGATTTATGCCATCATGTGCCGAAAATGCTTCTCTACCTTATATATTGGACAAACAGGACAGTCTCTACAGAAAAGAATAAATGGACACAAATCTGATATCAGAAATCACAACATTCAAAAACCAACAGGGAAACACTTCAATCTCCCTGCTCACTCCATTGACATCTTGTTAATAGCTGTGCTCAAACAAATGAATAACAAATCACAGTGTCAAAGAGAAATTGCAGGATTGGAATTTATATGAAAATTCAACTCTGTTATCAAGATTAAACAGGGACTACAGATTTTTTTGCTCATTACAAGGGGTGATTTGACCTCACCTTCCTCTATATGCTGTTCCCCAGCATTTGAATCTCAACATCTATTTTGATTTGCTGTTACAGCCTGACCTGATCCTGTGTCATACATTTTCCTGCATTTAATTTCCTCCCATTCCGTAAGATCCCCATCTTCAAAGCATCTGATGAAGTGGGATTTTCTCCCACAAAAGCTCATGCAATAAATAAATTAGTTAGTCTTTAAAAAGGCCACAGGACTCCTTGTTTATATATCTTCTCTATTTTCTGTGACATGTTTTCAAAGCTAGTAATTGCTAAATCTCTGTATGGGGGAATATGTTGTCAACATGGCACCTATTTTACATTTTGACAGTAATGTAGTTCTAGAAACCGAACAAAAACAGAGGGGCATGTACACAAGATGGGAATTCTGTTCTGAGTGTTCCAGGTCTACCATTCTGTTTTTCTGCTTTGTTTGTGCCTAGTCTTAATCTTAGAAAACTCCAGCTGTCTCTGTGTTTAACAAGAGTAAAAAGATATTTTAGAAGCTCTTACGATAAGCAGAATGCAAGCAACATCTAACGTTAATATTGTATATATAAACATGGGGTTAATGCAAGAAACATTTGTGACACTATATATGAAACATTAAGATTGCATGTATTATTAATAGTGGTAACAGTTTAGATGTTATGGACCTTTTTCTCACCTATCTTCATATCTATTGTAGTAGCCCCATAGAGCACAGCACCTAGAAGTTATAGTATTTAAATGTAACTTACAAGCATTTTGTTCCTTAGTTTTTGATAAACTTGCATTTTCTGGCTCAGATAGAAATGAGGACTTTGTACAAAGATCCCAGCATCTACCTACCATACAATTTCAAATAATTAAATATGAATATAGAGGACTTAAAATATATAGTGTATATATTCACTATTGATTACTTTCTTATTTTGATTATATAATCCCTTTTCCCACTCCTAGTTTCTATGATAATCAATCATATTTTCATCGGTCATCACTCTTTTAGTCTTTACTTATAGGAACTGATTTCCCATTTTATCTTATCTGGACAAATTGGTAGTTTATAATAAAACAACTGGCATTCCCTAATAAAGGTCTGATTGTGAGAGCTTAGGTGAGCAAGTTCCATTCCAGAATAATAGTTCTGTGTTAGAACCGGGTTTCAGTAACATTCCATTCGTGCTGTGATTACATGGGCTGTATTTTTCCACTTGGAATCTTTTGATTCAATTTGCTAAATAGTCTGATTGCAAAGCACTCTGGTACCATTTGGTCAGCTAGTGTTATGAAGCAATGCAGGATTTAATTTAGTTTTGTGAACACACTCTTGTTTAATTGGTTATATTGATGTCATATCACATGATCTGGGAAGTACATTACCCAGGAAGTGAGTTGGAACTAGGCAAAAGCCCTAGGTATTTGGATCCCCAAAACAGGTATGGGCCTAGCCTGTGCACGAGGTTATTGATGAAGATATTTCTTTCCTCATGAGGTGCACACAGTGATCTGGTTGGGGGGGATGGTGATCCCCAAGCCGCCTCCTCCACCTGCTGGACCACCAGCTCAGCCCTGGAGAATGAGGGAAAATCCTTTGGCCCAGCCTCAGACCCAGAGAGGCAATCCCACAACCAGCTGCCCCCTGACTCTCCCCCCACAGTTCTTACTTGTACTTAGGGTTACCATATGTCTGGTTTTTGCTGGACATGTCCTCTTTTTCTGTCATAATCTCTCTGTCTGGCTGAGTGTCTTTTGTGTCCAGAGAGAAGGGAGAGAGGAGGGGAAGCTGGGGAGAAGGGCCATGCAGAAAGAGGGGAGAGAAGAGGGGAAGCTGGGGAGAAGAGCGGCACCAGGGAAGGAGGAGGGCTGGGGGAGAAGAGTCAGCTGGGAAAGGGAAAGAAGGTGGGGGAGCTGGGGAGAAGATTCTGCTTCAGCCCTAACAACCTGTCCCCTGTGGTGAACTTTGGTGGGCCCTTTCTGGCCCTTTGTTCATTGTACATCATGCAAAATCTAGACTGTCTGTCCCACAGCTCTTTACCAGAAGTTGCCTTAGCCTCCAGTTCATCCAGCTAAGCCATGTTCTGGGTCTGCCAGCTCCCAGCAACAGGAGCCAGCAACATGGAGGAGGTGGCATTTGAAGAATTGGCCGTGCTTGCATTTTCACTTGTTTCCTAAAACGGGCAGAACAGCCAGGAGGTGCTGGGGAATATTTTGTGGCATTTTCTGACCCAGTGGTTCTCAGCCTTTTTTCTGTCACGACACACCTGCCCGATGATGTTCCCCTGTGTGACACACTACAATCTGCCAGTGGTGCCTGGGCTGGGAGTGCTTGGGAAACTGCGGCACTCTGGGACCTGGCTGTGGGCAGAGTCAAGCCAGCACAGGCTGGTGCGCTGGTGGTCTGGCTTGATGGGGCTGGGTTTATTTTTGTGGGGCAGGTTGTGCCCCTCCCAGGCTCAAGCCCTCTGGGTTGCAGCCCCTAAGTCCTTTTACTCATCTGGCCCTGGCTGCTGCTCATGTTGTGCAGCAGGAGCAGGCTGTTGAGGGCAGCAGATCACGCTCGGTGGCAGGAGCCCCAAGCTGGCTCCAAGCTGAGCTGCTGATTTCCTGTGACACACCTCCCAGCTCTTTGCAACACACCTTTGTGTCCTGACCCAGTGGTTGAGAACCACTAATCTAGAGGGACAAGATGCCCCTGGAGTCCTAGCATTGGGGAGTTTTGGGAGCAGCCAGTGTGTGCCGCTCCCAGCCGAGGTCCCCTGCTTGTTGTAGGGTGAAAGGGGCACCTGGGCTGGGGCAGACAAGCCCACTGGGGAGGGGGTGTGTTGCCCAGCCTCATGGCTGGTCCCTGCTCAGTTGCAGGATGAATGTGCTTGGGTGGATTCTGAGGAGGAAATCTACAAAAGTGGTCCCGGAGTGAGTGGAGCTGCCAGCCTCCCCAGGTAAAAAGCTGCCCCTCCATCCCCACTGGGAGGGTAAGGGGGTCCCAGCCAACCCAGAACATGGACCTGCCACACCTTGCTCTCCAGGAGGAGGCCATCTACCAGGGCAGGTACTGAGGGAGCCAGACAACATCTGGACTGGGATGGAGCGGGCCCAGGTCCTGTCTGTGAAGGTAGGATACAGCCCATGATAGGATCCAGGCAGGGAAGCCCTGGGTTTGTTTCTGTTGGATGGCCAGGCTTCAGGAGCCTAGGCATCCCCAGGGCAGGAGCTGAGGGAATGCTGCCCCAGCAGCTCAAATGATGTGGGAGGAGAACTTGGCTGCTCCCTGAAGGACAGAGGTCATGTGCTGCTCCATGAAAGAAAAGAAAGCATTACAAAGATTAGAAAGAAAGCATTAAAAAGAATAAAAGAACAGACATGTGGCAATCAGCTCACTTCCTCGCTCCACCCGGGCTCCAGTTACCGTCAGTCCTATTAATAGTTTCAATACATTTGCTATCAAAATATCAATTCTATAGCGCAGTGACAGCCAGCTGCACAATTTGAAAGGCAAGTACTAATGAGCTAAGTAATAAAAATAAATTAAATAACTTGGAATTACCTTTGCAGGGGCCAGCAAGAAAGTGAGACCAATTCTGGGAATCAGAACAGGAGATGATAAAATTTCAAACTGTTGAGGTTGTAGCTGGAGCTACAGCTGACAAAGAATTCTTTTAAAGACTAAATTTCGGTACGACAATGATTTTTTCTGAGGGGGGTATTCCTAAAATATTTCCCCGACTCCACCCTCCTTGGGTCACTTAGCCCATCACGTCAGGGGGAGAAGAGCCGTGTGCAGACACTGGGCTGCTTGGTGCCTTTAAGAACACAGCACTAGGGAACAGGCGCTGACTCCAGATGTTCCACCCCCACAGAGGGTGCCTCTCCCTGGACTGGAGTTTCACCTTCTGCTAACCCACCACGCCTCAGCAGTGGTGCGGTGTGGCCCCGCTGCCCAGGTCCCAACTGATCCAACCCTCTGCTCACGAGTGGTGATGCTGAGGTTCACACGCCAGCTCAGCCATGGAAGGCGCATCTGCACTGGGTTGCACCCCCGCCGACACGTCCTGGCCTGTGATCTGGCTAAATTCATCCTACCCAGCATCTCCTCGTGCCTCATCTGGTAGGCTGGTGCCGGTGGCTGTGCAGCTGGCTCTCCCCCTTCCTGTGGGCCCCTGCCATCTGGGAAAGCGAGAGGGCCAGGGCAGCAGGGCTGGACACAAGGGGGCAGAGCAAGGCCCAGTGGGAACCCATCTAAGCACAGTGCAGTGGCTGGAGGCACCACCCCCGGCGGCTCCGTCTTGGCAGTGTTCACTCCCTGGCACCTGCCTCGCTCGGGGAGAGGACTGACATTATCCCCAATGTCTCCGTGTTGCCCAGCTGGGCAAACGACCCCAGGAGTCCCAACCCACACTACCTCACCTCCCACCCCCCCCCCCCACCCCTCTGCCCTATAACCGTCCTTCCTTATCGATCCTACCTGCCTCCACTCTGGCGTCCAAGTCAATTTGTTGTTGCGCTCCCTCGTGTTGCCAACTCCTCTTACGGTGAATTAGGCAGACGCAGCCCCATGTAGCTAGGTGCATACTAACCTGCTGCTAATGGCACTATCAGAAGTAGACAAATCACAGTGAACACAAGGCTGACTGAGTGTGCACACATGGCCATGGTGTGAGTTCTTTGCACACACACCACAGTACGTACATCTGCTCGACCGCTCCGTGTTCAGCCTGGTGCACTGTCCCTGTGCCAACTGGTCAACTCAGCACCCACCACTTCTGAGAAGACACCCCCTTGCAGGCACAGACACCAGTTCGGTTCTGGTCTGCAGGCTGTGCCCTTACTCTGGTGTGCTGTGCCAGCTGACAGGGAAGGGGCTACCCCTGCTGGTTTCTGGGTGGAAGGCGAGTCAGTGTTGATCAATGCTGTTGCACAAGGGGGAGCAGCGGCGGCCTTCCAGAAGCCTTGCAAATACACGCCTTGCATCTCATGAACTCCAGCTACTTCCCCGCAAGTCAATCTTTGATTGCCTCCACCTCGGCAGACGCAAGCCTTACGCTTCTGTGTCCAGTTCATGTTTTCTTCTCTGTCTCCTGCTGTTTGGCCGTGTGTTTTCAATGCTTCTCCCAGTCAAGTTGTTCCCGCTCTGGTCGGGCCTGAGAGAGGGACCATTTATCCGCTAATCAACTCTTACATGAGAACAGTTCAAAGTTGCAAACAAGAGTTACCAAGGAGCACAAGGCTGAGAAGAGACTTTGGACTCAAGAGCAAGAGTTGAAGCTGATTCAAAATTTTGGACATGTGACCCAGTAAAGGGACAGCATCGCCTAAAGGTTTTTAATAACCTTTTAAAAAAATGCATACCATCCTCCGATCAAGAGCTGACATTGAGATAAGTATTTTTTCTTATTTGGATCAAATATCAATACAGAAATATTTAAAACTGAAAATCCTTTACAGCAAAAATTGCTTTTATTGGTAGTTATTGCAGTATATATGACACAAAGTGACAGTCACAGAGAATGCAGCTCTATTGCAGTATATATGGCACTATCCCTACTCTCAGCAGGGCCCACCTTAGAGGATTGGCAGCCCTAAGCAAATTTATTCTTGGTGGCCCCCTCTACTGCCCCCCCCATTGGTCCCCCCGCCACCAAACACTCCGGACCTCTTCCCTGCTGGCTCCCCTATCCTCTCACACCCCCCCACCCTCTTCCCTGCTCCCCTCCTGCTCTCCCCCACCCCCATGACCTGTTCCCCACCCAACTGCCTGCCCCAACCTCTCCCCCCTCCCCTGTGGCATTCTTTGTCCTCCCCCAACCCCCACCTGGAGGCCCAGCCGCACCAGGACCAGCCGCTCCGGAGCCCGGCCAGTCCCGAGCCAGGCTGCCCGAGCTGGGCCACCCCAAGCCCAGCCCCGATCCCTGCCACCATCCCCCACCCCTCCTTCCCAACCCCTAAGGCTCCCCCACACAGCACTTACCTTGCTGTGGAGTCGAGCCTGGGGGACTGAAGCTGGAGACAGGGGAAGGCAGCAGCTGTGTATATTTCCCGCCCTGCTCCACCCTAGGCTATGTGCCTGGGAGTAGAGCAGGGGAGGAAATTTAAAACGGCCCCGCTAGCTCCAGCGTTAGGAAAATTAGGTGGCCCCGTACAATCGGCGGCCCTAGGCAGCTGCCTAGCTTGCCTACCACTAAGGCCGGTCCTGACTCAGGTAAAATGATTTCAAAAGTATAAACAGTTAAAAAATAAAATCCTTAATATGTTTTTAACAGCTACAAAAACTCAATTATCTAAGCCAATGTTTCAGAAACTGTGTTCCACGGAACACTGGTGTCTGCGGATGTGAGTAGGTGTTCTGTGAAAAAAGGGCCCATTAGGGCCCTTTAAAATCCCCCGCCCTGCGCACAGCGGCGAGTGGTCTAGCCAGAGAGCTGAATTCAGGGGCTGGCATCAACCCCTTTCAGGTAAGATAGGGGCCAGGGTAGGGTTGGGGAGCCCCAATGGCATGAGCCAGGGCAGGAATTGAGGAGCCCCTGCAGTGGGGCTGCAGGGGCAGAAGGGGAGCCTGCGCAGGAGAAGGAGGGGGAGGGGAACAGAGAGGAGCCTGTGCATGGGGGAAAACAGGGAAGAGAGAAGGAGAGGAGCCAGTGTCTCTGGAAAGACAGAGAAGAGAGGGAGAGGAGCTGGTGTGCGTGGAAAGGGGGGCAGGGGGGACTGTTCAATGTTACTTTATTTTTATTTTCCAGTAGTTTTCTGTCATTCATATATATATATATTTATATATAAGTATATATATATATATATAAAAACATAAATGAAAAACAATTTTTCAATACCTAATTTGTTTTGCATTTATTTTTCATAAAAATGGTTTTTTTAAGCTTTAAGGAAGGACGGTCCTTTTTTGAACAAAATTGTCCTATTTTTGTACTCAAGAAGGACACTAACCAGCCTTCTTTTGACTGTTATATTGATGTTTTATTTTGGGTCTGTACTTAATTTTTTATACTTAGTTGTAGGATTGCTAACCGCCCTCCTACCAGAAAGACTGTTGTTCACTCAGATGATTTTCCTTTGTTCTTCCCTCTTTTTATTATTTTTTGTTCTGGAAAATAAGACATTCCAAAAAAAAAAAAAAACTAACTCTTTTAAATCAACTTTTGAGCAATACGTGCAGCATTTTTTCCGTATGAATTTCCGCCCCCGCCCCCTAACCAGCATGTATGTGTTCCGTCAATATACTCCAAACCCAAAAGAGTTCCACCAAGACTGACCATTCTGGATATGCTAAGGACAAAAAGTTTTCCGGAGACCGTGAATGGAGGTACACATGCACACCTGGGTATCGACATGAGCAATGACTCAAAGATGTATTACAGAAAGTTATATGGAGAAAACTGTCAAACTCCCCACAGGTATAAACACAGGAGAGATGAGCACAGAATTTTTTAGATAATGCAACTCCTGCAACTCTTATCTTTCAGAGAAACTCGTAATGTACGTACTCTTCCTTTTTGTATTAGGCTGTACTCATCTTTGACTAATAATTAATCAATCAATTAAGCCTAGTTTTTGCACATATTATTTATATCGCCTCCACAAGAAGTGTGATTCATGTCCAGTTATTTCAGGTAGTTGTGCAATTTGTGGCAGGCTGTTGATCACGGTTTCAGAGCAAAAATTTTAAAATGCTCCTGTTTCCTTGGTAGCACGTCCAGTAGCTTGGACTATTCACTCCTGATAGCTAAACTGCACTTGAACTTCCACGATGTCATCATGGAGGGGTGGGCAAAGGACACAGATAAGGTATCAACATTTTAGTAAACCGTCATTTACCTCAAAGTCCCCAAGAAATCTGAGGTACATTCTCTCAAACAAATGTACAACAATATTAAAAGAAAAAAAACACCTTCAGGAGAGAGATAAACTCCACAACGCAGAAGGGTGTAAGGAAGGGTGAGGTGCACACAGGTAGGAAAGTCACAGAACGTTGAGAGACCACACCGAGAAAATAGGTTTAAGAGTGGGAATTAACTACTGTATTTTTTAAAATAACCTTTGACATGCCAGAGTCAAGATACTTATATCACTTGCCAGTGTGGATTCTCTGATGACTAAATAAAGCAGAGCTCTGACTAAAGGTTTTCCCACAAGCAGAGCACATGTAGGGTCGCTCTCCAGTGTGGATTCTCTGATGTCTGATGAGGTGTGAGCTCCCACTGAATCTTTTCCCGCATGCAGAGCACATATAGGGCTGCTCTCCAGTGTGGATTCTCTGATGTGAGATAAGGCTTGAGCGCGCAGTGAAGCTTTTTCCACACTCAAAGCACATGTAGGGCTGTTCTCCTGTGTGGATTCTTGAGTGTGTGATAAGGTGTGAGCAATGATTGAAACTTTTCCCACACTCAGAGCATGTGTAGGGTCGCTCTCCTGTGTGGATTCGCTGATGTGCGATAAGGTGCGAGTGCTCTTTGAAGCTATTCCCGCACTCAAGGCACACGTAGGGTCGTTCTCCTGTGTGGATTCTCTGATGTCTGATGAGGTTCCCTATCCAACTGAAACTTTTCCCACACTCAGAGCACACATAAGGCTGCTCTCCTGTATGGATTCTCTGATGTGAGATAAGGCTTGAGCGCGCAGTGAAGCTTTTCCCACACTCAAAGCACATGTAAGGGTGCTCTCCTGTGTGGGTTCTCTGATGTACAATGAGGTGTGAGCAGTCAATGAAACATTTCCCACACTCAGGGCATTTGTAGGGTCGCTCACCAGTGTGGATTCTCTGATGGGTGATAAGATGCGAGTGCCGACTGAACATTTTCCCGCACTCAGAGCATGTGTAGGGCCGTTCGCCTGTGTGGATTCTCTGATGCGTAATAAGGCTTGAGCGCGCAGTGAAGCTTTTCCCACACTCAGAGCACATGTAGGGGCGCTCTCCTGTGTGGATTCTCTGATGTGTGGTAAGCTCTGAGGGCCGACTGAAGCTTTTCCCACACTCAGAGCAGGTGTAGGGTCTCTGCTCCATTTTCATTCTGTCATGTCCAATAAGGTTTGAGCAGCTACTAAAGGTTTTCTCCGCCCTATTCTGACTCTCAGTGGCTTTTATCTGTGCACAACTCCAAGAAACTTTCCCTTTCGATCTCTCTGCTAACATCCCAGGTGGTTCTTCTTTCTCAGCATTTTCTTGCCAGGGATTCTTCTCTCCATTCTCACTCACTGTCTCATCCCCTGGAGTGATACAAAGAGAATCCAGACATAAGTAACTGCCTCTGCTGGGGAGAAAAGAAACCTCAAAGAGAAGAACAGAAAAAGGTGGGAATAAACCAAAAGAAGCTCAGTATAAAACAGTACTTGATTTCCACCACACCTCCTCCTTTCCCAAACAAAGACATTCAGCAGAGGAGAAGATATGGTCACTTCTGGTTTCACATCCCACTCAGGGGGAAGGAAGGAAGACTGGGGACGAAACTACAGTCAGGTGTCAGTGAGGAGAGGTGGGAAGCCAGGAGTGACATCAGCCTTAAGGATGCCACATTTGCTGGGAACAATTCTGAATTCAGAGAGCTCACAAGACTTCGGTGGGAAATCCCAAAGATTTCCTTTATTTATAGACAGTTTTTGAGTTGGTCTAAGTGATCCCCCTCCCCTGTAGACACCTTTCTGGATTTCTCTTTCCTCTGAGCCCTGGAGATCTGGAACCCATGGCTCTTCCCTCTGTTCCAGCCAGGAGATCACATCTGGTTTGGAAACTGGAAACCCTGTATAAAAGAACAAATGCAAGCGAGATCCGTTGAATTTGTGGGATACCTGTCACAAAGAACATTCCAGTATTTTCCGTCAGCTCATTTTTAAGATTCCCGAGGCCAGATTCCTTGGCTCCATGCAGCAGGACAGTTATTGTAATTTTGTAATTAATCATGTTCAGTACAGCAGTGCCTAAGAGCCAGTAAACAACAGGGACCCCATTGTTCCCAGCACTGTATGAACACTGAGTAATAACAGTCCAGGCCCTGAGGAACTTAGAATCTAAAGAAACAAGACAGACACCAGGTGGAGGAAGGATTAGAACTGGGTTGTCCAACTCATGGCTCACGGACCAGAGAGTCTGGCCCACCAAAAGGTGCTCTCTGGTCTGTCAAGGAGCAGCAGCAGCCCCTTCCCTGCAGCCATGAGTCAGCAGGGTGGGGGTGGAGAATGGGAGGGCAACAGCAGCAGCCCATCCCCTCCAGCCCCAAGCCGGACAGATGGACGCGGCAGCACACCCCTGAGGAGACAGTGATCACCACAATCCCAGGGCAGGGGTCAGTGTTATATTACTGCTCTAGGGCAGTGCTGGCTAGTGTGTAGCTACACACTAGCATCCCTGGACTACATCTGTGTGCAAGTCTAGCTAGGATAGTGCTTTGTTGTTAAACATCTTCAGTGGTTTGTCTCAGACTCAAAAGTAACCAATATGATCATCTAGTCTGGCCTCCTGAGCAATACAGGCCATAGAACCTCACCCACCCATTCTTGCAGTAAACTTCTAACATACGACTGAGTTACTAAAGTCTTCAAATGATGCTGGCTCTGTCCCGAGAAACACCATCTTAGAATGAAGACACATGGCCAGGAGGGCCTACGCTGGCAGAACGCCATCAACAGCCAACCTTGTGGGTAAGAATAAGAATAGACTAAAGTGTAATCTTGGAATAGTGTTAGTAGTGTAGCATGTGTTTTATATCTTTTATTTGCTTGTGGTAACTCGACTCCTTTATTGAATGATTGTGCATGGATTTACTATATATTCACTTAAAATTGTATCCTAATCAATAAACTAGTGTTTGTTTTACCTAAAGCTATGTGGACTTTAGAGAGTGTGAATGAATGAGGCTGGGCCTATCCATTTCACTGTCAAACAGACAGAGATCTATGAGTATACAGTGGTTGGGGGAAGAGCCTCCATCTCTGCAGGATGGGAGTTCCCAGTGAGTTGTCAGTGGACTGGGGGTGCTCACTTGCAGACCTTCCCATAGGTGGCCCAAGGGCACATACCCACTGCCTCGGACTGATTACACAGAGGAGGCTAGTATGAACCGACTCAGGAGCAAGTGGTCACCTGGCAAAGCGGGGTAAGTCAGGATTCAGGAGTGGAGATCGGGGGTCACAGCGGCACACCAAACCAGATTCTGGGAGCAGCCTGTCACAAAGTCAAAGGTTCAAAAGGGGGACAATGTAGGCCCTAAGCCTTTGGTATTAAAAAGATGTTTGATTTCAAGGTGTACAATCATCCAGTAGCCCTTCTCTGCACCTGTTCCAGCTTGAATTCATCTTTCTTAAACACTAAAGATGAATTTATACCATAGAAATTCTATCTGGAATAATGCCTATTATTCATTGATAAAAATACTTGTTCTTTAACATCACAACTAAAGCATCAGATGGCTATGTAACATTGACCTATGTGATCTACCCTACCTGATGCAAGACTCCTTGGAGACCCCCTCAGATTTTGTAATTCTTTGTATTTTCACCTAAACACGTAGTTGAATATTCTATGTAGTCAGCTATAGTAAACTGCTAAAGGAAGGAAAATATCTTTGATTGTAAGAAACATCTATGCTTTTCACCCATAAGTTAGGTAAAATAAGGAAAAGATCAAGGTTTAAATGGATGAGAGATTGATGCCTCTCTGTAAAATCCATTATCTCACATATACACAACAATCTCAGACAGATCCCAGCTGCATCTATTGCAAAACTAAAGGGTGAAACAAAGATAAAGTTTTGCAATTTAAAGGGCTGAAGAGCTCAAATAAAATTAATTAACACTCAAAGATGGAAACAGAAGGACAAAAAAGATGTGTTTGCTACAAATCCTGAGTGATTAAGAACAATCATATCAAACAGAAGCAACATGATTAAGCAGAGCCCATATGCTCAAATGAGAATGGAGTCCTATAAGAAAGGTACAGCAAGATGGAAACTAAGTTCAGTTCTACAACCATATTACAGGAGCAGTAGTGTACACTGGCAGGACCCTGTTCCCCTCATCCTCATGTTTTCACCACCTGGCCAGTGGATGTGCACGAGCAAAGAGACTGGGAATTGTAACGTGTAAAACGCAATGCCTATGAATGTATGTGTTTAAAAGTGATTCAATAGGAAATTGCTCTGAGTCTTCGAATTGATTCTCTTGCTTTCAGAACTGATAAATGTATTTTGTCTTTTGAAAATTCCATCTATACATATTCACAAACATGGCATATTACCATATACCCCTGAATAAGATCCTGCTGGTTTTCATTTTTTAAATAAAACACAGAGACCCCTCAGCTTCTGCTAACCAGGGCACAGAAATCCTTACCCAGTGAGGCCACAGAGTCATAGTTCTCCTGCATCACCTCCCAGTACAGCGCTCTTTGACCAGGGCCTAGCAGAGCCCATTCCCCCTCCGTGAAGTACACAGCCAGCTCCTCAAAGGTCACCGGACCCTGGAAGAACAAGAGACACCCACTCACTACTTCCTGCCCACTGACACCACCATTATTCACAGGACAGCAGGGCCAGTAAAATGAAGGTTCCAGGAGGAGCATGGTAGCAGAATCCCTTCCCTACCCTGCCCAGAGCAGACAGGAAACATCAGCATGAGGGGAGAAAGAGAGAGTCCTTTGTCCCTCCCAGCAGACACACGTGAAGACCCTCACTCCCTGTATCACACATCTGCTAGCCATAGGTTGATACAGGAGATGGCACCTCAGCAGAGTCCAGGGACAGCCCTGGTAGGAATCCCAAAACCCTCCCCATAAAAAACACACTAGATAAAGTGGGGAAAGGGGAAGAAGACAGAAAATAATAAAAATCAGAACCTTCAAACTGTACCAAATTCATAAGGGAAGCAAAGGGACAGGAGGGTAATCTATAGACAGCTGAGATAAGCACAATACATAGGATCTTTTAAGTATCTTAAGAATATAAGTTACCATAACAATACTATTGGTCCATTACTATGAAAGAATTATCAGTAATAATATAGAAGAGGCAAGTGTTCAACAAATACTTCTGTGCTGTTCCTGGGGAAAAACAAAGAGACAATACAGGCATATGGTACAGACAATCTCTCCATTCCAATAACAACTGGCAAGGATGTTAAGTGTTAAACAGCAGCTAGTAAAAGCTAACATTTTAACATCAGCAAGTCCAAGCCACTATAATCTAGGAGTTTTAAAAGAACTAGCTGGGGAACTCGCTGGACCACTGCTGTTGATTTTCAATTGGCCTTAGAACATTGGGAAAACTTCAGAAGAACGGAAGAAAGAATCTGGTGCCAATATATATAGAATGTGTAAAAGGGATGGTCCAGGGCTGTCAGCCTGACATCGATAGCAGGCAAGATAATGCAGCACCTGATAAATGCATTAACAGAGAATTAAAGGAGGGTAATAAAATTAATACCACTCAGCATTGTTTAGATCCCATCAAACTAACTGAATGTCTTTTCTGGTGAGATTACAAGTTTGGTTGATAAAGTTAATAGCATTGATATAATATATTCAGAGGTTTGTAAGGCATTTGATTTGGTACCAGGGGCATCACTGCCCTGAAAAAGAGAGTTGGGGCCCCATTCCCAGCACACCGGCCCCAACCCTGACCCCAAACTGGCCCGCAAGCCCGATCTGGCCCTAGGTTCCCAGCTGGGGGCGCCAGCAACCTGGCCCTGGCTTCCCAACCAGGGTCAAGGCCAGATCCTGCCATCGCCAGTCCAGCCCTGGGTCCCTGGCTCCGTGTGCCCAACCAGAGATGCCACTATTTGGTACAGAACAATCTTTGGATTAAACAACCAGAACAAAAAAGTAACACTGCACACAGTAAAGAAATTAAAAAGTGGCTAACTGATAGGTCTCAAAATGTAATTGTAAGTGGGGAACAATGGTCAAGGAGGTGTGTTTCTGCTATGGTATTGGGGTCTCATGCGGTTTGGTTCTTGCCCTGTGCTATTTAATATTTTTTATCAATAACCAGAAAATAACAGAATTGTCATTGAAAAGTTTGCAGGTGACACAGACTGAGGGAGTGGCAAACAACCTGTATTAGTAGGTTCAGTCTCCAGCACTGGGAGTCTGGGAAGTTTACCCAGTTCTGGCTGGGGGGTTATTTCCTGATCCACAAACAGGGAAAGTTCCATGCCCAACCCCATGAGTCTGGTCCTAGAAACTAAGTTGCAGATTCAACTAGTCCAGCGGGATGGTCACACCCTGTCCCCTTCCATTTTTCCACTTTGGTTATTTCCTGCCCTCTCCTCCAACCTCCAGCGCAGCAGCTTCCTGATAATCCCTTACCTGAGCCGCCTCCACTGACACCATATCCTTTCCCCTGGGAGGATGGGATGATCTGGAAAGATGTTAGTCTGCAGCCTGTCAGGGCAAAAAGGGCAAGTGGAGCAATTTCAGAAGAGGTTTTCTCCATCTCACACCACCATTCACCCCAGGCTCTCCCTGCAAACAGACATTCTAGGTTCTGCTGCCCAGTCTGCACTGCCAGGAACATTCAGAGGCAGTTGACGGGAGTTATGCAAGTTATGCAGGGCAGCTTGTGTAACTCCCATTGACTTCCTAACTCCCCTTCAGCATGGCATCTACGCAGCACTGTGCCGATTAGAAATGCATTCCCATTGACGCAACTCAACACCACATGAGTGGGTGGTTTTATCAAGTCAACTTCAAGATTGACTCAGTCATTCTTAACTCAACGTTCAGTCGATCTGGAAAAAAATCGATGTGATGGCGGTGACTTTGCTGACATCAATATACATATACCCTAAGAAATGCTCAGGGTATGTTTACACTGCAGTAAAACTCCCGCAGCTGACCTAACAGCTGTCTCAGGCGCACAAAGCTCAGGCTATGGAGCCATAGAACTGAAGTGCAAACATCCAGGCTCAGGATCCATCCCCTCACCTGGAGCCCAGCGAGTCAAAGTCAGCTGACCCATGCCTGCTGCAGGTGTTTTAAGGCAGTGTAGCCATGTCCTTTGTGACTTTATTACAGCACAGACCCAGCCTCTCCTACCATGATTAACAATCTGGGAACATGGCTAACCCCCACAATAATAGAGTCTCTGAACCAAACACTGGAGAAGAGGAGAATCAAAGGAAACACTTTAGGGGGATTCCCCACATCACTGTCCCCGAGGGCAGCTGTCACAGACATACAAGAGTGCTTGGTTCCCCAGCCCACATATTGTCTCTCTTGCGAGTGCCCCTGGAACATGCACCTGCTCTAAGCACTGAGCTGCACCCCTACCCCTCAGTGTGTGTTGGCTTGAGCAGCACCTAGGAGAGAAGTGAGGAATTTGCACCATGGCACAGAGCTCCATTCTGGAACAATCCAGCCAAAGCCCAACCCCCTTCTTGGTCATTTCTGAGATCCTGCAGGAACCGCAGGCCCAGAGTGTCATGTTACATGACTGGAATGCAGCCCTTTGGGCCTAAGGTACCAGCCCAGGCAGCATCTTCTGTCCCCCAGTCACTGGTAAACCAGGTGCCAGCTCTTGCCAAGGCTGTAGATTTGGTGTCTCAGGTTACTGGGACCATTGGGGGTTGCCATACTGATAATAAATGGGAGGGTTTTAAGTGCTAGGTAAACGTGTGCGTCTGCTGGCAGTCCTTGCCAGACATGCTGAATAAAGCTCAATAAGGAAACTCTGAAGCCTGCTATGTCTATTGATCATTATTTAATCTTAATACATGACACGGACGACAAAGGTGGGATGATGAGAACATCTTGTAAACCCAGGAAATCCTGAGCTACGCAAGAATGATTTTTTTCCCCCCTCACTCTTCGCATACCTGTGCTATGTGCCTGGAGGGGGATAACTGGAGTTGAAATCTGATCTATTGTTTGGTGAAGTCAAGGGACAGGAGATAACAACCACAAGAGAAAACAATAGCTCCACGGGAGATAAAGAATCACATGAGGGAACCATAGTTCCACTCACTGGTTCAACCATGGCTTCACTCACAGCTTGTCTGGAAGGCTTTGATTCTACCACCTCCACTTGGAAACTCGATATAGCACACTTTCAAAACTTTGTGGTAGACAATGATATATGCGATGAAAAGAAGGTACATTTTCTTGACCATTATAGGCGCTAAGACCTATAATTTGCTATGTAATTTGCTTCATCAGAAGAAACCCAAGGCAAAGTCATATGATGATCTTCTGGGAGGACATTTCCCCCCAAAACCATTGGTAATAGCAGAGAGATACCGATTCTATCAAGGGAACTCTGAAGCCTGTTATGTCTATTGATCATTATTTAATCTTAATACATGACAGTAGACATCTGCTGAGCACTGACAAATTTGGAGCTGGGAACCAGACCAGCTCACCTGTATGCCGGTATTGTCCAAGACAGGACTTCAGCTTGTCAGCGTGTTTAGTCTCTGTACAGTGTTGTGAGTTGCTGCCATCAAGGACTATGAAAATAACAGGGGCCATCATGGACAGAATGGCACAAGGACATGGCTAACAGGCTCTCACTCCCATGGAGGCGCAGGCGTTGCATGAGCCCTCGGTGTAACTAACGGCAGGAACCAAAAGCCGTGAACAAGCAAAGGCCTGGCCTAGGTAGAATAGCAGCACACTGGATATTGGGTGATACCTAGAAAGCACAACCCTACCTGAGAAACAGTACAAGGACACTCAGTTCTCATCTTCCAATGTAAACGAACGGCCCAGGAACACACCGGCCCAGGCGGGAGATGGAGGGGAGAACAGGATAATGGACGCGGATGTTTTACCAGAGTGGTGACTGACAGCATCTGGAGCATGATACGTAACTTGTCTGTTTCAAGGTACAAAAGGAGACATCTGAGGAGAGACATCTTTGCGTCAAGCCAGAAGACAACACCCTGGTGTGTTAGAGTACCCGTCGCTCCTGTGGGCGCCAGCATTGCGCTTTAGTAACAATATACCAGGCTGAGCACCATCCCCACTGAACCGAGCCCGTCATCCCTATGAACAACAACCAGGTCAGCTGAGCCAACATCCCATGCTTTCTGCTACTGCAGCCAGCATTGGGGCTCCAAGAACAGGAGCACTAGCACTGACCCACAGCAAGAACCACACCCCTCCCTCAGGTAATAGGGCACTGATGGCTGCAGCAGAGCCCAGCCTCTTCCCTGTGCTCAGATAAAACCTGGTTTTAGGTGAGCCGCACTGAACGGGACCCACCAACAGCTGTTGTACACTCAGACCTGGAGCCTGCCCTCCAGAAACAATCCCATGCCTGTTACACTGACTCGCCCATCTCCAGCAGTCCCAGGATTTCCATCCCACGCTCCGTCACTCACCCTTTCCTGAACACACACCCGGCTCTCATATCCATCCCACTTCTGACAACCCACATGGCAGACTCCACTGGTCTCCACTGCCGCCACAAACCACACAAATGTGTGTAAATGATCCAGACTGGACACCCGAGGTACACATGCCCCTTGTTCCCTGGGTCAAGCTGGGGACTCAGACCCACAATGCCTCACATTACACTCAGCTCTGCGCCCATCCTCAAATTAATTCTCTATTTCTTCACATCACAGTCACACCTGGCACCACTACCCCGCTGCTCCAGCCAACGCCTCTGCCACTCACTACAGCAGTGTTTCCCAAACTGAGGGGCATGTCCCTGTAGAGATGCGTGAAGAAAATCCAAGGGGGGTGCAAAGCTGTGAAATTTTCATAACGAAAAATTTTTGCGTCAAGAAAACCTATTTGTAGTTATTTTTAATTCTAAAATTATGAATTGAATTTTTGTTAAAAGGGGGGTTGGATGATGGTAAAGGAGATGTGGGGAGGCGTGAAGGTTTCTCAAAAATCAGAAAGGAGGCATGATGCTGAAAAGTTTGGGAGCCTCTGCGCTACAGCTTCACCTAACCCAGGGCATCCAGCTGGCATCCAGGCAGAGAACTAACTCCCAGTGGCGGCTGCCAGCTCCCAGGGCACAGAATTAAGGTTGCATCACACTGCAAACACACAAAGGGGAAATGTCACTGAGCATGGTCTCTTCCACCCTCATCTCCCACTTTCTCCACTGGCCAGATCCTGGCAACAGATGGGGAGCTCCAGGCCTGTTAAGGCAGTTCTACTCCCTCCCACAGCTACACTAACAACAAATAGCAGATCCCAGGGGCTGTGACAGCCGAAGCTCATGGTGACATTTCTGCAGTCATTTTCTGACCATCTCCAAGGCGTCCCAGTGTCCTGGAGTCTCCGGCTCAGCAGTCGCTGTTGGTAGAGCCTGGTGCTCTCTAGGGGCTTCTTCCAGCCCCTGGAGGATGTCCATGCCACAGCTGGGCACCGAGGAGGCTTTAACAAAGATCTCTCCAAGGCACAGACCCTGCTGGAGCAGCATCCGCTGAACCACGTTCCCAGCTCACATTGGAGGCAGTATAACCACCACCCTGACCCCCTGAGTGAGAGAGACAGAGGAAGCAGCCTCCCCTCCCACAGCAACAGCCAGAGCCCAATGGTGAGAACAGCTAAGGACACCATTTCCCTGATCTCATTATGTCCATGTTAATCCAGAGTCACTCCTTGCTCTTCCTACAGAGACTCTGGAGTCAACAAGACCAGAAATGTGACACTGTAGGCAGGACACAGAAAACTGTTTACAGAACACATCCTGGGAGAGGAGGTTCTACTCCTTCCCTCCTCCTCCATTCCCCACCCTGGGCCGAGGACTCAAGACAAAGGCTTTCCCTCCACACCCTGAACACCCTACAATTTGACGGGAGGAGAGAAAGAATTCGTGGTGATTTTATATTAGTCTTTCATAAATTGAGAGAACGTTATCATCACCCCTACTGGCCAGTCACATAGGCTGCAGGGAGCCCTGGGCAGCGTTGTTCTAACAGAAGACAGGAGGCTATGCAGGAGCCAAAAATTTCAATAACCTTCCATGCCTTCTCACTGTCCAATAATGGCTGGCTGGGTCTCAGCACTGCAGGATGAGACCCCTCATGGAGACAGTTCATTAGCAGACCTGGAGTCCTGCTGGGGAAAGCAGCTATATCAATGTGAGAAGTTAGTACAGGGGGATGGAAGAGTCTCAGTCATGCTAGGCACTGCCTGGCACCCACCCCCACACAAAGCAGCCCCCTGAGGGAAATGAACCCCCATCCTCTGAAGAAAGGAAAAGTCAGTCAGGGTCCAGACACCATTCCTGTTAGCAACTGGGAGACCCCGTTTCTCCAGTTAGTGCCAGGCCCTGCCTGTGCCGTGTATCTGAAATGGGGAAAGTCACTCTGGTTGGCAACCATGTGCATTTAATGGAGATAAAGGGGGAAACAAATAGCTCTCAAATGTGAGTTTATCATTGAGGAATATAACCCCACCGCACCTTCCGCTATGGAGAGAAACTTAGGACAACAGGTTCCTTTCAGAAAGGAGATGGGATTACAAATAAAAAACACAGGAAACACCTCTAATCTAAAGGGGATTTTTTTAACATCAATATTTGATAATTACCTGGAAACAGTAAAATCTAAAATGCGATACTATTTATAAGGGCTAAGGCCTCGGTTTTTTGGCTAAGCTTAGGTCCTGTTCTTGAGCAAAGCAGCCATATGAGAAACAGCGGCCCTGAGCTACATAGCATATGGTCACATCTTCTCACTCTGGAAACAGCTTCAAAACAAAGTAGTACCAGGCTGTTAACTTAAGAACACCTCTTAAGAGAAGGTGATGCTGTCCTAATGGTTCTTATCACCACCAAGTAAAGAAACAAATCTTTAGATGCTTAAAGAAAACTTTGCTTGACAATATTGTCTGGAAAGGCCTGGCTTATCAACAGTTGCGATAAAATCTACATCTCTTATTGTTTAGTCTTCATGGTACCTACTTTTCTATTGTGTATCTAAATGATTTCTGTCTTGTTCTTTAATTGTTTGTCTGCTCCAGAAAGAAGAGGCCCAGTAGGAAGAGGCCCAGGGAAATAGCAGGGATGGATAGGAGCAAGCAGCACATGGCTGCTGTGTAAAGCATCCCTGGGCTGGAACTGGAAGAGTGGGCAGGACTGGGTTCCCCTGGCAACAGGTAAAGTGGTATAAACCCCCCTAAAGGGCACAGGCCTAGTTTGGGAGCTTGAACATACGGTTAAATGTAAATGACCCAGAGCTACAGTGAGAGGAAATAGTCTGACAATTGGCTGGACTCTTTAATACTCCTGGAAAAGTTCACTGATACACTCTGACGTGGGGCCAGAGGATCTACCATGGAATACCCACTGAGCTGGCTGGCAGCCTGCAGGGGCACTTCGAGGTTGGGGAGGAATGTCTGGGACACTGCATACTGCTGCTTCAAGGCACCCCCAGAGGTAAGTGCCCCATCATGGGATGATACAGCTATCTACAAGGAACAGCTAAAAGGATGGGACCTCCATATCTGCCATTCCCAGGGGTAGCAGGGAACCTGGGCAATGCAGCTCTGCCAGGAGTGGATGGGCCAGAAGACCGGGGGGGGGGGGGCTGTGGGACTGGGGATGAGACAGGCAACTAGTAGCTGAGGGGGAACTGGGGTGGGAGAAGGGAGGAGCAGCAGAGGTGGACAACCCCCTTCCCATCCTGTGCACCCTCCCCCTGCCACCAGCTCCCACCCCACAGGCAGCTGTGCCCCAGGACTACCCCAAACTGCCCCCAATCCCCTTCCCATCCGGCCAGTAACTCAGGCCCCCAGTGTCCGGCCAGCGCAGGACAAAGGGCTGCAGACAGAACCGGGGAGCCCAGAGCCGAGGGTGTAAATTCTCCCTGCAGAGAGCGGGGCCGGAGGGCGGGGGAGGTGCAGCTCGGCGGAGCCATTTCCGCCTTTCTCCCGCCCGCCCGGGATGTCCCGGGTCAATCCCCCCCGGCTCAGGGCTCCTTCCTCCGCCCCACATTTCTCACCCGGCTCGGTCCGGCCCCGAGATAGGAACCCCGGCCCAGCGTGTCCCGCCCCCCCGGTGTGTCCCGGAGCGGGGCCGGACGATCCCAGGCTGTCCCCGGGCCCGCCCCTGGGGCAGAATCACGGCCCGGCCGCCGGCTCTTCCCCGCGGGCTGCCCTGTTACCTTTCCCGGGGCGAGAAGCAGCGGCTGCTCAGCCCGGCCCGGCTCATACGGGGGCGCGGCTCAAAAGGGGGCGGGGTCAGAAGGGCCCCACCCACCGTGCCCGGCGGATTCCAGCCCCGGCTCCCGCACCCCCACTCACCTCCTTGCTCCACGTTCGGGTTCTCGAACCTTGTTGCCGACGCCACCACCTGCTTGCCGGGTGATACGAAATCTGAACCGGAAGTGCCCGTTCCTAGGTTACGCCAACACTGTTTTTCTCACGTGATGCAGTTCTGTCCAATCAGAACTCTGAAATTTACAAAAAACGATTCCCCGCTTTGTCTGGTCCTCCCACCAATAACAATCAAGGTAACAAACATAAACCTTTTGGGAGGTTTTCTTAAATGTGTATGAGAGCAACTGATTGGTCGCTGCTCCCAGGGGGGCCAATCTGTGATTGTCTGAGTATGACAATAGGCTCAGTCAATGAGGCCACCATGTCACTGTGAGCTGAGTCTTTGGGGGAGGGTGATCCTGTTTTCTGCCCTCATTGGTTGCAGGTTCAGCCCCTGTATCATTTTGCCTCTCGTCTCTCTCCCTTCCTCCCCCTGTCCTGGTGCCTCTGCAGGCGGAACGGATGGTGGAGGGAGCCAGCAGATGGACAGACAGATGGACACCTCCACTCATGCCCCAACTTGGAGAATGTGTGGCTGGATTTGACTGTTTCTCAAGTTACTTAGTGGAGAAATGACCCCCGAGGCGACCAGTGACAAATCTCTGCCTTCCAAAGCTCTTCATAATAACATTCTCATGCTCCCCAAATCAAGAAGCAGGCCCAGACCTGTACCAGGGTGACAGGGTCCTACCAGAGGTTTATAACCCACTTCAACCCACTCCCAGGCGCTTGGCTCAGGGTGGGAGATCTAAACCAGCCTCAGCCCGCAGCTGGAGACTCCCCTGCTCCAGCACAGGTAGTGCTGGGCTGGGGAGGGCCTTCGGAGCTGGGTGTGGGCTGGGGCGTCAGGGAAGGGACTTGGGCGCATGTATAAGATATTGGGGGCTGCTGGCCGGGGAGACTGCTGGAAGCTGGGAGAGCCAGCCACACGTGGCCAGGTGCACCGGGTAGGCCGGGAGTCAGAAAGGCCAGTTGGAGGGGGTAGAGGGGGGCACTGGGAAGGCCACCTATATGGGCGGGTGGGGTTGGCACTCGGAGCCGGGAGGGAAAACCACATGCGTCAGGGTGCTAAAGGCTTAGTTGTCCAAACTAGGCCCCAGGATCAAGTCAAGGCCTAAAACGAGCAAAACCACAACTGTTAATTTGGCAACCAAAACCTGACATGTATGCAAGCTCTTGAACCGGACTCAGCCGGCCGGCTATTGGAAAAGGGGAAGGTTAAAGGTCCTTAACACTCCAGGCAGCTAACCGCATGAATTAGCAGATACCACACCACTGCGGTTTTGAGCAATAAAAGGAGGCCAAATCGGAGTCGTTCTAGTTAGCACTAGAAGCAGGCCCGAGGGACTGATCACTCTAAAGGCACTCCCCGCCGGCTCTCCATAGGACACGGACAACAGGACCAGACATAAAGCACCGAGGCCTGGCCAGCTGAGGGAAGGTTCAGATTAGCAACCCGACATCAGTTTCAACAAGGGAAAGGTAACTAAAGTAGAGGCTTGGAGTAGTGCCCGACCCTCAAGCACAGCAACACAAAATTTAAGGTTTTGCCCGGCTTTATGCTGAGACTTTCAGGTAATGAACAATAGCAGCACCAATCTTGGGTTTGGGGCTGAAGTAAGAATTGGGGTAGGTGTAGGGTTTACATTGGGTATAGTTTTGTTAGTACTTCTGCCTGTTTGTTTTGTGTTTGTAAGTGATAAGAAGGATAAAAGGTGCAGAGTTGTGTTGGAGACTGTGTGCAAGGAAACATTAACCAGTGACCAGGTCTGGGACTTAGCCTGCGTGCAGCCGCCCCAAGGCCCGCAAGGGTTTTGAAAGCAAGGGTGTGCAGGTGAACCTCGTGACCCACTGGATCCCCTTCTTGTAAGAGTGTATAAACAGGCACCCCTGTGCTAGGCGTTCGTCGCTGCTATAACTTTGCTGCAGGGAAGGGGAAGTGTGAACGGGGGAATAACCGTTGACCAGATCTGGGACTTATCCTGTGTGCAAGAGTGCGCAGGTGAACCCCGTGACCCAACAGGTGTGAATGAGATCCCTATACGATAGTACAAAGATTCCTGTGTGGTTGTGTCTTACATATTGGCTTGTGTTCTTGATTGTTTTGGTTTGGGTGTATTGGGCTTTGTTATATTCTCTATATCATGTGGTTATAGCCATAATTGATGAAAAATCCTGAATCTGTATGCAATAAGTGATATTGTGGCTTAGAGTGCCTGTGGATATATTGGGTGTTTATTGTACTACTAATCACTGCCTTAATCTGGTAATCTGTGTAACCTGTATTCAGTAATCATAAATAAAAGTCACATACATAGTGAATAAACAAAAATTCATTGCTAGTGGTGGTCTTTGCCTGGGGGTTTCAGAAGCTTCCCCAGCATCTGCATCTAAAGAACCAGGTATTTGGTGGGCACCCTTCCCACATTAGGGGATAAAGCCTGACAAGGCCCAAGGCCAGCCACACGTGCTTGAGTTGGGGGGGGGGGGGGCCCCCGGAAAGGCCAGCGGCAGGGGGGTGGGGACACTGGGGGCTGGAAGGGCCAGCCGTGCAGCACCAGGTGAGAGGACCACTGGGGTGGCCAGCTGTGTGGGGAGTGCTGGGAGCCAGGAGGGCCAGCCCCATGGGACCGGATGGGGAGTGGGGCTATTGGGAAGGCCAGGGGCACAGAACTGGGAATGAAGAAAAGCAGTAGGCTAAACTGCTTTGGTTAATTTTTCCTAACTTTGCTTTTAAATTAACTTTAGATTTAAAAACAAAGCAGAACAAAACCAACAAACAAATAAAAACACTCACCTTTATTCATAGTCTTAAATTAATATTATCTTTGTACTATTATTGAACTTCAAAATATTCTTGGGGCTATATGTTCTTTCACTGTAAGGTTTCTCCTGGATCTGATGGTGTGCTCAGCTTATGCTAGGGAAAATGAGAGTTATGATGGAGAAAATTGAAACTGACCTAAGAGTTAAAAAACAAGCCAATGTTTGCTGAACACAGTTTTTTTTAAAAGGGAAGCTGTGTAAGAGAAGAGTACTTACTGAAAATTATGACAGACAAATATTTTAATTTAGTTATGGAATTTTTTTAGCAAGATTCTAATGAAATTGGACACTTTTACAGGTAACAAGAATATAGAAAGGAGTTATAGTTGATTCTAAGGCCTTGTCTACACGAGAATACTTGTCCCGCAATAAGTTATTGCGGGACAAGTAAAGCGCTATAAGTATAGCGCTTTCCCGTGTACACACGTGCTCTTTGTTTCGCAAAGGAGCATTCACCCTTGGAATGCTCTTTTGCGAACGAAGAGCAGTGCATGGTGAGCACCTGTCCCACCATGCACTGCCCACA